>CM068357.1:39451413-39546413 GCA_034769755.1 Odontamblyopus lacepedii
GAGGTTTTAGAGCAGTCTGGAGTACAACAAAACAACTTCAAATCCTCCACTGCAACTGGTCCTTATCCCCCTGTTTTGATTATATACTATCTGCCCTGGGAATTCGCCCATATTATTGATACACCTGTGTCTGTGCCTCCTACTGCATGAACACCCTCCAGACTCAGCACCCACAGTCCCTCTTCCTCTTTTCTGGGGACTGCAATGCTGTGAGAAGTTTGTTCTGTGATTTCTCCATTGCCTTCAACACCATCCAGCTGCTGCTCTAAATCAGCCCAGGTCTGACCTCCTGACCTCCAGTGTGGGCGTTCCCCAGGGCACCATCCTCGCACCCTTTATCTTCACTGTTGATGCTTCACTTCACACACAACATAAGTTCTCTGATGAGTCTGCCACCACAGGCCTCATCACGGACAACAATGTGGAGCACAGAGGACTAACACAGGACTTTGTGGACTGGTGTCAGCAGAACCAGAAATTAACATTTGCTAAATAGCTCAAGACCCATCATGAGCTGTACTCATGGACCACTATGAACCCTGCCTAAACCACTGAGGAACTACACAGGTATAAGGCCACATGCCAATATAAAAGAAAGTACTACAATTTAATGTTGAAAATAACATTGTCTATTGTCTAAAAAGTGTGTTTTTTTTATTATCATAGAGGTATCTGATTTGGTATTGACTATCAAGTCTATCACACCTATCCACTTATCAGAGCCATATATTTTATTTTTATTCTACTTGCATAGTGCCATGTGAGATTTAAGTATTTGAAATTCTTGAAAGACAGTTTATTCTCAATTTACTTCCTGTTTAATAAAACTGGGTTGATATTAGCATCTAACCAAAAAACTAGTCCTTCCTCAAAGATCCACATGAGCTCCTTGGAGACGTGAGTGGGAAACGTGGGCCATACTCACTGTGAGCATCTTGGAAGCACTGGGTCTCTTACTGGGCTTCTTCACCAACATGGCCTTCACAAAGTTATAGAATGTAGAAGACCTGAACACATCAAGAATGTGAAACCAGAGTCTGCTCCCAGCACAATGTCACAGCAGGATCAACAGTGCACTGGAACTACAGTACTGCTATGGTGCTATCTGGTGTTCACTTGCATCCCATTAAAACTGTACTATGACCATAGACTGTATAAAGAAGTGGACTAAGGGACTGTGACTTCACTCAGTCAAATGAAGCTTGTCAAGGCTAGTGGTTATAGGGGTGAATTTGGGGCTGAATTCCATATTTGCAATTCAAACAGCAACTATCACAGTGCCAGTCCGAGTGAGAGTGTTGAGGATAACTATCAATCAAACAGTTTCTAACTCTAGTGGAAGTAACCTTGGGGAAACAAGGCACCTGATTTGTCTGTTATATTCATATTTTGATTCATAGTTAAAATACAGAAATAAACCCCAGGATCATGTAGAGCAGGTTAATATGAACATTTTGAGAACAAAATGAGGAATCTGACAGCAGCAGTTAAAGAGAAAGGGACAACAGTTTTTAAATAGAAAGTGAATTGGAGCAGATGGAGCCATGTGCCTCCTTGCTCAGTCTATGACTATGACAGAACATGATCCCAGTGTAGTGTTTACCATTTGGATTTGTCCTTGAGTTTTGGAGGCTGGTATCCGCTCTTGGACATGAGGAACAGGACCCTTCAAAGAGAGTGTGTTCACATTTATCCAGGGCTGAAGACATGTACTAAGAGTAATTTTTTTTTTTTAATTACACATTGATATGTATGGGGAGGTTCACGGTGTATCTGTTCTGTGTGTGTGGGAGTCGTATGTGAGGGTATGTGTGCGTGTGGGGAGTTGCATGTGAATGTGTGTGTGGTAGTTCCATACGTGTGTGCTTGGGGCTGTACCTGAGCGGGTGCAGGTCAAACAGAGGGGGCTGTAGCTCGGCGAGCTCGATGGCAGTGATCCCTAGGGACCAAATGTCACACAGCTCATTGTAGCCTCCTTTAATCTCCACTGCAGCCACCTCTGGAGCCATCCTGACACAAGCACAAGAAACACCTTTACTGTACACTCTGGAGCCGAACTGACAGACTCTTCATGAGGCTGTCCAGTAAACACCACATCAACAAGTAGTATAAGCTGTAACGGCTACGTGTTTGGCTTAAAAAGGGGATATTTTTCTTCTATGGAGTAACTACTAACACATAACATTTAAATCACCATGTTACCTTTTATTATTTTAAAAATGCTATAATTGCTGAACACTGTCACTGCTCCTTCAGAGCACTATCACAGCACAATCAGCATGCATCCTGCTACTGCATCAGGTTTGTATAGTGTATTGTTTTACATCATGCATTTGTATATTTATGGAAAAATGTCATGTGGTGTAGGTTTATGGGCTGAGCATTGGAGATATATCGGTTAATTTGTACAGCTAACCATAACAAGAGTTCAAATAGGGCCACGTAGAGATCAATAAATTACTCAAACATACATGGATGACTTGTCAGGCATGTTTTTAATGATGGAACAATGGAATAACAGGTCAGAAAGCTCAAAAAGTTGATTTTGCATAATACCCCCTATACCCCCATAATACCCCTTTAACAGCTTCAAATGCGTCTTGAAAATATGACTCCCAGTCACTTAATCCCAAAGCACATTCACATGCAGAGTGTAGAGCAGGTGCAGGGACAGACCCTGCACGTTCTCAGTACCCACCAGTATGGAGTTCCGATGAAGGACATGCGGCGGGCCAGAGTGGCAGTGATTTGCGCTGAGATCCCAAAATCAGCTGCACACAAACACAACAGGTTCACAGAGGACTGACGACATGGTGATCAAAACCCAGTCATAACTCCATTCAAATCGCCACACTGTGATCTCACACTGTAAACACTTCCTACCCTTTAGAAGGCCGAGTTTAACCTATAAGTCAATAATGTGTTTACATGAATTGTGCGTGTGTGAGGTGCATGTGCGTGTGCATGTGCGTGTGCGTGTGTGTACCTCCCCACACAAGCATACAATCACATACCTAGTTTGACCTGGCCCATGTCGTTGAGCAGAACATTGGCTCCCTGCAGCACAAACACAGTTCACATCTACTCTGAAAACTGAAAGGGTCCATATTGCACTATTTTCAGAGCTTTTCGGAGATATAATGATGTTCCTCAACATACCTGGGGTTGTTTTGTTTCATTTACACATGTTTAACACACAAATCTGGCAAATTTAGGCTGTGTTTTTCTCGTTAACACCTTGTGATGTCATGTTGCAATACAGGAAGTGCTTCATTGTGTTTTTAAACTCTTCACACCTTCATTAAAATCATTTGGATGATTTCAGCCCCAGAATATCAAGTCTTTACTGAACAAAAGAACAGAGCATTCTGAGTTTTTGAGCTACACTACGTAATAATAAAGAATTACTCAAGTACTATATGTGTGAAACCCAAGTCCAGGTATGTTTTTGAGAAGGTAATACTATTATAACATGGCTTAAACTTCACAAGAGTCAATATCAAGTAATTCAAGACCTTGAAGGTAGAATTCAGAAATGTACCTTTATGTCTCTGTGCATCTTCTTCTGAGAGTGCAGGTAGTCCAGGCCCTGAGTTCAGCACAGTTCAGTTCAAACCTCTCTCCATTTGTGTATATTTCAGCTTCTTTTATCAGAGCCCAATGACTAGGCTAGCATTGTACCAGATAGGCTTTTTAACCCATATCTTCTGGTGTCTAAAAGTGACTGTTTTGCAAAAATGCCAAAGACAAAAAGGATCATAATTGCCTGACACAATTAAAACAGATATAAAGTCTGATGTAAATGTAGGCGGGTGACGTTCACATGCTTTAGTCGTTGCTTTTTTGTGTGTGTGATGCTGCTGATTAACTTTCTATAATTCTCTCCCAAGACCCACACAGCAATATCTGTCATCAGTACATTCAAGGAAACATATTGTGTGTTTTTGTAGGAAGTTAATATTAAAGTACAACATACATAAATCATAATTTTATATTCACATACATACACACACTCACAATATCAATCTAAATGACTTAATAACAGTGACAGGCCTCTGCATAAGGACATTTCCTAGTAGCAAGTAGCTTAGCAGATTTTTATTCACTCAAAACACCTACATGCCATTCAAGATTTTTAAAAGAATGGCCAGTGAGTATAAGGGTGTGGGGCGAAATAGTGGGTACGTGAAATGCATGAATCAATCAATATATAACTAAGTGGGCTAATGATGAGGGAACACTGTTATAACATTGTTAAAAACACACACAAGCATGATAAATAATGTTTGTCCTTTAGTTTGGTACAGCAGAGGAGCCGGCACTGTGTGTGTTGTGGTGTGGAGTCAGTACCTGGAGCATCTCTCTACAGATGAAGGCGATCTGTGGCTCCGATAAGGCCCCCGTCACTGCACAAACACAGCACACCTTCACTTTTCACACATGTTACTGTCTGTGCTCTCTGGACCGACCTCAGTGCGCACTAGATAAGTCGACTACTTGTTTACATTTGGTTCAGCCTTGTTCACATAAACAGCCCAACCCCAAACGTGCCATGAGTCATGTGAGAGTCCCTCATCTGATGGCCAAACATATCTCCATGACAATGCGCAGCAAGAGCGCAGAGCTTAGTGTCTACGCACGCATCTGCACGCTTGGTCGTCTTTTCTTTCACCTGAGGCAACACCGTGAGTATATGCGCTGTTGAAAGCAGAAAAAAGTTTTTTTTAAGATGACACACAGACAGACCCAGGCTAAACTGCGCAGAGAGTTGCAGGAGGCAGGCATAAGACTATATACGTGATCACTGTTACTGTCACCACGGACTGTGTAGGGCGGCCCAAGGTTGGCCGCGTTCAGACCCATACGGTCTATGTTCACACTACACTTGCCCTGCTCCAGAGGGTAAGGGGAGCCGCTCAAGCGCTCTCGGAGCGACTCTTGAGTGCCAAATAGCCAGGATACAAGTTGGGGTAGGCCCTTAGTGGCCGGTATGCATAAAATTCAAAATGGCTCCCACTGAAAAGAGAAAAGGTTATATCTCTGCTTCCTTTAGTCTTAAATTGTTATATAGTACTTTGTTTGATACAAAGAATCCAGGGACTGGAGGCCATGAGTGAAAAGAAGCTCCCGGGCGTCAC
Organism: Odontamblyopus lacepedii; assembly: GCA_034769755.1. Classification (NCBI taxonomy): domain Eukaryota; kingdom Metazoa; phylum Chordata; class Actinopteri; order Gobiiformes; family Gobiidae; genus Odontamblyopus; species Odontamblyopus lacepedii. The sequence continues at coordinate 39,456,552 of CM068357.1, forward strand.
TGACAGACTCGACACTGCAGTTCTTACTCTACATGAGTGCAGTCCAGTGTTCCAGTGCACTGAGTCCGAGTGGTGTCGGTGTCTTTAGGTAAGCTGCTCACACATTCCATGCAATTTCATTTGCCAATTCCATACACTGCTGATGCAATGTCACATCCTGTGATCGCATGGAAGAGGGGCAGTGCCTGGCATTTTTGAGGTCCCAACATTTCTGAGATGTGGTGGATTTGAAGATCTTTATTTGCCTTCCCTGACCCAAAACCAATCCATAGCTCTGAGAGCCCTAACAGACTGACGGGCAGCACAACCACATCACGATCTACTGTCCTTAGCTAAGCCTTGGCGTGACCCTGTTCGGCAGCATGTCATAAATATAGCATCATTCATGTGTCTGCTTCCTCCTGCTGACATGGGGACAGTGCTTCTAGGTCAGTAGGTTTGTTGCTCAGGAAGTTATCTTTTGTTGTCAGGAGGTGGTACTCTGAGCCAGCTGTGGTCTTGTGAAGTTCATCACTGATGCACTGAAACTGTGTATCTTTATTTTCACTGTCCTTGAGGAACTTCTGCCACGGAGCTCCCTTTAGCAGAGGTATCTTAGCAGAGACCCGTGTTCTGTACCTTGCTATCCCACCACCCTTAACACGAGTCTGGGATTTGAGACTTGTCTCTATATAGAATGATGGAAACATGTGCAATATTGGTCAAACCAAACTTGTCCTCATGTACAGCTGCATTGTGATTTTAATTGATCTTCTGTGGACAGATATTTGCACGTATTAAATGTGTGGCCAAATTGACTGCAAAATAATGGGAACTGTGCAATGACTGGACTGTGCAATAATGGGAATTATGCAACAATAGGAACTGTGCAATGAGTGGAGTGTGCAATATTTTGGACTGTGCAATAATGGCGATTGTGCAATGAGTGGAGTATAATATTTTACTGTTTGGCCTCTGTGACCCCAGCCCTTTGGGACAACGGATTTAAATGAATCTGGTGTGTTTACATTCATGTTGTGTCCTGTTTGTACAATAACCTGCTCTGCCCCAGTCAAATAAATAAAATAAAATCCTTAAGGGTGAACATATGGGTTTAGAGGCCTGAATGAGCTTTATACAGTATGCTATTTCATTTCACAGATATGGATTGTTTTCCAAGCAAAATGTGACCATGACAATAAATTTGTCATGAAAATGGCCTTAAAATGGCCTCCTCCTGTGGGCTCACCACCTGCAGAGGGGTTCATAGGGGGGGTCAGGTGCTATGAGGACTGGGCAGCAAACTGCCCCCACGACCCAGCCGGTTTAAGCGGGAGAAGATGGATGGATGGCCTTAAAATAGGAAGATAGTATTAAAATTACATTCCTTTTATCAAGTCAAGTAGAAAAAGTGTCATAATCCAACAATTTAAGGCTGAAGGAAGGTTCTTTTTTTGGCAGGGGCCATTTTAGATTCTATGCATACTAGCCACTAGGGGACACCCCAACTTGTATCCATGGATGTTTGAAAAGGTCCATACCTAACACCCTGCCAAAAATCAAAAACGTTTCCAGAAGTTTTTGATTTTCATGAAATTTCACAAACTCCACCCTGGCTAAAACAGAATGTGGCTGTCATCTTCACACCGGCCCAAGCGCACCGCTCTCGGACCAAATGCTCTTTTACGTTGACCTAGTAACAGTGTGAAAGATTAGCTTAGGTTAGATTCATGGAAGATTAATATGGCAGGAGTCAGCATTACATACTAATTCTGAATTGCGCCACTACAACAGAAAAAGATAAAACATATTCTCATAAAATAGAATTATAAATATACAAAATGGAACAATAGAATAGGACACCCCCTGTGTCTGCAATGTTCCTGTCAAATCAACCAATAACACGTTATATAAAGTTATGTGGCATCGGTATTACTGAAATAAACTAACAGTTACCAGCACACACTCCATCCTGTTATAACACCTATGTCCTCTCCAAACTCTATTATCAGATCATTTTCCAATTACCCTTCAATTTACCATTAAAGTTTACTGAAACTATAATGAGAAGAACCATATCTAATCAACACATTTTAAAGAAACACAGTGTAACTTTCTGGAGGTATCACAAAACCTGTATGAGTATATTAAAAGTACTGATAACTGATCACATTTTTATAGAGCACTTTCCACCTTCAAGACACTTAAAGAGCTTCACAACAAGGAACCACTCACCCATTCACACACACCAGTGCACACAGACACTGGGGGCGAGGTGGGTTTAAGTGTCACGCCCAAGGACGCAACAACACTATTCATCTGTGGGAGCTGGAATCCCACCGGCCAACTGACCGCTCAACCAATGATGTTTATGTCGAGCGCAGGATTCAACCACAAATCTTCGGATCAGTGGATGAAGGCGCTTCCCAACTGAGCTACTGTTGCCCGGACGTGATCCTCTGAACTGTATTTAGACCACAGATTGTATATAAATGGATATTGCTAACCCGCTAGTCGCCGCAATCCAAATAGGAAGTGAGTGTGAGGCACTTCCGGCTCCATTGACTCTGGCTCTAATTCACTTTACATTGAAAAATTGTCACCCCCCCTCTCTGTAACTGCTGCTGTGAGTCTCATCATTTTGGTTTTAAGATGTTCGTATTAACATGATCCTGGTGTTTTTATTTCGCTATATGGGCTGTGAATAAGTTCTTATTCCTAACACGGATATGGTCCTACAACTTCTAGCCTTGTAAGCTTCATTTGACTGGAACTGAATGCTGTGGATGATGTCAAACTCCCTTAATCTATTTCTTTCTGAAGTCTATGAGTCTATGATGAGACAGAAAGGTGTGAGAGAGCACATGCTGAAACCTTTCATATAAGAGTCTCTCAGTTTATTACATTCACTTGAATGAAAAAAAGTTTCAATCTTTCCTTCAACTGATGACTGGGACAAGCTCTTCAGTGTTATCTGTAAAGAGCCGTTCATGTTTGGTCTGTACGTTTCTGTAATTCCTTAATATGCTTTATGAAGGCTTTATCATTGTGGTCTTTCTGTGGTGTGAGGTTTGTACAGTCACAGTGTGATTAGTGTCTGACCGTGGTAGATGTCCTGCAGCGAGCCTCCTCCACAGAACTCCATACAGATCCACAGCTCGTTGTCTCTGTGGAAAAAGCATGGGCTCATTTTTAAATGAAACGCAGACACAAGGACAGGGAGACACTCACTGTATGTAGCTGCCGTAGTAGGCCACGATGTTAGCATGTTTGCAGCTCTTCACGATCACAATCTCTTGTTGGATGACAGAGAAGTCATCCTCTGCACAGACAAACAGGGGTTTAAGGCAATTCAAACATACAGACCCTGAAAAGTATAGACCAGAAAAGCTGAAAAAAAATCTTTAAAAGAGCAGCACAGTGGTTTCCCCCATCAGCCCAAAACATGCACCATAGGTGATATCCTCCAGCTAAGGAAGTCCTGACCAAGCCTGGCTACAAGATCATGAAGATGGGTCCCCAGGCACCCCACGCGCTGCCACTCCTCCTAAAGGATGGGTCAAATGCAGAGGACGATTTTCCCACGAAGACAATAAAGTACAAAAATAAAATGCCGTGCTGCTGTTTATGAAGTTGCTGTATTCTGTTTTGGATCATCAAACCTCACCAGAGAGAGGGAGCTGGCCGCTTACTGCAGAGTATAAGAGCATTACTCATTTCTTGGTGGCTGTAAGATTTATTTTTTTGTGTGGAAGTGGCCCTCTGTGCATAAAAGTGTCAGAGCAGAGATGTTACAAAACTCTTCCCATGTAACAAAAATTGTCTGATCAGAAGTGGATAAAGTTTTACAGAGTGGGAGAGGAGGAAAAAAGGAGAAACATATAGAAGAGCATATGGAAAGCACTGTCCCTCACTATAGCCAAAAGCACTGTCCCTCACTATAGCCAAAAGCACTGTCCCTCACTATAGCCAAAAGCACTGTCCCTCACTATAGCCAAAAGCACTGGCCCTCACTATAGCCAAAAGCACTGTCCCTCACTATAGCCAAAAGCACTGTCCCTCACTATAGCCAAAAGCACTGTCCCTCACTATAGCCAAAAGCACTGTCCCTCACTATAGCCAAAAGCACTGGCCCTCACTATAGCCAAAAGCACTGGCCCTCACTATAGCCAAAAGCACTGTCCCTCACTATAGCCAAAAGCACTGTCCCTCACTATAGCCAAAAGCACTGTCCCTCACTATAGCCAAAAGCACTGGCCCTCACTATAGCCAAAAGCACTGGCCCTCACTATAGCCAAAAGCACTGTCCCTCACTATAGCCAAAAGCACTGTCCCTCACTATAGCCAAAAGCACTGTCCCTCACTATAGCCAAAAGCACTGGCCCTCACACTACCACACAACAGCCACAGCATAAAATACAGGCCTACTTTATTAAAGTAAACTTTTTAAATCGCTAACTACAATCATAAAGAGCAATTACATTTTACTTTCATAATGTATGATAAAAACAGAAGTGCATGTGCAGGACCACAGGTGACACAGGACTATACGTTATAATTTTATGATTTTTAAAGCAATATTCAGAGAGAAACACATGATCTCACACACATATGTGAGAGCTGGTGAAGCTCTAAAGTGTTTCTTTAGAAATTCAAAGTTAAAATGATCTTGTTGAAGTTTGTTGTTCATCTTGTATTTTGTATTTGACCTTCGTCTTAGTTTTTGTTCACATTTGACATATTCAGTGTCTAAAAGTCAAGTGTGAGTGAATCTAGTTCTACTGATTTGGTTGTTTTGTTTTTTCTCTTTTCTGTTGCCTATTGTCTGCCCGACAGTATCAGTTCTGCTGTTGTGACTATGACCCCCTCGAAAACAAGACGGCGAGGCATCTCAAGGGGCTGATCCTCCAAACAAATACATTTAAAAAATCTTATCTTAATTATATTATCTGTATTTGCTACGACAGCAACTCAGTTCTGTTCAACTTCCACCACATGGCTTGTGTAGCTGGTTCTGAGAATCTGCCTGAGTTGGCCAAACAAACCAAACTTTGGCTTAATCTGGCCTCAAGCAAGAGTCCATCCCAATCATTTGGAGCTATGGTGCTATGTTTTTCTGATACTGTATTATAAAAACATTTTTACTTCTGATTATTCTTTAGTTGTCACTTTTCAGGACGCAAAAGGCCTGGTTTGGTGGAATTACCCTTCTACATAAAAGAGAAGACTCCCACCTGGCTCCATCTTGATGCGTTTGAGGGCCGTGAGATCTTGAGTTTGCTTGTTCTGGGCCTAAAAGAAAACCAAAAGAACATGTGAAAGTGAAACACATGTTTTGTCTGAAAGTTCAGCCTTTTGACATGTATCATTTAATGTCAAATTGTCACCCACTCAGAGGTGTTTGTGGTACAAGAGAAAACACCTCAGCAAGTGAGGCAGACAGGGAAGATGTGAACAGTCAGATGAGTGAAACAGAACATTAAGTGTGAGGTGAGCCTTGGTTTCAATGGAGAAGGTCAGATGGAGGTCACTGTCACTTGCCTCAGACTGTACAGACTAAAACAATACGACTCTATCACTAAAGGCTGGTGTGTTAGCACACAAAACCTACATTTAGGCTGAGTTCAACGGCATCACTGGTGGGTGGAGACCTTGTGATGTCATTGAGTGGTGTACAGGAAGCTCTCCCCTGTGTTTTAACACCATACATCTCTACAATAATTTGAATAATTTCTGTCCTGGAACATACATCTACTGTTTTAGCCTTGCTGAAACCTCTTCATTCCTCACATGAGTCAGTTTTGCCTAATATAAGACCTTTCAACAGATGAATAACCATTAGGCGACAGCTGTACAAAGAATAAACATGTCACTCCCATCATTCTTCTTCTACACAACCCTCCATCATCTCCATCGATTCTGTATAGAGCTTTAAAACCATTCAAAAGAACATGTCATATTCTCACTCTCCTCTTTGACATAACCACAAATACAAACTCTGAATGAAGATGTTGCAAGTGATTTTGGCAAAAAACAAGAAAAAAAAAATAAAAAAAGAGAAAAAACCAGAAGCCATAAAATGTCATCTGAAAAACAAATTGATAAAGATCATTCACCAGCGTGCTACGGGCAGGCGGCTCGCAAAAACAAATACAACTGTTATGAACTTATGTCTGTAGATGAGACATGTCAAATCTGAGCTCATTTGGACCAAAAACCAAGGACTAGACATTTTGCAAAGACGCAGTCGAAACGGTGATGATCCAATATGGCCAACTTCCTGTTTATTCATCATAGAGACGTGCACCAATTCATCTTTTGGCTTGTCTCTTGTTCTCTGTCACTGTCATGAATTTCATTTGCCTGCAACAAACTTTGCTTGTCCCCTCCCCCATAGGGGTCCAATTCCAGGCAGCGCTGGTGAGTTGGGCTGCTTCAGGCATCAAAAATGTGATAATTTTGAAGGGAAATGAATAATAACGAAACCGATGAAGAACAATACCCCTCTCCATTAATTTCATTAATGCCGAGGACCAAAAATGTTAAAGCTAAAAACAGTGCTAGTGAGGGACTGACCTCAAAGGGCCATGACATATGTCCCTATAAGGAATGAATGTTCTAAGTAAATGTAAATTCAGGCCTGATGTGATAAATACCGCCCACACATATACACACAACAACACACACACACTTCAAATCTCACTTCTTCTTTCTGAGAGCAGGTGTCTCTACAGCAGCACACTCCTCAAACAAACTGGTTCAGTCTTGATTCATTTCTAATTTAAGGGCTATTCATGAAAGATAATCTATTCATAATCTGTCTATTCATATTCTGTTGGTTGTTATGCAAAATCTAAAACATCAAAAAAATTTTAGATGTCATCCATGCATGCTTCATTAATCTAGTGATCTCTCCTATTCAAAGCCTCCTTACGGTGAGCTGTAAGACTCAGTGGTTCTTAACCTGGGTTTGATGGAACCCCAGGGGTTCTGTGAGTCAGTCTCAGGGGTTCTGTGAGTCAGTCTCAGGGGTTCTGCAGACGTCAAGACTCACATCCAACTCATATGATTCATAATGACTCGCCCCGTTTGGCCTTTATTCGCTGCAGGAAATTTTGTGCGTGCACCATGACTGTCGTGATGGTGTTGTGCAATTTCTTTAATATTTTCCCTTCATACCAGGCTTCATTCATACTCTGTTGAGCAAAAGAAGAAAGTGGTCGGACGAATATGTGCAATATGGATTCACATGTGCACCAATAAAATATATATACTGTGAATTATTTTCTTGTGTTAATATTAAGGAATGATTGAAGGAAACACATGGGTGCTTTGATTCTATTTTAACTTGAACATATGGACCCTATGACAAATGGAGTTTAACCTGTTGACCTTGTGACCCTTGAAGTGGGCTATTTAAAGAAGTGAGATGGCTCTGTAAAGACTTGTGTGTTATCTTATATGGTGAGCTAGAAGCTTAACATATGGGATCTATACATAAACAACAAGGATAGAATAGCAGCTGCATCAACAGGTGGGATAATGTTTGAGTTTAACTATAAAAGAGGTCTCGCAGAAGGAGGCCCTTCAGAGACGAGGAGGGAAGACCCACCATAAAGGCCTGGATCCTGTTGTAGCCCGAATAAAGATCTTTTTGAAACTGCTCCACGCCTTCTACGTTTTTGTTCTGAGGTGTCTTAAAGAACCAGAAGCTTACAATACCTATGTTTTGAATAAAAAAAAACATATTTTATTTTTCCAGTTAAGAAGGGTTCGGTGAATGCGCAGATAAAACTAGTGGGGTTCAGTACCTCCAACAAGGTTAAGAACCACCCACTTCTACACGACAGTTCTCCATAAATATACAAAAACATGACACACAAACAATGCAAAACCAGTGTGCAGTAGTTTCATGAGCAGGATGCATGCTGATTGTGTTGCTAGTGCTCTGAAAAGAGAGTCACAAGGGGAGGGAGAACTCAGAGCATCAGAATGTATGAGAACGTAGCATTTTCAAAATAAAAGGTGACAGAGTGATCTAAATATGCGAGTGTGTGAGCAATTAATACCCCACAGATGTGAAATAATCTCTCTGTAAATAAACTATTTTCTGAAATATTTTTGGGTCACAAAAACAATACAAACTACCTCCTTTAGAAAATGTTTACAAAAAGATCAAATTTAGTCCTAAACTACTACTTGAGTTGGAGCTGTGTGCGAGTGTGTGCTGGAGGTGTGTGTGTGTGTGTGTGCGTGTGTGTAGTGGAGCTGTGTGTGTGTAGGGGAGCTGTGTGTGTGCGTCTGTGTGTGTGGTGGAGCTATGTGTGTGTGTGTGTGTGTAGTGGAGCTATGTGTGTGTGCGTGCGTGTGTGTGTGTGTGTGTGTGTAGTGGAGCTATGTGTGTGTGCGTGCGTGTGTGTGTGTGTGTAGTGGAGCTATGTGTGTGTATGTGCAGGAGCTGTGTGTGTGTGTGTGTGTGTGTGCGTGTGTGTGTAGTGGAGCTATGTGTGTGTATGTGCTGGAGCTGTGTGTGTGTGTGCGTGTGTGTGTGGTGGAGCTATGTGTGTGTATGTGCTGGAGCTGTGTGTGTGTGTGCGTGTGTGTGTGGTGGAGCTATGTGTGTGTGTGTGTGTGTAGTGGAGCTATGTGTGTGTGCGTGCGTGTGTGTGTGTGTAGTGGAGCTATGTGTGTGTATGTGCAGGAGCTGTGTGTGTGTGTGTGTGTGTGTGTGCGTGTGTGTGTAGTGGAGCTATGTGTGTGTATGTGCTGGAGCTGTGTGTGTGTGTGCGTGTGTGTGTGGTGGAGCTATGTGTGTGTGTGTGTGTGTAGTGGAGCTATGTGTGTGTGCGTGCGTGTGTGTGTGTGTGTGTGTGTAGTGGAGCTATGTGTGTGTGCGTGCGTGTGTGTGTGTGTGTAGTGGAGCTATGTGTGTGTGCGTGCGTGTGTGTGTGTGTGTGTAGTGGAGCTATGTGTGTGTGCGTGCGTGTGTGTGTGTGTGTGTGTGTAGTGGAGCTATGTGTGTGTATGTGCAACAAAAATCCAGCTTCAGCTTGTCCCACTCTGTCCCTCTTCTCTCTCTCTACCCGTTCTGACCATAGACCGTATATACAAGTGGACTAAGCTAACCCGTTAGCCATCGCGTGTCAAACAGGAAGTGCTCCAGGAGGCTTCTCTCCCCTTTTCCCATTGACTTACATTGAGATCTTATCGTCCCTCTCTCCGTAACTCCTGCTGTGGCCTCGTCATTTCGGTCTTAAAATGTTCGTATGAACCCGCTCTACATGATCCTGATTTTTTTCCCACTATTTTGTCTGTCAAAAAATCCTAGTCGTAACATAGAGCCTGGCTCCAAATTCGCTCCTGTAACCGTTAGCATCGCGAGCCTCATTTGAGCGGCGGTAAACGCTATGGGTGACGTCACACTCACTTAGTCCACTCATATATACGGACTATGGTTCTGACTCCATCTGGTGAATTTGGGCATCATTATATTCGGTTTCATAAAGATCTCCCCTGGGTTCTGTGCTAAAGGCCATGTCTTCATTGTTGGTGTTGTAGTTGCACATGTTGTCGTTAACTTTCCGAGCAGTAAACACAGGGAAACGGGTGCGGCGTCACCTGGCCCCACCATGCAGTGATATGACCGGACAGAAAATAGTACCAAACAATTATGAGGTCTCACTTTTTGTGATGCAAATGTATCACTCTTCTGAACACATTGTTTTGAGAAGAAAAACGCTTTATTTTCGTGACCCCAGCAAATGTGCCAGACACTTTCATCAGCACTGAAACCGGGCAAGAACTCGGCTCACCAGACGCTGTTAGGAGGTAAGTCAGTGTTGATGCACAAAACTGCTGACGGGGACATACAGATTCATGTCAAAAATCCTGAACTATCCCTTTAATAACACTGAAATCTTTGAAACCTCCTTCCTGTAAGAGGGCTTGCATCACAAATCTGACTCTTACCTTGCCTGGAGGAGGGCCTCCGATTGCTTGTTTCCACGGAAATGGTCCTTTCGCTATATAATTGTCCATTGTATGGCATAAAACTATGCCATGGTGAATGCTAAAGGTATGGTTTTAACTTTCTGTTTCCATGGAATTATGCAGGTAACAGGCCACCTCCAAAAGGGTATATACTGTGCCTTTAAGTATTTGTTCTAACAGAATAATGTTAGGCATAATACAAACTATTCTAGACGACATGAATGTGCCCGGAGCTCTTGTGAGTGTGTCAGGAGCTCTTGTGAGTGTGTCAGGAGCTCTTGTGAGTGTGTCAGGAGCTCTTGTGAGTGTGTCAGGAGCTCTTGTGAGTGTGTCAGGAGCTCTTGTGAGTGTGTCAGGAGCTCTTGTGAGTGTGTCAGGAGCTCTTGTTAGTGTGTCAGGAGCTCTTGTGAGTGTGTCAGGAGCTCTGGTGAGTGTGTCAGGAGCTCTTGTGAGTGTGTCAGGAGCTCTGGTGAGTGTGTCAGGAGCTCTGGTGAGTGTGTCAGGAGCTCTGGTGAGTGTGTCAGGAGCTCTGGTTCTTGTCCTCTTGTGAGTGTGTCAGGAGCTCTTGTGAGTGTGTCAGGAGCTCTTGTGAGTGTGTCAGGAGCTCTGGTGAGTGTGTCAGGAGCTCTGGTTCTTGAGCTCTTGTGAGTGTGTCAGGAGCTCTGGTGAGTGTGTCAGGAGCTCTGGTTCTTGTCCTCTTGTGAGTGTGTCAGGAGCTCTTGTGAGTGTGTCAGGAGCTCTTGTGAGTGTGTCAGGAGCTCTTGTGAGTGTGTCAGGAGCTCTTGTGAGTGTGTCAGGAGCTCTTGTGAGTGTGTCAGGAGCTCTGGTGAGTGTGTCAGGAGCTCTGGTTCTTGAGCTCTTGTGAGTGTGTCAGGAGCTCTGGTGAGTGTGTCAGGAGCTCTGGTTCTTGTCCTCTTGTGAGTGTGTCAGGAGCTCTTGTGAGTGTGTCAGGAGCTCTTGTGAGTGTGTCAGGAGCTCTTGTGAGTGTGTCAGGAGCTCTTGTGAGTGTGTCAGGAGCTCTTGTGAGTGTGTCAGGAGCTCTTGTGAGTGTGTCAGGAGCTCTTGTGAGTGTGTCAGGAGCTCTGGTTCTTGAGCTCTTGTGAGTGTGTCAGGAGCTCTTGTGAGTGTGTCAGGAGCTCTGGTGAGTGTGTCAGGAGCTCTGGTTCTTGTCCTCTTGTGAGTGTGTCAGGAGCTCTTGTGAGTGTGTCAGGAGCTCTGGTGAGTGTGTCAGGAGCTCTGGTTCTTGAGCTCTTGTGAGTGTGTCAGGAGCTCTTGTGAGTGTGTCAGGAGCTCTTGTGAGTGTGTCAGGAGCTCTTGTGAGTGTGTCAGGAGCTCTTGTGAGTGTGTCAGGAGCTCTGGTTCTTGAGCTCTTGTGAGTGTGTCAGGAGCTCTGGTGAGTGTGTCAGGAGCTCTGGTTCTTGTGCTCTTGTGAGTGTGTCAGGAGCTCTTGTGAGTGTGTCAGGAGCTCTTGTGAGTGTGTCAGGAGCTCTTGTGAGTGTGTCAGGAGCTCTGGTTCTTGAGCTCTTGTGAGTGTGTCAGGAGCTCTGGTTCTTGAGCTCTTGTGAGTGTGTCAGGAGCTCTTGTGAGTGTGTCAGGAGCTCTGGTTCTTGAGCTCTTGTGGTGGACTGATTGCAGTGAAACAAGTGTGCAGTGCAGAGACGCGCTGCATGAGTGGGCTCTGTAACCATCCACTGTGACTGTGGGCGGTCCTATAGCACACATGCTAGGCCTGCTGCAGGAGCTCTTTTATTAGTTAACTTACATCTATAATGCAAATGAACAATACCTATTTGAATGTAAAGGAATTCCATTTAGATCAATCTTTGAGCTGTTTTTTTTACTATCGAGTAGGTTTACACGACAAGATAAGAACAAAAGAAAGTACTATAAGAGCACTAGGAAGTATTCTGTTATATAAACTCATCTTCTGTAACTTCTTTTGCACTACACCATGCATACTTTCACTTCAGGCCCAACCACTTCCTCCTCCACAGGACCTCAGAGGGGACGCCCTGCTCTGCTCACACTTCTCTGACGGTAATCGCACTAACACAACTCTGAAGGAGACTTATCAGCTCGACTTTGAAATGTTTGAAGAGCCACGTGTCAGTCTCCTCTGCTCTCACACACATCTTTGAAACCTTAACTGAAACCTTAAACCTTAACCTTAACTGCGCACTCTCCCCTCATTGACCTAAAACCACCAATAAAATATTAATCACAATCAAAACTGCAATTTGAATGGACGCCATAAGCAAATCACAAAGGCTGCGATTTTTGAAACACCATAATTTCTTTCACAAACAAAATCTCTAATCTCTACTAATCCTCCATTTTACATCTGTATAAACTAGGATGGCCAAAAGTATTGAAAATCAGATACTAATTGCCACTAAAACTAGTACTGAAACTAGATACTCATTGGAGCAGGTATCAATACTAAAAACCCTACATTCATGAAATTTTAGTATTGTGACAACACTAATATGTTCTGAAAGGTGCTCTTGTGTTAGTTTGTCAGTTTAGGTTTTTGTCAAATCAAATTACAAATCTAATCACTATCACAATGACATTTTTTCCCAAATTGTGAAGCTGAGAAGAAGTCAGATCTGTGGATAGGCGACGCCGCTTACAGCAGTAATGTATGTTTTCCCAAGTTATGTTGATAATAAAATTGTGGGTGCTCCAAAGAACTGCATCTGTGTTTTTCTTTGAATAGCTATATTTTTACCTTTAGCTCAATAGAGATCAGCAATTCCAGGTCTGAAATCATTCAAATGATTCTACTGAAGGTGTTTGGAGTTTAAAACACAGTGAAGCACTTCCTGTATCACTACATGACATAAGAAGATGGAACAGAGTATTCGGTTCAGTTTTTGATGAGGAAAATACTGTAACACTGTAATATGTGCTCTTTTACAGTCAAGTCCATATAGCAATAACCGTGCTGTGTGACCTGTCTCTGTAACTGAGCTTCAACAGTACTAACATCTTTCTAAGGATTATTTCAATAAAAGTGTTGCATATGTTAACACATATAAGCAAATGTGAAATCTACTTTTATGAATCAATGCCTTTTCACACGTGTAGACACATATTTCATTTGTCATGAATGTTTAAGGCTCTGAGAAGGTCTAACATTAACTTCTGCCTAAATGTAATCATGTGTTATATTGTGTTTCAAACAAAAACACATCTCGGACACATCCTTTTTCATTTGACTACTCATAATTGTATTGTCATTCCAGCCACACAGGTGTAGAAAATGATCTAACAGTTACAAGCAGGGTTGTCAAAAGTATCAAAAATCAGATACTAATCGATATTAAAACTAGTATCCAAAATAGAAACTCACATGAGCAAGTATCAGTACTAAAAAAGTCACATTTACAGGACAGAAATGACCCGTCCCTGAACAGATTTAGAATGATGTTGAGCTGTATCAGAACAAGCATAAGAGCACATCGACCCATCGAACACTGTGGAATCTACCTGCACCACTGAAGGATGAAACAAATATAAGACCACATGGGAATAGAAAAGAAAGTGCCATCATTAATGTTGAAAATCAAATTCTACTGACAGTGTTTTTTAAACGTTTGTCATGGTATTGGAATCGGTATTAACTATCAAGCCTATTCCTCAGTGTCAAAATTGAGTTTAAAATTTCAGTCTCATGACAACATTATTCTACATATAGGCACATCCGCATACTTAGTAAACTATACATAATTATGTGTTCATTCCAGCTGCACAAATGTCTTCAAAATTAGTTGATAGTTACGAGTTTACATTTAGCTGAATAAAACTGCACCTGCTCCATTAGCTGTTAGGTAGTATATATCTAGTCAAAGCATGATAAGTATTCCTAAATAGTTTTAGCAGATGCCTTTGATGGGTGTGCACCTTGTAGACATCTCCGTAGGTTCCCCCTCCCACTCTGTGCAGGATGTGGTAGTCGTCTTGGGGGTTCCTGGTGGAGATGTGCAGGGCTGTGCGGTGCTGGAGGTCCATGTCCACTCTGGTCAGCTCATCCTTGAATCACTACCGCTGCAGTCTGGCCTCTCTTCCTGTTTTTCAACCCGTGCTCTGTGCTCTGTGCTCTGAGCTCTGAGCTCTGAGCTCTGTGCTCTGAGCTCTGGGACTGGTTTCCTGTGGGTGGAAATGTCTGAGATGTGGGCGGGGTTAAGCAGGTGCACTTAGCTGCCAAGCGTGTTTCTGCAGATGTTTGTTACTGATGTTTGTTACTGATGTTTGTTTACTACACATGTTTGACTCAAGAAAGAGACGTGATATGTCCTATGAGCCAATGGGGTAATGTCAGGGTCGTTAAGTTCTTCTGGGTCCAAATAGATTGCAACTTAACTCACTACAAGCTGCTCTAAGGATTTGAACAATGTGGCTTTCATATGTTTAACTGCACAACAGTACTCTGGGATTTACTATTAGCGGTTTTTTCTATGGATTTTAAAGTCTAAATATCAGTTATCTGCCACAACAGCAGTCCAATTGGTATAGGCTCAAAAACAAACAAACAAACAAACAAACAAAAAATGTAATCAAGAGTAACATAAAAAATAATATTACTAAAGTAAACCTACTGAAGTAAGAGTAAAAAGTTATATGGAAAAAAACTACTCAAGTAAGAGTAACTGTCATGATGCAACATCTCATTTACAATTTGAATGTAGGTGGGCCTAAATAATAGCTGGACAACATTAAATAATGCATAAAATCTGGTATTAGTTTGTCAGAACTGAGACAAACTAACTCATATCTGAAAGAGCAGTGCAAAAAACCCATGTGTTCAAATCAAATATTGTCAACACAAAGCTTTTGTCACTGGTTAATTTCCTTACAATGGGTTAATAGTAAACGAAAAGTTCTTTGCATTTTACACTTGTACGTGAATCATCCCACCTTCTGCAGTCATAGGACAGACAGGAAATGCGTCTGACATTTCGTTAGCCTTATAGTATAGTTGAATGTTTTCGGAAAACAAAAAAAAAACAAATTTTTTAGCAAGCACTTTGGTATTTTTTTCTTAAATGTCATTGATATTGTAACAGAAAGTTCAACCAAATGTGTGAACATGTTTCCAAAAAAAGACAACATTGATTGCAGGGTGATGCATGCACACATAACCGAACATCTGCGTTTTCAACCACATTCATACACATTCCAAACCTGTAGATGGCGTTATGTCCATTGAGCCCTCACTTCACCGTCACTTCCGCCTAAACTTAAACAACAGAAAACATGGCGCCGAGCTCCTCTGTCTGGACAGACTCGGGGTCAGAATTGCTCCTAAACACAATTTAGGAGCAATTCTGCTCTCAACACACACACAGGTCTCAAGAAACGACTCCGATCCACAGTCTGCTCTGGCTTTGGCTTTTGCAGTCGCCTAAACAAATGTCGCACGTTTGACGTCAGGGCAGATTCATGTTTTTTGGCGCAGACAGTGACGTTTTAAAACGCAAAACCCCAGTTATCTCTGTCCACACAAACAGGCATAAACGGAGTTTTCCCTGAATACTTGTTTCTGATGCGTGTTCGTGTGGATGACAGGTCAAAACGCAGCAAAACATCTTCGGTTTATCAGATACCCGGATACGTGTGGACAATTTGGCCAAAATGACTATTATACTAGGCAATTATGCGATTAGGCTAACGATTTGTATCTGCTGCTAACCCCAATGAGTGAAGGGACCAAGACACATGAATTTACTGTATTTATTTATTTATTTATTCCATATGGACTGGAATATTTGAAATAGAAGGGTCATCAAATATATTTCCAAACTGTCTTAATTATTTGGCATCTGGTTCTGGGTCTTGTCTCCTACCTCCTCTCCATCATTGGCCAGATGTTGCGTTTATTTTTTATTTTATTTATTTATTTCAGGGACAGTACAGTTTTCATCTGTAGTCTGTAGTGTACAGATGTTAGGTGTCACTTCTACGTAACAGAAATCACATATGGGGTGTAGGTATCAGTGTGTTCTACAAGCCTCTTGTATTTACCATGGATGTATGTAATAAGATTTTATTATAGTTCTATGATATTTACCTTGTAGCTCTTGAGGCTTATATTCTGAATCTGAATTATAGCCTGAATCTGGGCTCCTTCAAACGATACATAACTGTCCCAGTGACACCTTGTGCATATGCTAATTGGCCAAATACAACGACAAATGCATGTTTTCAGTGTATATTGATGAGGAAACGCAAAAGAGGTTGGATTCATTCATTCATGCTCCACGTCTCTGCACTGGTCCGTCACTTTTTGTGCTCCCCCGGTCTTCCTCCCTCTTTTGGGCCGCCCATCAGGTCCATCCGCCCGGTTTCTGATGCTCTAGCACACGTGTGGCAATCGGTACATTTGCGCACAAGAAAAAGGAAATAAAAAACATCAATCGAATGGCGTCGTCTTTTGAGCAAATGAGAGCAAATGTGGGGAAACTGCTTCGAGGCATCGACAGGTGATCCTCCGCCGTTTGTACTGGTGCCTAATGTTATGCTAAAGCTAGGCTAAAACGCGGCTAATGTGTCTAATGTTTCTGTTCTGTCTGAAGCGTTGTTACTCAAGTTACACTCCAATCTTTAACACAATCTGACTATAAATAACTGATTTAGCTGGAGTCACAACATGTGAGCTGATCTGTGTTGTAAAGCCACTTTCTTTATGAGAGTCACTAACTGAAAAACTGTTAATGCTAGCAAACTGTAAAGACAGTTGATTGTAGTCCCAGTTGATTGTAGTCCCAGTTGATTGTAGTCCCAGCTAAATCAGTTCTTTATGGTCAAATTGTGTTAATGACTTGTCTAAAATTAGACGTACACGAATAATAATACTGTATTTTCCGGACTATAGAGCGCACCGGTATATAAGACACATCCACTCATTTAAAAAAAACAAAATTAAGAAAAAAGTTATACAAGCCGCAACCGGGCTATAAGCCTCTGATATCTATGTTGAAAAATGAGATATTTACTGCATATACAGAACGATTTTGTACTTTTGTACATTTATGTACCTGAACAGGTTCTTTCCGAACAGTGCCTTTTAACACGGCAGCAACTGTGCTGATTAAAACGAGGTCAAAAACAGAAAAGAACCAGTAATTTATTATCTTAATTTCTCCTGTGCAGTGAAACCACAAGTCACTTTAATCGTCTCCGCTGATGCCAAGCTTAGGTGCAGCAGCACGGTAGAGGTCTGTGCCCGCTCCCGCCCGCTCTCGCATTCTTCAGTCCCACTCCCGCCCGCGTCGTGAGGTCGCGCTCCTGCCTGCGCCGGCAATAAGCTTTCAGAATGTTCTTTCAGATGCTCTTATTATACATCCATGGTCCCGCGCCGCACTGTTTTGTGTCGGTCCCGTGGGTGCAGGGCTCTACAGCACGGTTTCCTTCCTGGAGCAAGATCGATGCCTTCAACTTAAAACTTGCATCATACAAACTCCTTCGTGTGCTTTTCATGATGAAGGGGCGAGGATTTGTTTTTTCTGGACATTCAAAGACTTTGCAGAGCATTATTCATTTACTCCAGACCCGGTGGTGGTGCTACTATTGCAGCCACAGCTGCCCTGGGCCAAACTGACAGAAGTGAGGCTGCCAATCTGCACCATCGGCCCTTCCAACCGCTGCCATCACTCACGCACACACCACTTTCATACTAGGCACTGTCAGTGAAGTGCCTTGCCTAAGGACACACCGTCAATTTTTGCAATTGGCGCCGCACTGTGACACCAAATTTTCCCAGTGGTCTCCCATCCAAGTACTGACCAGCTTAGCTTCTGAGATCTGATGGGATCAGGCTTTGACAAGCCGATATAGGCCTACATGCACTGTAACTGTTATTAGTCATGTGACTGTACTTTCACTTGCAAATTTTCAGTAATCTTGCAGCCACGGATAAAATTTTAATATTCTAATGTAAATCTACTGTGTGTCATCTGTAGGTACAACCCAGAAAACCTAGCGACCCTGGAGCGGTATGTGGAGACGCAGGCCAGAGAGAACGCCTATGACCTGGAGGCCAACCTGGCTGTTCTCAAACTGTATGTCTGCCCTTTTGTATGTACGCATATTCACATATACACACACATAGAAGGAAAAGTGTGTGTCCACTAGAAAAAGAAATAACACCATGATGTGAACAAACCTGGATTATGAATGCACATGATAGACTTATGCAGGGCCTCTTGACTACTCTCTACTACTCACCCTTGACTATGATTGGGTGTAACATACCATTTTTTAAAGTATTTTTTTATTTTCTATAAATGTGCCTAATACTTTTACAATGGTTGTTTCACATTATTGCTTATTACATAATGTTGACAGCTACATGTACATTTTGAATGTGTGGATTTGGGTTGTGCCAATAGTTGGTGAACTTTTCAAATGAGTTCACCCACGGCCAAACAGCTGTGAAACACCTAATTTTGTCATTGTTTAAAAGATGCCTTTCCTTGAGTCCAGTATGTGTGCAACTTCATGACATCAAAGTTTACTTTTGTTGAGCATTGAATTGAAATGGCCTAATAATGCTTCTAAAGTGTGTCTAAAATATTATTTATTTGTTCTTATTGTGCCCTGGATAACTATTATTAATTAACTGTATGACTTGACATCCTTATATAAATGCTCAACTCGCCTGACCAGCCAACCCTTTCTACATTCTGTTTGAATCCAGGAGTGTTTGGAACTGGACAATAGAGGGTGAACATTTTCTGTCTTAATTTGAGGTGATCCTTCTGTCTTTGTAAAGTTTCGTCAAAGCATGTGGCTCCGACTGGCCAGGCAAGACTCCCACAGTATAAAAGAAGAAGAATGTTTTTGTCCTTATATAAAAGAATGACGACTCCCTATTGTTTCATTCAGTAATACTACAGATAAATGGAGTGCTTTTGTTTACCAAATAATGATTTGTGTTTGTACGTCTTTTAAGTCCAGTTGAGTAATTAGACACTAAACATGTGCATGCAGGTACCAGTTTAACCCCGCCTACTTCCAGACCCAAGTGACGTCACAGATTCTGCTGAAAGCTCTGACCAACCTGCCCCACACAGACTTCACCCTGTGCAAGTGCATGATCGACCAGACACATGTATCCTTCTGGTGCAATAATGTCGCTGTATTATTTGACCAATAATACAGTCTCAGAGTGCGCTGCTTAACAGCGTTTAATAGAGCTAACCTGCCAGATCGTTCTTTTGTGAGCCTTATCAAAAGTTTTTGTTTTGTTTATTTATTGATGCATTGGCAGTTGGCCGAGGTATTTCTTGTGCAAATCTGATTAGGATACTGTAGCTGTACACTAAATGTGAGGGTTTGTCCACTGATCCAAGGTTAGTAGGTTGAATCCTGCTCTTGACATAAACATCATTAGCTGAGCGCTCAGATCCAGTGACCCACAGGTTGGCTGTTTGATTCCCGATGAATGCTGTCATTGTTTCCTTGGGCAAGACACTTAACCCACCTTGCCCCCAGGGCCTGTGTACACTGGTGCGTGGTGTGTATGTGGAAAAAGTGGGAACAGCGCTATATAAAAAATGTGTCAATTTACAGTTTAAATGTAGTAACATTTATCCACAATTTACACCAGGAGTGATGTGTAACGTCAGCAGAGCTGTGTGTGTGACAACAAGAGCAATGGTGTGTTGCAGCAATAACAGGCCATGTCTGCATATCCTGTCTTGCCCTTACTAAAAAGTCTGAAGACGCTGAAAAATTAAAACTCCAATCTAATTTGAGGGGTGGCAAGATGAATATTCAGACATGTCACAAACAAAATAGTCAATATGAATGCTGGTGGGTCACACAGTGGAACACAGAGGACAGCTCAACAGCAGCAATTTTATTATACAAGGACTCATCCTGTTTCTTAAAGAAGGATGAGATTAATGTGTTGATCTGTACTGTTACTGTAACGGTACAGTGTAATTTGTTGCTTGCATGTAGTCTTAACATTTGCCTCCCCTCCCTGAGAAACTTCCTCGGGTATTTCCCCACCCTCTCCTCCTGGTGCCTGCATTGATGCTGTTGGTTTTTAATGGCATGTTGGGGTTCTGTGACAGCAGCCATGTTGAATGAATGTAGATTTGCTTATTGTCAGTGCATATTCGCGCCTAACTGTAGAACGCCAAAAAATAAACAAAATAGGTCCTAGATTGTAGACGGGGCTGCGTGCAGCCTATCAGCAGCAGGCAGGGCTGCATGCAGTCGACTTAACCCCTCTACAAACAGTTTTTCATGTTTATCAGAAAACAACTACTCAGTATTCTGTTTGAGTGTAATTTAGGGACAGTTTCAGGATTTGGGACAACAGCTTAGTTATCTGGACTATCCCAAATTTTTCGGGTCATCTGGTCTCCCTAGCTGCGCATATACTGTGCTGCTGTGCTTACGTGCTGTTACTGCTTTGGTGTAAATTGGGGGGTTAGTCAAAGAGCTCAGATGTTCAAAAAGGGGGTTTTAACAGCTAAACATGTAAGTTTCTGTCACATTTTTGACCCTCTCAGTTCCCCCTCCCTTTGCTCTGTACTTAGTCACTCTCCCTTCAGGACACTATCACGTTGCATTCAGCATGCATCATGCTAATGAAACTATAGCCGGTGGTGATGAGTAGTCCAAACTGTCAGAAAAGTTAATCCCATAATAACTCTTTGAGATAACACTTACCTGAAGAATTTCTTAGTGCTGTGGACAGTTCGGACTGTAGGGGTGTGCGATCTGCCGACGTTAAATCGTGAAGAATAAGAACGTGTAGACGATGTGGTGAGACTGTAGAGATCGTCTTGGGCCCATCCTATCACTTGCAGTTCTACACACATTGATGCCCACAGACTGATTCCGCCTCTTTTTTTCAATGCGATTCTGACATTCTCGCTCAAACGCAGAGAGAAAGAGAGCGCACATACATGTCAGAGGACATACATGTCAGTGCACACACATGTCAGAGGACACTTACAGCACTATTTGCTCTCCTGACCCAGGCCCCCGGACCACAGCGCGACACTCAAAGAGCTTTACAAGAAGGAACCACTGACCCGTTCACACATTCATACACCAGTGTACACAGACACTGGGGGTGAGGTGGGTTAAGTGTCTTGCCCAAGGATACAACAACAGCATTCATCTGTAGGAGCTGGAATCACACCAGCGACCTGTGTGTCAGTGGATCTGACCGCTCACCAATGATGTTTATGTGGAGAGCGGGATTCGAACCGCCAACCTTCAGATCAGTGACAAACGCTCGACCAACTGAGCTACTGTCGCCCCAATTATGTTTATTTATTTATTTTTTTAAATCGAAATTTTAATTTTAAATGGCCTACAGAAACACTTTATGATATGATAACCATTTTATGTATTTGCAGTGTTTCCTTCTTTCGTATGTTTTTGTGTATGGACTCTACCTGCTGTAGCACTGACATTTCATTGAAATGTAAGGTGCATTACAAATAAAATGTGTCATTAGGCCCGAGCGCCAGAGGCTGGTGAAGGGCCTCTTAGTATCTCATAGTGATGCTCACAGGGGGCGGGAACTAAACTGACGTGACGTGACTCGCCCGTAGTGACCAGGGACCCTCGCCATGACGTAGCAATGCACCAGAGGTTTCCAAAAATGTAAAGTTTGTTGGCCAGAAAAAAGCTGCTGCTGCTTCTTCTTCTTCTTCTTCCTCCTCCTCCATGAAATTTAACTCTTCTTCTTGAATTTAACTCTTCTTCTTGAATCATGAAATTTAACACAGACGTCGATCATGACAAGACGAGTAAAACATTTTATTATGGCCACGCCCCCTGACACACCAGGGGGCGGCCATCTTGGATTAAAGTTTGTGAAGCTGAAAAGCACTCCTCCGCGGGCGTCACCCGAACGGCCTCAGATTTCCCACATTGTCCCAATTTGGTCCACATTATCTCCAGGGGCGGAACGTCAAAAAATATCCACAGATCCCAAATCCGCCTGACGTCTCTGAGCAGTGAAGCCACAAATAATGACAAATCATTTAAAGGTGCACTATGTAATTTTTCTGAAGGAGGATATGTTGACCTGGGAAATTTAAATCACTAATACGTGATCTCAGCCCGAGTATAACACACTGTAAAGCAGATGAAAAGTGTGGGTGGGGCTTACAGTTTTTAGGGTTAGTGTGGGGCAGGGCGTTTGCGGGGTGCTGCGTAGGCGCACATGAGGGCCGATCATTGCCGCTTGCAGCTATTATTATTATTATTATTATTATTATTATTATTATTATTATTATTATTATCCATCTTCTCCCGCTTTAATCCAGCTGGGTCGCAGGGGCAGTTTGCTGCCCGATCCTCCTTGCACCTGACCCCCTATGAACCCCTCTGCAGGTGGTGCCCACAGGGACATCATGGTCCTTGATGTTAGTTCATAGGGGTGAATTATTATTATTATTATTATATTTTTGCCATATCTCCCAGGTCAAATAACATATAGTCTCAAATTTACTAGTAACTAGTTTATAGTATGGATAAATCATAACAACCCATTTTAGATGATCTATGTAAAGTAGGTTTACATATGGTTCTAATGTGTAATATTCTGTGGCCCTTGTAACAAACTTCTGTGGGCTGTTTTGCACTGGCTCACTTTAAGTGCTGCTTGATGCCATTGTTAGAGCTCCCTCCCTAACAGAAACTCCCGAGTCCCTGTCATGGTCTCTGTATGGACAGGACTACTTTCTTGCAGGGCTCTACAGTGCGCCCATTTCACTCGCATTTGCGAGTAAATATTTCGTCGTGCGAACGAGGAAAATAAAACAGTCGCACCAGTGCGAGTGCTTCTGCAGCCACAGTAAGGAGAACTGCGCACAGACGTAACGTGACAAGTTAAACGTTCTAAATGTATCAAACATTTGGGGCAAACTCACACTAGGGCTTCAGAATCGTGCCCAAGCCTGGAGCCCCTAAAGCGCCGCACGCTTTCCCAGCGCGAGCGCTGACCCCAGCAAACGAGCTCCGCGTGTGGCCGATATCACTCATACGAACAAACTCCGCTTCAAAACACACCTACGCCCCCTTAAACGAGGAGCGCCCCGCAGCAGGACCCATACCTGTCCCACCACTCAGTAAACACCCCCACGCTGCTGGACTTCCTTCTCTGCTAAAGCGAGAGCTTTGTCTTGGTCTTGTCTCGGACTCGAGCGCATTTGGACTCGGTCTTATCACGGACTCAAGGTCTGAATACTGAGTGTGATCATATTTCATTACGGCCGCTGCAATAAACTTGTACCGTGTGCGTGACCACGCGGGACGTCTCTCTGCGGCCTGTGCACTGGAGCCCGCAGACACTGTGCGGCCCGTCAGCACAGGCTCCGCAGCGCGCGGCTTGTCCACAGCGCGCACCCTTGTGTACCAACGTGCATCACAGGGCAGGTATCCCTACCTATCCTTCCGCCTCACGTCAAATACGCCAATACTAATTTTCTGTCAGTGTCCGCACAGAGCAGACCCACAGCACAGAGCAGGTGATATGTGGGCTGAAGTTTGCCTAAGAAAATGCCAAATAACTCTGTCACAATGTGCGTTTAGTTTGGTAAATGTGCAGAGGCTAAAAACCACTGTAAAACCAGGAAGAGAATGTAACTTCACCTAGGAATTTGAAAATACAGGTTTAAAAATCTTACCTATGTTTTTCACTTTGAAGCAGTTTTGTGTAAAGTGCCAGTGGAAGTTCTCTTAAAGAAGAGGTTCTTAAACTGTGGGTGAGGGTCCAAAAAGGGCCACAGAGTGTTTCAGTGCAGTACAGTTTGTTTGGCTTATTTTAAATCTAAATATTAATCAGATAAAATGAATATATATTTATATAAAAACACTGCGATCATGCAGGAAAAGTACAGTCATAATAATTCTTTTGTTTTTTGTATTAAATTAATTCAAATAAGTTGGTGTGCACAAGTTCTGCACTGTAATAATCGTTCGAAATGAAAACCTATTTGTGCCCCCATTTTTTTTTCTGTGCTCCTAAAATTTTTAACTTAGGGGCACATGTGCTCCTGAAAAAAAAAGTTAGCGTAGAGCCCTGCTTTCTTGTAATATATATTTTCTGTGATTGTTTTTGTTGTTGTGATTGTTTGGCTTGGGGAGTGGGGGTGCATTTCCTTGACTACAGTGTCGCAGCAGGAGGAGCGGCCCATCAGACAGATCCTGTACCTGGGGAACCTGCTGGAGACTTGCCACTTCCAGAGCTTCTGGGTAAGGCACTGTGTTGTGTGCAGTGTTGTCTGCAGTGTGTGAGTTTGACCCTGGCTTTGTCTGTGCAGACAAGTCTGGAGGAGAACAGAGAGCTGATCGACGGCATTGCTGGCTTTGAGGACTCTGTTCGTAAATGTGAGTATTGCACTGTGCAGCCCGAGGAGGCCACATGTGCCTTTAACCCACATACTCCTCTGTGCAGTCATCTGCCACGTAGTGGGCATCACATACCAGACCATCGACCGGCGCCTATTGGCAGAGATGCTGGGAGATCCGCTTGGTGAGACTAGCCTCTGTACAAAACTGTCAAGTGCCCTCTAAAGATTCCTTAAAATTCTCCGGTGTTCAGACACACAGGTGAAGTCCTGGATGAACAAGTACAGTTGGACAGAGGACGAGGATGGACAGGTGTTCATCTTCAGCCAAGAGGAGAGTGTCAAACCCAAGAACATTGTGGAGAAGATCGACTTTGAAAGTGAGTGTCCTTATGCTCTGTACCTGATTCCTCGAGTCACCCTTTGGGGTAAGGCTGGGCAAAGAATCACGATGTTTCCCCCCCATATTGATCGCCCTCGATTTTTGATTTGATCTTCTTCCACCTTAAGACACACAGACAGACGACTTCAGGTATAATGAGCAGTGTGTCAGAATCACTACAGTTTTTATTTTTTGTTGATAGGACCAATAATCCCAGAGAAATTCACATTTAAAGTTTGGAATGAGTTTGTAGAATATATTAAACCTAAATGCATAAGCGCATTATGGTTAGCAGCAGAAACATGCGCCTGCACTCTACCGCTGTCAACAGAAACACATGCAGTGTCCGTGCTCTAAATGAGGTCACTCATAAAATGTGAGACAATAGTCGTTTACTGTTCATAACTTGGATTGAAGCTGAGAGGCACCAGAGGAGAGAAAGGTGAGAAGCAGAGAGGAGGTGAGGGCGGCTGGTCAGACGACACCGCACACACACAGGCAGAGAGAGACTGGAGATTTAGTCCGATTGTGCAGATTTAAGGTAAAACTTAAGGTGAACTTTTTCCTTAACAAGAGTTTTTTTTAAACATCCTCATCAGCACCCTGCGCTCTTACTGCAACATGATTGGCTGTTGACCTGTCACTTACAATGTGCCTTATCATTAAGATTGACCAAAGTAGGGATCTATTGATCTTTCAATTTTTGGCACACCCCGACTTTTGGGGGCCTCTTTTTACTGTTATTGTGCTCAACCATAGGCTGAAAAGTCTAGGGCGAAAATAAACCGAATTATTTGTCCTCGCCCACTTCTTTAGGACAACCGTTTAGAACACAAAGTCATGAAACAATACTAAAAATCCTTGAAGATTATTTCAGGGCACTAATGTCACTGCATGTTGCAGGTGTATCCAGTATTATGGCGACCTCTCAGTGACGCCTGCTCTGCACAGACTCCGCTGGATCATCACATGTTCATCTTGTGTTTTTTGAATAAAAATCTCTGTCTGACCACATTGTCTTTTCTGTATGTGTCGGCTTGTTGGCAGTGTATTTCTTTAGTTTGAAATGCAGTGAAGATTGTTGGCTGTGTCACAACATTATTCAAGTTTCTGTATTTCAGTAGGGTGAGGACGAGATCTCGTAGCATGAGATGAAATGGCCTGTAGACTGGCAATTTGAAATTTGAAACCCTAAATACATTTAGGTAATTAAAAGTGACCTGAATTTGGTTATTTGTATCAAATAACTCCATCAATTCATAAAAATACATTCACAACACAATATTTAAGAGGTTAAATAGAGAAAAAAAACATGTGACCAAAGATGGATTGAACAGATTATTTCATTATAGTAGCAGTTGTTGTGGACCCTGTCTCCCCTACAGTCCTGTGATAATCGGGCTACATTCCTCCCACTTCCCTTTTCTCAGTGTCACCTTCAGTTTAGCTCAGAATGTGGGGACTTGTCAGGCGGGACCCAAATAATGTGTCTGTCCTTGTACTTAATCTGATAAATCTGAATCTATTTTGAATTGTTTGAGTTCTGACGGATTGGTCTTAATGTGCACAAGTTTAATTTCTACTAGATTCCCTTAAATAGTTAACGCCTGTTTGGCTTAGTCTTTTTAATATAGTTCAAATAATATCAGATTTTCTCAGTTAAAATGGAAAACTAAAACTGACCTATAACATTTAAAAATATTTCTGGCCATTCTCTCCTTCCACTGTTGGAGTATTGGCTTCCCTCCTCATGGTGATAATAGCCCCGGCATATGGCCCCATGAGTTTGCTCATACGAGGTAGATTTATGAAGTTTATGATTCAAGTTTAAGGCTAAGCCAAATTTGCATTCGTGAGTTAACATTTTGGGTTAAGGTTAGGGTTTCATAAGAAAATACCAGGTAGGCGAACTGAGTGAAAAACTAGCTCTTGACCCACGTTTGGGAGTAAGATAAGCGCAGTTTACACTAAACCATTCATATTCTTCTGCATTGCATTATAGCCACTTTGGTAAAGCAGGATGTGGGTGAAGGGCCGCCCGCAGGTGAGGACACCTGAGGCAGCGGGAGTGGCTCTGCTTTTAAGCGCTCTGCTCTGCGCACTGCTCAGGACAGTGTGCGCAGGAAGAAGACGCACCATGAGCCATTCTGCTTTGGAGCCAGACCCCGACAAGGCCGTCATGAGGAAGTCAGTGAGCGTGTCCTCAGACGGCTCTGACCACCAGAAGGACGACCTGGACTCGGATGAGCTCCTGGGCTCTCAGTCCAGGAGATGGCTCGCTGACCTGCTGAGCGCCGTCTCACCGGTGGACACCGCGGGTGATCGAAACACCGTCGGGCGGGACGGTCTCTTTGTTGACAACAACTTCCCCCTGAGCGACTTGGAGATGCATTCCGGAGTCATGTGGAAGCGACCGAAAGTAAAATCCTTCTTCTGTGGGACTTGTCCCAGGACAGGGCACCTCTTCCTCTTACCCGATCATCACTAACATTATCTCTGACATAGTTCCCCTTTCTTCACTTCCAGCCTGTAGGTGTTCTGCTGCTACTACTACTGCTGCTACTACTACTACTACTACTACTACTACTGCTACTACTACTACTACTACTACTACTGCTACTACTACTACTACTGCTACTACTACTACTACTACTACTACTACTACTACTACTACTGCTACTACTACTACTACTACTACTACTGCTACTACTACTACTACTACTGCTACTACTAGTAGCAGTAGTAGTAGTAGTAGCAGTAGTAGTAGTAGTAGTAGTAGTACTACTACTACTACTACTGCTACTACTACTACTACTACTACTACTACTACTACTACCACCTCTCTCTCTCTCTCTCTCTCTCTCTCTCTCCTATTGCTTTAATGCTATTGATTATTGATACCGAGGGAAATTCTATTTTTCACAGCAACATTTCAACTGCACTACTCGCTTTTTGTGTCAGTCAAAGATCTCAGTGCAGTTTAACATGAGGACTGGTCAGGTAGGTTCAGGTGAGGGAAGATGGAGGCACTGCTGTGGTAAGCACACTGGGCCCTTCATGTGCACAATCGTGACAGATGGGTTGGAATGGGCGCCTAATCTCTTCTCTGGCATCCCCGAGCATACAAGAGTCTGCTTTTGACAAGCCCATGTGACGAGAAATGTTCGAATTTTTAATACCCGACCCTGTCTGTCTCATGCCTCTCTCATGGTCTTATGCCTCTCATGGTCTCATGCCTCTCTCATGGTCTCATGCCTCTCTCATGGTCTCATGCCTCTCTCATGGTCTTATGCCTCTCATGGTCTCATGCCTCTCTCATGGTCTCATGCCTCTCTCATGGTCTTATGCCTCTCATGGTCTCATGCCTCTCTCATGGTCTCATGCCTCTCTCATGGTCTTATGCCTCTCATGGTCTCATGCCTCTCTCATGGTCTTATGCCTCTCATGGTCTCATGCCTCTCTCATGGTCTCATGCCTCTCTCATGGTCTCATGCCTCTCTCATGGTCTCATGCCTCTCATGGTCTCATGCCTCTCATGGTCTCATGCCTCTCATGGTCTCATGCCTCTCTCATGGTCTCATGCCTCTCTCATGGTCTCATGCCTCTCATGGTCTCATGCCTCTCTCATGGTCTCATGCCTCTCTCATGGTCTCATGCCTCTCTCATGGTCTCATGCCTCTCATGGTCTCATGCCTCTCTCATGGTCTCATGCCTCTCTCATGGTGTCATGCCTCTCTCATGGTCTCATGCCTCTCATGGTCTCATGCCTCTCATGGTCTCATGCCTCTCATGGTCTCATGCCTCTCTCATGGTCTCATGCCTCTCTCATGGTCTCATGCCTCTCTCATGGTCTCATGCCTCTCATGGTCTCATGCCTCTCTCATGGTCTCATGCCTCTCTCATGGTCTCATGCCTCTCATGGTCTCATGCCTCTCTCATGGTCTCATGCCTCTCTCATGGTCTCATGCCTCTCTCATGGTCTCATGCCTCTCTCATGGTCTCATGCCTCTCTCATGGTCTCATGCCTCTCTCATGGTCTCATGCCTCTCTCATGGTCTCATGCCTCTCTCATGGTCTCATGCCTCTCTCATGGTCTCATGCCTCTCTCATGGTCTCATGCCTCTCTCATGGTCTCATGCCTCTCATGGTCTCATGCCTCTCTCATGGTCTCATGCCTCTCTCATGGTCTCATGCCTCTCTCATGGTCTCATGCCTCTCTCATGGTCTCATGCCTCTCATGGTCTCATGCCTCTCATGGTCTCATGCCTCTCTCATGGTCTCATGCCTCTCTCATGGTCTCATGCCTCTCTCATGGTCTCATGCCTCTCTCATGGTCTCATGCCTCTCTCATGGTCTCATGCCTCTCATGGTCTCATGCCTCTCTCATGGTCTCATGCCTCTCATGGTCTCATGCCTCTCATGGTCTCATGCCTCTCTCATGGTCTCATGCCTCTCTCATGGTCTCATGCCTCTCATGGTCTCATGCCTCTCATGGTCTCATGCCTCTCATGGTCTCATGCCTCTCATGGTCTCATGCCTCTCTCATGGTCTCATGCCTCTCTCATGGTCTTATGCCTCTCATGGTCTCATGCCTCTCTCATGGTCTTATGCCTCTCATGGTCTCATGCCTCTCTCATGGTCTCATGCCTCTCATGGTCTCATGCCTCTCATGGTCTCATGCCTCTCTCATGGTCTCATGCCTCTCTCATGGTCTCATGCCTCTCTCATGGTCTCATGCCTCTCTCATGGTCTCATGCCTCTCATGGTCTCATGCCTCTCATGGTCTCATGCCTCTCTCATGGTCTCATGCCTCTCTCATGGTCTCATGCCTCTCATGGTCTCATGCCTCTCTCATGGTCTCATGCCTCTCTCATGGTCTCATGCCTCTCTCATGGTCTCATGCCTCTCTCATGGTCTCATGCCTCTCATGGTCTCATGCCTCTCTCATGGTCTCATGCCTCTCATGGTCTCATGCCTCTCTCCTCTCTGGTTCAGGAGCTCTGTGCGTCTCCTCAGTTCATTGTGAATGGAGCGTCCCGTCTGGACATCTGCCAGGGCAAACTCAGTGAGTAAACTACTGCTGATGGAAACTTAGACTTAGAGTTACGCAAACTTTTTTGATCCACAAGAGAAATGACTTGGACACAGTAGCTCACACATCACAATATATTACATAACAAAGTAAAAAATATAAATCGTAATCATAAATTCAAAATAAGTAGCAAAAATATAGCAAGAGACGGGTGTAAAATAAGGCATAAATATCAAAAATATAAATATATCTGCACTTCACCTCAGATAAACAAAAGGAGATGCTGTTAAGCTACTGCAGATGGCACTGAACAAACTAGGCCCATCCATAGGTGTCAGAATGATCAAAAATTAGGACTGTCGCAATAGCAAAAGACAATTTAATACTAAATATTACATCTTTTGAATGGTGAAAAGTACTCAAAATGTCCCCTATAACAGGAACCTGAAATCCATGAATCCTTGGCAGTGCACACAGCCGGACCATTAGGATGACACCATCCACATCTGAAATCAGTCGGATGAGTGTTTAAGAGTTAAGTGTGGAACAGACAGACAGACAGACAGACATTCCTTACATTCATAGATATACAAGCAATAACAGAATATGTAAACAGCTACATTGACTTTATCATTACAATAATACACCTTGTGAACAACAGTGTGGAGCCTGGACATAATAGCTTAGAATACCATCAGGGGAGGAGAACTTCTAAAGAATTTGGGTCAATAATCCACCAACAAAATATTGGTCTGAGGGCTGTATTCAGCCTGCCTAAGGAGAAAGTGTTAGTCACTAGAGTCGATCATATTTGACCTGTATGCTAGTCACAAATACTAATCACTGATTTATGTATTTATGCTAAATTAGCTTCAGCAAAGTCAAATCGCATTTTACTGCAATAAACCAATAAAAGTGCAGTGAAGAGTCGACTGTTCTGAGCACAGACACACTGTTACTTGTGTGTACACTTGATTCTGGTAAATGCTTTGTGCTCTTTAGATGACTGCTGGCTGCTGTCAGCCATCGCCTCTTTGTCTGTGCACCACAAGCTCTTCCAGAAGGTGGTCCCTCCAGGACAAGACTTCCAGCAGCACTACAGCGGCTGCTTCAGCTTCAGGGTAAGTGGAGGGCTGAGGGGGTATCTATCTATCTATCTATCTATCTATCTATTTATCTATCTATCTATCTATCTATCTATCTAAAAAAAACAAAAACGCGTTCCTCACCTTCCACGGTGGTTGGTCTCTCACCCTCATCAGCTCAGGTTCTACCAGAGGCCTGGGAGCTTGAGAGTTCTGTGCAGTATCTTTGCTGTTCCAGTACTGCACTTTTCTGGACTCAGATGTCTGTTGTCCTTCCTGGGATCTGCTGTAACCACTCATCCAGTTTGGGGGTCACGGCCCCGAGTGCTCCGATCACCACAGGCACCACCGATGCTTTCACCTTCAGGCCTCTCCAGCTCTTCCTTGAGCCCCTGGTATTTCTCTAGTTTCTCATGTTCCTTTTTCCTGACATTGCCATCGCTCGGTATTGCAGTGTCACCTCCACGGCTTTGTTCTCTCGCTTATCCAGAACCACGATGTCTGGTTGGTTCATCACCATTCTGTCAGTCTGTATCTGGAAGTCCCACAGGATCTTGGCTCATTCTCCACAACCTTTGGAGGCGTTTCCCACCTTGATCCTGGGGTTTCCAGCCCGTACTCTGCACAGATGTTTCTGTACACTATGCCCACTACTTGGTTATGTCGCTCCATGTACGCTTTCCCTGCAGCATCTTACACCCTGCAGTTATGTGCTGGACTGTCTCAGGCACTTCTTTGCACAGCCTACACCTTGGGTCTTGTCTGGTGTGGTAGATCTGGGCCTCTATTGCTCGGGTGCTCAAGGCTCCTGTGCTCCAGGATGAGCCTCTGTGTGTCCTTCAGACCAGCCCTCTCCAGCCATTGGTAGGATTTCTTGATATCAGCCACTTCAGTTATGTTCCGGTGGTACGCCCCATGTAGGGGTTTGTCCTGCCATGATGGTCCCTCCAGCACCTCTTCCTCTGCACCCCAATATATATATATATATATATATATATATATATATAATCACAGTTAATTATTCTTCAAAAAAAGACAAAAAGGCATTTTATTGCTGCTCGGCTTGTTGTTGGTACAAGTAACGTTGTTGCTGCCGCTGAATCAAACCCGTGTTCTGCTTTAAGATGGTATTTTAAGCTTGTTGTGCTTCTGTGGAAAGAGAGTTCATCGTTGCAATATCTGCAAACTACCTTAGTTTTATCCAAACTACCTTAGTTTTATCCAAACTACCTTAGTTTTATCCAAAGTCCCGTCCTGGCAGTTTTTTGAAGAGAAATTTCCCGCTGAGCGCCACTCATAATCTCATCTGTCATCCAAATAACCTGCGCCGCCTTTCAGGTCCATCCACTTTCCACAGAGGAGCATGAGGAGCAAGTGCGTTCAAAATATATAGTGTGATTACAATTGCATTTTTTTTTGTGATGAATCGCATTCATTAACGCGTTAACGTTGACAG
Organism: Odontamblyopus lacepedii; assembly: GCA_034769755.1. Taxonomy (NCBI): domain Eukaryota; kingdom Metazoa; phylum Chordata; class Actinopteri; order Gobiiformes; family Gobiidae; genus Odontamblyopus; species Odontamblyopus lacepedii. Next base: position 39,488,806 of record CM068357.1, read on the forward strand.
CTCATCTCTCTCTCTCTCTCTCTCTCTCTCTCTCTCTCTCTCTATATATATATATATAGTACATATGTGTGATGCTCTCTTGTAGTTCTGGCAGTACGGGGAATGGGTGGAGGTGCATGTGGATGACCTGCTGCCAACAAAGGACAACAAGCTCATCTATTTGAGCTCCCCTGAGAAGAATGAGTTCTGGAGCTCGCTGCTGGAGAAGGCCTACGCCAAGTGAGAACACTACACAACTGTTTACAATGATCACGTGCCAGAGTGTTATGTGGGGATGCCACTCTATCCCATCCATCTTCTTCCGCTTATCCGGGGCCGGGTCGCGGGGGCAGCAGTCTAAGCAGGGGCTCCCAAGCTTCCTTCTCCCCAGCCACTTCCTCCAGCTCCTCCGGACGGACCCCGAGGTGTTCCCAGGCCGAGAGACATAGTCCCTCCAGCGTGTCCTGGGTCTTCCCCGGGGCCTCCTACCGGTGGGACATGAACACCTCCCGAGGGAGGCGTCCAGGAAGCATCCGGACCAGATGCCCGAGCCACCTCAGCTGGCTCCTCTCGACGTGGAGGAGCAGCGACTCTACTCCGAGCTCCTTCCGTGTGACCGAGCTCCTCACCCTATCTCTAAGGGAGCGTCCAGCCACTCTGCGGAGGAAACTCATTTCGGCCACTTGTATCCGCGATCTTGTTCTTTCTGTCATTACCCAGAGCTCATGACCATAGGTGAGGGGAGGAACATAGATTGACCGGTAAATTGAGAGCTTTGCCTTTCGGCTCAACTCCCTCTTCACCACAACGGTCCGATACAGCGACCGCATCGACCGATCCACCTGTCAGGTGGTGATCAGTTGACAGCTCTGCCCCTCTCTTCACCCGAGTGTCCAAGACACACGGCCGGAGGTCAGATGACACGACAACAAAGTCGATCATCGACCTCCGGCCTAGGGAGTCCTGGTGCCACGTGCACCGATGGACCCTTGTGCTCGAACATGGTGTTCGTTATGGACAAACTGTGACTAGCACAAAAGTCCAATAACAGAACACCGCTCAGGTTCAGATCAGGGAGGCTGTTCCTCCCAATCACCCCTCTCCAAGTGTCACTGTCGTTGCCCACGTGGGAGTTGAAGTCCCCCAGTAGAACAACGGAGTCCCCGGTCGGTGCACTGTCCAGTCCCCCTCCCAGAGACTCCAAGAAGGCCGGGTACTCTGCACTGCTGTTCGGCCCGTAGGCCGACACCACAGTGAGAGACCTGTCCCCGACCCGAAGACCCTCTCGTTCACCGGGGTGAACTCCAACATGCAGCGGCTGAGCTGAGGAGTGATGAGCCCACACCAGCTCGCCGCCGCTCCCCGCGGCCAACGCCAGAGAAATGGAGAGTCCAACCCCTCTCAAGGAGTTGGGTTCCAGAGCCCAAGCTGTGCGTGGAGGTGAGGCCGACTATATCTAGCCGGTAACGCTCAACCTCCCGCACAAGCTCAGGCTCCTTCCCCCCCAGTCTATCCCAATTATTATTATTTTTTTTTTACCTTTATTTTACCAGGTAGGTCGGTTGAGAACCAATTCTCATTTTCAACGACGACCTGGGACCAAACAACAGTGAAATCCTTGACTTAATCATTTTGAATGATAAAGTCAAAGTTAAAGGGCCTATATTATGCAATTTTCTGATCTGTGTTATTGTGTTATTTCCTCATCAAAACCACACCTGGAGTTGGCTGAGTTCTACTCTCAAACTCAGTGTTCTGTGGTAATACAGGAAGTGCTCCACCTCACTAGAATCATCTGGATCATTTCAGCTCTGGAATTGAACTAAAGGTAAAATGCAGCTGTTAACTTGAACTACAGCTTCATGACATCACAAGGTGGAACAGAGCATTTTGAGCTCTGGAGATGCAGATAGACTAATAATAAAGGGTTTCTCAAACATGTGTGAATGATTGAAACATTTCTACAATATTTTTGAGGAGGTAACAACATTTTATTTTCTCATGACTAAAAGCTCACAAGATTCAGTTTTGTGTAATATATAACACTTTTTACAGCCAATTAAAAATGCATGTTACATTTTAGGCTGTTTATTTTGGAGCTTAACAACAATTTTCTTACAGTTCTGACAATTACTTAAATACTGTGACCTGAATGATCCCTGTTCTCAATTAAAGCAGACATTTTATGCAACTCGTTTTCTCTTACTCAAAGCTATTTTTGATTGATTACGTTTCCTCCTGTCTCTGCACACTTCTCTATAGCTACATACAATTATTCAAATAATTTGTACTCTGCTCACTCATGTGGGGTTCAAAAATGATGTGTTGACATTAAAATAAATAAATAAATAAATAAAAAAGCTATGGTAAAATTGTACTATGAGGAGGTGAGGCCATCGGTTCTGCAGTTTTGACCAGGAAGTCAATGGTCCCATTATCCGCATTACAGTTTTAAAAGCCAAATCTAAAATTACAATGCACAATGTTAATTACTATGTAACATGCATAATATGTCTTATTTAACCAGTGGAGATGGAGCGTGAGATTGACAGGCGGATCGGTGCAGCGTCGGCAGTGATGCGGTCGCTGTATCGGACTGTTCTGGTGAAGAGGAGCTGAGCCGAAAGGTGAAGCTCTCGATTTACCTCCGTCACGTTCCTCCCCTCACCTATGATCATGAGCTCTGGGGAATAACTGAAAGGACGAGATCGCGGATACAAGCGGCCGAAATGAGTTTGCTCTGCAGAGTGACCGGCGCTCCCTTAGAGATAGGGTGAGGAGCTCGGTCACATGGGAGGGGATCGGAGTAGAGTCACTGCTCCTCCACGTCAAAAGGAGCAGCTGAGGGGAGGGCATCTGTCCTGATGCCTCCTGGTCGCCTCCCTCAGGAGGTGTTCATGTCCCAGGGGTAGGAGGCCCCGGGGAAGACCCAGGACCCGCTGGAGGGACTATGTCTCTCAGCTCAACTGGGAACGCCTCGGGGTCCCTCCGGAGGAGCTGAAGGAAGTGTCTGGGGTGAAGGAAGTCTGGGAGTCCCTGCTTAGACTGCTGCCCCCACGACCCGGCCCCGGATAAGCAGAAGAAAATGGATGGATGGAACATGCATAATAAGTCTTCTTTAACCAATTAATTTTGACAACCCTGGCCACACCGGCAAAGCCTGATCCCGTCAGATCTCAGAAGCTCAGCAGGGCCTGGTTAGTACTTGGATGGGAGACACTGGGAATTTCAGCTGCCACCCACATTGCCTAGTATGAAAGTGGTGTGTGTGTGAGTGTTGGTGGTGGTCGGAGGGGCCAATGGTGCAGATTGGCAGCCTCGCTTCTGTCAGTCTGCCCCAGGGCAGCTGTGGCTACAATAGTAGCACCACCACCGGGTCTGGAGTGAATGAATAATGAACTGTAAAGCGCTTTGGATGTCATGAAAGGTGCTATATAAATGCAATGATTAATGAATGAATTAATTAATGAATTTAAATTAATTAACCCTAGTGACCTCACCACTTTGTCTGCAGTTCCACTCCTCCTCCAGTTTACGTATATCTGTGTGTGCAGGCTTAAAGGCGGGTATTGGGCTCTGAACATGGGGTTTCCACATGAGGCCATGGTGGACATGACTGGGGGAGTGGCTGAGATATTGCCCATCAATCGTCTGCCCAGAGACGTATACAGCTTCATCCAATCACTACTGTCCAAAGGAGCTCTCATCAACTGTGCAAACTGCCAGGTACCGGGCACCTTTCTAACAGGGACATTAGAACTATCTGGCCAATACCGTAGTTTATTCTAGCTCAGAACATTCTTTGCTACGAAAACAATTACTGGTACAGGTTGATTTTAATCAGGTTCAAAACTGACTTTATACCAGTCGATTAATTTGATCCATCCAGCTTTTTCCACTTTATCTAATTAGTCCTGATCTAGTCCAATATAAGCCTGATGTAGACCAAACAGTCTACATCAGGTACTAACTTTAGTCTAGTCCTGATATGGTTTCTAGATCCATTTTCTTCCTCTTTATCCGGCTGGGTCGCGGGGGCCGCAGTTCACCGCCCGGCCCAGCCAGTCCTGTGGTGAGCCCACAGGAGGACAGGAGGGTGGACCCACGTCGTCCTGTTGGGCTGAGCCCGGCCAGGCATCGGGCAATGTCATGGTCCTTCATAGGGGTACTAGCATGTTTTGGGTTGATGGGGGAAACTCAAGTGCCCGGCGAAAACCCATCCAGACATGGGGGGAACATGCAAACTCCACACAGAAAGGCCCGGGCGACCCTGGAATCGAACCTGGAACCTTCTTGCTGTGAGGCATGAGTGCTATCTACCCAGCCACCGTGCTGATGATTAATTTTAAATATTCATTTAAAAAAAAACATGTATACTTTCTGGAACTCGCCCTAATCTAATTTCTTTTCCCCTGACCTTGACATTCAGCAGTGATGGGTCCAGGATGATTCAAATTGAATCCATCAAATAGCTTTGGTCTTTGGCTGGACCCTGAACATCACTTCAAACCTCATATTGATTCCATCATCAAAAGAACTTATGCTACAATAAGTCCTCTTTGTCAGTTAGATAACAGTTTCTTTCAAGAAGTCAAAAAAAAGAACTTAATTATGTAGTTTTACCTTTTATCATTGACTATGATGAAACAATTTATCAAAATACATACGATCTATATCTCAGACCACTAAATGTGCTCTTTGTAGATTTATTCTTAGATGCCCATTCCAAACCCGTCACTGTATTTTATTTGAAAATTCATTTCAGTCCAACCATTCAACAGACTACAATTTCATTGGATTCAATTAATTTTCAAATGTATTTATTTTAACTGTCCCCAGTATCGACCTCAATATTTAGTCCCAGTAAAATCATCATATTCGGCACTCTCCTTGTCACATTTTCTGTTCCCCGAATATACAGTGCAAAGAATTCGGATGCAGATCATTTCATTATAAGGCTCCCTCAGGTTGGAATAGATCACACACACCCTTAAGAACTTTAACATCCCTTCATTCATTTAAATCATCTTTGTCTTGGTATTTCAAAACTCCTTGTTTACATTTTTACTTTTACTGTCTTTTTTATTTTGTCATTAGTTTATTCATTATTGTATAATGTAATATACTTTATTGTCTATAAATCAGGTACGGTTGCCAGAGTTGGGAAGCAGGCAAGAGAGAGCAAGTCTGTATGTGTGTGTGTGTGTGTGTGTGTGTGTGTGTGTTTCCTAATGTAAACCTGTATGTTTGGAATTTTTTGGCCCACTCGAAAAGAAGATAGCACATCTCAAGGGACATTCCAATAAAATAAAATAGAGAAGTACAGTAGAACCATCTGAAATGGACAGTGGAACTATCTGACTGGTGCAGTGATAGAATCAGGCCAGAGTGGTAAGACTGCATAATGAAGTCTGTGGTGAAGTTTGCTGGAACATGCTGAGGCCTGTCCTGTCATGCTGCTTCAGTCAGTTCTTTGTGTGTTGTTGCAGGGCCCTTTAGAGCAGAAGAACCCCCTGGGAATCATGTTCCGACACGCTTACTCCTTAACTGCCATGGAAAAAGTATTTACACACACTGCAGCTCACCAGACACAAGCATAGACTGTATATATAGATGGACATAGCTAACCTGCTAGCTGCCACCTGCTCTATGTGATCCCGGTGGGTTGTTTTCCGTTATTTTGTCCATAAAAATCCTACCAGGATCTCATAGAGCAGGTAGGGCTGAACGTTATGGGTAACATCACTCTCGCTTAGTCCACTTTATGCAGTCTATGGACACAAGATACTGACCCTGTTAAAAAGAATTTCAAATTAACTTAGGATGAATCTGTGGAACTAAATAATGGCTGCTGTCATTCTCCAATTGACTTGTTATCAGTTCTCCCTCTGAAGGACTAACTTGACAAACAGAACTGCATCAGATTGTCTGTAAAATCAGATTGTCTGTAAAATCTAGCATTCAAAACTAACTCATTGATTAGTAATATTAGTTAAGTGTACATTCTATTTTCATGAAAATGTAAATGACCCCAGCCTATGGGCTGTGTGGTGTGCATTGGTTTTTTTAAATTCTGTGCTGCTCACTGGAACGTGGAAGGGACGGGAAGGACGAGCAGCACACAGTCCAACAAAGAGATGCACCCGACACCACACAGCCCATAGGCTGGGGTTGTCACAAAGGTAAATTCACAAACGTTGAACCTGATCTTTTCTATTAGTGACTAGACCTTAGGACATGCCATATTTCAACAAAATCAATGTTTTTCACATAAATATCCAAATTAAAAATCCACACATTGAACCTTAACATTAATTGTTTGATATTAGCTCCACAAACTTGTTAATATTAATATTAATGTTATGATCTTTGATGCCTTTGGGGTTCAATAATGATACCACATTCTATGAAGCTATTGTAACAACAGGAATTGACTTTTGTTTATTTATACTGGCAAAAAAGACGAACATTGTGCCAGTTTTTGATCCATGTAATTGGCCCAGTAATTAGTGTGAAATCATTCTACAATGCCTATAGTTTAAGATTGAGCTGTAGGACAGAATTCTAGGTTGCATTTCTTGACCTTGTCCTGGTTTACGGTTGATATCTCTTTCGTGTGGTTAAAGTCCAATAAAGTTTATTACTGGACTTTATCCACATGAAACTGAACTTGCACAAGGTTCAAGATCTTCTGTCTGTAGTCAGTCCTTTACAAACAAGGACAGGGTTCACAACATTTGTGGATCATAAATTGGGACATTTCTTCTAAAAAATAGTAAATCTCCCTGTGGCATCAAATTACAGACCTTTATTTTGGAATGTAAACTATCAGTTAGTGTGTAACTCGCTGCTCTCCTCCTGGTGTAGGTGATGACGGCTCGTGGGCCTACTGAGCTGGTGCGACTCCTGAACCCCTGGGGAAACACTGAGTGGGAGGGGCCATGGAGTGACTCCCAGAGGTCTTTGCTTTCTCCTGTCCTGATTGTGCATGTCCTTGGGCTTGTTCTAATTGATGTGTGTCCCCAGTCCAGAGTGGAGCACTGTTAGCCCCCAGGAGCAGCAGAGGCTGGGCCGGGTCAACCGTGAGGATGGGGAGTTCTGGTACCTATACACCTCACACACTGGGGACAGACCGTGTAGACCATATGTATGAGTGGACTAAGTGAGTGTGACGTCACCCATAGCGTTCAGTGCCGCTCAAATGAGGCTCCTGATGCTAACGGTTATAGGAGCAAATTTGGAGCCAGGTTCCATATTTGGAAATCCGACCGCGAGTATCATAGCAACGACAAGAGCCAATCAGATTGAGGTCTTTAAATGCGCCCGCCCGACTCACCGGTGAGCGACGATACTCTACTCTGCACCATTCTGCACAGACCGCTGTATTTCGGTGATTCTTGAGAGGGATAAGGAAAGTTTTAGCTTTTATCGTCAAACTTTTAATAGTAAGTTTATGTCATTAATTTATGTTATGTACGAGCAAAAATAGAGTTGGCAATTTAACGAAATTCACTTTACTTTGTTAGTTAAGTTATGCTAGTTAAGATTCTAGTAATGTTAGCTATTGTAATTGTTTGATTTATTTAGTCATTTTATTTAAAAAATAATCACTCGGGACAGGAAGTGGGAAGGGGACTTAGCAGCGAAACGCACTGGCTGTCAATCAAACCTGTTGCTAACGCGAGTCGACAGCGACCTCGGGGAATGAAGGTGTCTAATTGGTCTGTTATTTATGTTCATATCTTGATTTAGGAACAAGACAGCCATCCATCCATCATTCTTCCACTTATCCGTGGCCGAGTTGCGGGGGCAGCAGTCCAAGCATGGGCTCCCAAGCTTCCATCTCCCCAGCCACTTCCTCCAGCTCCTCTGGACAGTCTCTGAGGCTTTTCAGGCCAGCCGAGAGACATAGTCCCTCCAGTGTTTCCTGGGCCTCCTACAGGTGGGACATGCCTGGAACACCTCCCGAGGGAGGCGCCCAGGAGACATCTGGAACAGATGTCCGAGCCACCTCAGCTGCTCCTTTTGAGGTGGAGGTGCAGTGGCTTTACTCCGAACTCCTCCCGTGTGACCGAGCTCCTCACCCTATCTCTAAGGGAGCGCCCGGCCACGGAGGAAACTCATTTTGGCCGCTTGTATCCGCGATCTCGTTCTTTCGGTCATTACCCAGAGCTCATGACCATAGGTGAAGGTAGGAACGTAGATTGACCGGTAAATCGAGAGCTTCGCCTTTCGGCTCAGCTCCTTCTTCACCACAACGGTCCAATACAGCGACCGCATTATAGCCGACGCTGCACCGATCCGCCTGTCAGTCTCACGCTCCATCCTCCCCTCACTCATGAACAAGACCCCGAGATACTTGAACCCCTCCACTTGAGGCAAGGACTCCCCACCCACCCGGAGAGGGCAATCCACCTTTTTCCGGTCCAGAATCATGGCCTTGGATTTGGAACAGCTGATCCTCATTCCAGCCACTTCACACTCGGCTGCAAACCGCCCCAGTGCTGCCCACTCGGGCTCCATGTCCCCAGCCTCCCCCGGGATCCGGGAGAAGCTCTCCCAGAGGTGTGAGTTGAAGGCTGCACCGACAGAGGGTTCCGCCAGACGTTCCCAACAAACCCTCACGATACGCAGCAGACCCAACTCACCACCAGGTGGTGCTCTACAGCTCTGCCCCTCTCTTCACCCGAGTGTCCAAGACACACGGCCGGAGGTCAGATGACACAACAACAAAGTCGATCATCGACCTCCGGCCTAGGGAGTCCTGGTGCCACGTGCACCGATGGACCCCATTGTGCTCGAACATGGTGTTCGTTATGGACAAACTGTGACTAGCACAGAAGTCCAATAACAGAACACCACTCGGGTTCAGATCAGGGAGGCCGTTCCTCCCAATCACCCCTCTCCAAGTGTCACTGTCGTTGCCCACATGGGCGTTGAAGTCCCCCAGTAGAACTACGGAGTCCCCGGTCGGTGCACTGTCCAGTCCCCCTCCCAGAGACTCCAAGAAGATCGGGTACTCTGCACTGCTGTTCGGCCCGTAGGCCGACACCACAGTGAGAGACCTGTCCCCGACCCGAAGGCGCAGGGACTCAACCCTCTCGTCCATCGGGGTGAACTCCAACACGCAGCGTCTAAGCTGTGGCCACACCAGCTCACTGCTGCTCCCTGCGGCCAACGCCAGAGAAATGGAGAGTCCAACCCCTCGCAAGGAGTTGGGTTCCAGAGCCCAAGCTGTGCGTGGAGGTGAGGCCAACTATCGGTAACGCTCAACCTCCTGCACAAGCTCAGGCTCCTTACCCCCAGCGAGGTGACATTCGACGTCCCCAGAGCTAGTCTCCATGTCCGGAGATCCAGTCGTCGGGGACCCTGCCTTCATCGTCGCCCAGATCCCTTTGCACCAACCCCCTATGGCCCCTCTCACTGGCGGTGGGTCCACGAGAGGGTGGCCCCATGTCACTCCTTCGGGCTGTGCCCGGCCGGGCCCTGTGGGGAAAAGCCCGACCACCAGGTGCTGGCATGCACCCACCCCAGGCCTGGCTCCAAGTTGCGGCCCCGGTACCGCCATTCCAGGCGATGTCACTGGCCTCATTGTATCTCTCATCATAGGAGGCTTGTGAACAGCTCTTCGTCTGACTCGTCCCCCTGGACCTGTTTGCCTTGAGTGACCCTACCAGAGGCATAAAGCCCCCGACAACATAGCTCCCGGGATCATTTGGGCACTCAAACCACTCCACCACGTTAAGGTGGAAGTTCGAGCAGGGGGGGAACAAGATAGTGAAATGAAAAATTCAGTGTCATGTAGAGCGGGTTCATACCAATATTTTAAGACCAAAATGAAGAGGCCACAGCAGGAGTTACGGAGAGAGGGGCGATAAGATAAGATAACAATGTAAATCAATGGGAAAAAGGGAGAGAAGGAGGTGGAAGAACCTCCTGGAGCACTTCCTATTTGGCATGCAACAGCTAGCACTTTAGTTTTGTCAACTCATATATACGGTCTATGGGACAGATTGACCACAAATGTCTCTCCATCCATCCATCCATCCATCTTCTCCCGCTTAATCCGGCTGGGTCGCGGGGGCAGCTTGCTGCCCAAAACTCATAGCACCTGACCCCCCCTATGAACCCCTCTGCAGGTGGTGAACCCACAGGAGGGTGGACGTCATGGTCCTTGATGTTAGTTCAATTTGACATTTGTTGAACTAACAAATGTCTGTCCTATGAATTAAATCCAAACAGTCTCATTTAGAGCATGGATTTTGTCCCACCATGTCCCTTCTCGTCCATTTTTTTCTGTTAAGAAAGCACATAGGGGATGAGTTTACACTGGCAGACACACCACATAAAATCTGGAGTTATCCAGAAACCTAGAAAGCTAGCACTCATGACTCACAACAAGAATGTTCCAGGTTTGATCCCTGGGTCACCCAGGCCTTTCTGTGTAGAGTTTACATGTTTTCCCTGTGTCTGGATGGGTTTCCTCCGGGCACTCCGGTTTCCAGGACTGTGACGCCTCCCGGTGTTCGAATGGTTTCAGCCCAAAAGGACGATATGAGTGCACCCTCCTGTGGGCTCACCACCCGCAGAGGGGTTTATAGGGGTTGGGTGCGCAGAGGATTGAGCGGTGAACTGCTACCCCCGCGACCCAGCCGGATAAAGCAGAAAAAAATGGATGGATATCTAGAAATCATGTCAGGACTAGACAAAAATTAGTACCTGATGTAGACTGTTTGGTCTAGATCAGGCTTATATTGGACTAGACCAGGACTAATTAGAACAAGCGTCAAGAAGGTTACGGGTTCAATCCCCGGGTCACCCGGGCCTTTTTGTGTGGAGTTTGCATGTTCCCCCCGTGTCTGGATGGGTTTCCTGTGGGCACGCCGATTTCCCCCATCAACCCAAAACATGCTAGGAGCACCCCTATAAACTAACATCAAGGACCATGATGTCCACCCTCCTGTGGGCTCACCACTCATAGAGGGGTTCATGGGGGGTTCAGGTGCACAGAGGACTGGGCGGCGAACAGCTGCCCCTGTGACCCAGCCAGATAAAGCGGGAGAAAATGGATGGATGTATTTTGTTAGCTGAAACATTACACTAGTGAAGCAAATACAAAATGTATCATTCAATGAAACTACGAGTATGCTGTGAGCTGACTCCCATTCTGGTTGTTTGATGTTCTTGTGTTGTCAGGATGTCTGTGGCAGACTTCCGGCAGAACTTTGAGTTAATGGAGGTGTGTCACCTGACTGAATCTCCCAGCCAGTCAGCCTCCAGTGTACCATGGTGCTGTGTAATGCACCATGGGAACTGGGTGCCAAATATTTCAGCAGGTGGCCCTGCTCATTCAGGTACATATGTTCATTTATGAGCATATAACTTTACCCTGTGAGAATGTCCTTACACTATGTGTGTGTTTCAGGCATGTTCTGGCAGAACCCTCAGTTCCAGCTAGAGCTTTCTCAGGCTGACCCCTCCATGGAGGCTCACGCCTGCTCCTTTGTGCTGTCTCTGATGCAGAAGCACCAGCGGCGCAGAGGGTCAAAACTGTCCACAGCACTACACGTGTACAGGGTAGGGACAAAGTGGGTTTCGTGGTCTGATGAGATAGCTATCATGGTAATGGACTGCCTCCTCCTCAGGCTCACCCTCAGAACACATACCTGTCCCCCTCTGACCTGAGCTTTACTCAGCCTCTCCTCTGCAGCCCGCAGTACTCCTCCAGACGGGAGGTGGTGCTGCGGGACAGCCTGCCCCCAGGCCGCTACATCATCATCCCCTCCACTGTCGAGGCCAACCAGCAGGGGGCCTTCTTGCTCCGAGTGCTCGCTGAGCAGAGCATTGCTGCCAGGTCTGTGTTTTAATTCTTTACAATTTGTAAAAGTAATGAGCAGAGAATGAGTGATGGCCTTGGTGTGTTTCAGCCCGCCTCACACACCAGCACCACAAGACATCACCCCAGTGAAGGAGGTAAGTTCACCCCAGAGAGTGGCCAGTCAATATCTGAGTCATACATGAAACTTATAAAATACAGAGTTACCATTAGTTCATTACAGTGAGAAGAGACTAGTGTATATGAGCACATGCAGAAATGCATGTGCTCATATACACATGTACATTTGTGTTGGATTAACTCCAGATGTGCTTTCTTTCTCCAAAGCCTTCATCTCCACATCAGGCTGCTCTGCCCTCTCCCAAATCCACCAGGCTTCTCTTTAAGAAACACTCTGACAAGGTGAGCACAAGGGCTGATGGCTCTTATGGAAATCATCATTTGAATGTTTTCTGCAAACAAGAAAATAAGAATATATGTCACGATGTTTTGTTAGACGCTAACCCTGACCAACGGGCAGACATTTCTTTAGCACGAAATGTTTGTTTGCTATCTGTAGGAGGTACATCACAATATATCACAAGATACTTCCCCTGTAACTCAGATCATTCCACACATGCCATGAGTGACTGGCTGTCTACAAAACCTGATTCCATAGTCCTGTGTTTTCAGAAAGGCTTCTGCAAACCACTGCACCTCTACAACCTTCTGAAGGAGGCTATCCAGGGAGGAGGTCAGTAAGGCTTGAGTTGACTCTTTGGGGTATTGCTTTCACTTAATATTTTTCAATGCTATACCTCAATTATGAGATACTGAGAAAAATACTTCACCTTTAATAGTTGTTTTGTTTTTCCTCTGGGCGGTGGCAGTCCTGAATGGCAGTGAGAGGTATCTGGATCTGGAGCATTGTAAGAGCTTGGTCGTGCTTATGGACGTATCCTTCAACACTCATAAACATGATTTATAATGGAAATGTACAGGGAAATAGAGGTGCAAAGTCAAAGTGTTTTTAATATAGGTTCAGTGAATTCATTTGTTTTATGCTTTTTAAAATTATGCAGTTCACATGCAAGAAAAGGCAAGTTTATTCATATGGCACTTTTCACAGGCACATGTCCCCAAAGACGCTTCACAGAGCATTAATAACAGAGCACTGTTCATTCCAGACCCGGTGGTGGTAAGATACTGTTGTAGCCACAGCTGCCCTGGGGCAGAATGATGGAAGTGCAGCTGCCAAGCCAATCGGCGCCATTGATCGGGTTTGATCTTTTTGCTGTGAGACGTGAGTGCTAGCCACTCAGCCACTGTGTAACATTGACGTACATTCAAGGACTGTTTTATATTCTATACCATATATTTGGAAGTATTCTTATAAAGGTTTCAGAGCATCATTGAATAAATGAGACATCCTCTAAATGGTGAAACACCAAAAAAGGGTCATGTTGTCACCATAATGGTGGAGGGTACACGAACAGTCGAAAGTTTGGACACAATTTATTTATTCTTAATGGACGTTCTACATTTTATATGCACAAATCAAATATATGAAGCAAGAATTAGGTCATAAATAATAACTCACCTAAATATTTTGAATTAGCCGCTCTTTGCTTTTGTTGACAACAATGCAAACCCAGGGCGGCCTGATCCTAAGGTTGGCGGTTCGACATAAAGCATCACTGGTAGTGGCCAGATCCACTGACCCACAGGCTGGTGGTGCGGTTCCAGCTCCCACAGATGACTGCTGTTGTTGTGTCCTTGGGCAAGACTCTTGACCCACCTTGCTTCCAGTGTTTATGTACAGTGCTGTATGAATGTGTATGTAAATGAGTGAGGGGTTCCTTGTTGCAATATAAAAATATGACCATTTCCTGTTCTCTCTATGAGCTTTTTGATGAAGTCTTCTGAAATGGTTTTCTTGTCAGGGTCAAGAAATACCAATGTGCAAACCAGGGTTCAAAGCAAAGGGCGACAAAAACGATTAAACTCTAAAACAAGTTTAGAATTATTTTGAGTTTTTTTATTTGCTACATTCCATGTGTCATTCATAGTTTGTGGCCACACCGGCTCGTCAAAGCCTGATCCCTTCAGATCTCAGAAGCTCAGGGCCTGGTCAGGACTTGGATGGAGACACTGGGAATTCCAGGTGCCACAGGGGGGCGCCAGTGGCAAAAACTGTTGTTGTGTCCTTAGGCAAGGCACATCACCCACATTGCCTAGTATGAAAGTGGTGTGTGTGAGTGTTGGTGGTGGTCGGAGGGGCCGATGGTGCAGATTGGAGCCTCGCTTCAGTCAGTCTGCCCCAGGGCAGCTGTGGCTACAATAGTAGTTTACCACCACCGGGTCTGGAGTGAATGAATAATGCTCTGTAAAGCGTCTTTGAGTGTCCAGAAAAGTGCTATATAAAACTGATGCATTATTATTATTATTATTAGTTTTGAAGACTCATAGCAGGTGCTATGAGTATTGGGCAGCAATGGATGGATGGATGGATAGTTTTGAAGACAAGGAAAGGAACCTGCTGAGGCTCTGGTGATGGCACAGGTCAGGACACACATTTTCCTGACCTGTCCCTCAGACACAAGGGAATGCCAAACTGAACTGGCCCGAGTTCCAGGCTCTGTGGGACAAGATCCGGAGGTGGACAGTGAGTCACAGTGCACCACACGTAGGGTGGGGGCAGAAATGTTTAAAACTATTTTCTTGAAGCCAGATTATGATTTCAGTTTCATCACAATTTCTTAGTATCTTTGTGTGCCCTTTTTAAAGAAATTGCCATTTTCCAAATAAAGTGAGTATGGGTGTGCTTCCGGCTCCATAAACTCAGCTCAACTCAAAAATATTGCCTGTCTCTCTGTAACCGCTGCTCTGCATAATTCAGAAGTTTTTTATTTTGCTATTTAGTCCATAACTCAATTCCAATTCCTAATATGGAACTTGGCTCCAAATTCGCCCAATAACTGCTAACCTTTGTGAACTTCATTTGACTGACACACCCCTAGTCCACTTCTTTATACAGTCTATGGTGTAGGACAACAGACAATTACTAAATCACAATCTAGCTATATGACCCAAACAGTATAGGCCCACTGTAACAGGAATTATATCAGGATCAGATTTTTATGTCCATTTCGCTCAGTCCTAATCACTTTTCCTCTAGTCTCACTCTGAGGTGTATTTCTTTAGGACATCTTCCTGGTGTTCGACAAGAACAAAAGTCAGCGGCTGGAGTACCAGGAGGTGGGCCCGGCTCTGAAGGCTGCTGGTGAGGCATTTTTTCCTCAGACGTGAGCTACCCTGTGTTCAGCAGACAAACCAGCAGAGGGCGCCACTTCATCCCTGAGAAAGATAGAACACCTGTGGTTTCAGGTGAAATCCTACATGAAAATAAATGAGTATAGGGAAAATTATAGTTATGTTTATACTATAAACCAGGTCAAAACACAATATTACATGATCACACCAACTGAATAATATGGTGTCACTGTTTTTCAGATGTGAGGAGGCAAAAAAATCAAGTTAGAGCAGTGCTACTTCAAACGTTAATAATAATATTATTCAAGCAGAAGTAGAAAGTAGTGATCCAAGTATTTGGAAAAACTACTACACAAGTAAGAGTAACTTAAAGATTAACTGGATGTAACATTTGATTTATTTAAAAAAAAGTTTATGCAATTTGAAGGATTAACATTAATTAATCAAAACTGACCAGGCACAAAAAATGAGAAAAGCTACATTATATCTGATGAATTGTTAAAAGAAACACAAATGTTCAAATAATTTCATATTGTCAACATTAAGCTTTTGTTACTTTTGTAAGAATTTGCCCGATTAATGGTACTTTCACACCGGATGCGGCACGCGCGAATTGCGTGAGCGATTCCCATGTTCCCTCCTGTGGGCTCCACCTGCAGAGGGGTTCACAGGGGGTCAGGGGCTATGAGGATTGGGCAGCTGCCCCCGCGACCCAGCCGGATTAAGCGGGAGAGGATGGATTCCCATGTTAACCCTATGTAGAGGCGCGTTGGCGCGCAATGAAAGCGCTGCGGCGGGTGTCAGGCCTTGGCTCCACTGCACGCGTATTTCGCCCTGTGGAGTGTAAAAACTGGGTTAGGGTTAACTAATAAAAACATTTAATAAGTTTTTAATAAATGATTTTGTTTACACAAAAAACGGAAGAAAGAAAAAAAGTCACCTCTCTGTCTCCTCTGAGCGCACCTCTCTGTCTCCTCTGAGCGCACCTCTCTGTCTCCTCTGAGCGCACCTCTCTGTCTCCTCTGAGCGCACCTCTCTGTCTCCTCTGAGCGCACCTCTCTGTCTCCTCTGAGCGCACCTCTCTGTCTCCTCTGAGCGCACCTCTCTGTCTCCTCTGAGCGCACCTCTCTGTCTCCCCTGAGCGCACCTCTCTGTCTCCTCTGAGCGCACCTCTCTGTCTCCTCTGAGCGCACCTCTCTGTCTCCTCTGAGCGCACCTCTCTGTCTCCCCTGAGCGCACCTCTCTGTCTCCCCTGAGCGCACCTCTCTGTCTCCTCTGAGCGCACCTCCCTGTCTCCTCTGAGCGCACCTCCCTGTCTCCTCTGAGCGCACCTCTCTGTCTCCTCTGAGCGCACCTCCCTGTCTCCTCTGAGCGCACCTCCCTGTCTCCTCTGAGCGCACCTCCCTGTCTCCTCTGAGCGCACCTCTCTGTCTCCTCTGAGCGCACCTCTCTGTCTCCTCTGAGCGCACCTCCCTGTCTCCTCTGAGCGCACCTCCCTGTCTCCTCCGAGCGCACCTCTCTGTCTCCTCTGAGCGCACCTCTCTGTCTCCTCTGAGCGCACCTCAGTGTCTCCTCTGAGCGCACCTCTCTGTCTCCTCTGAGCGCACCTCCCTGTCTCCTCTGAGCGCACCTCCCTGTCTCCTCTGAGCGCACCTCCCTGTCTCCTCTGAGCGCACCTCTCTGTCTCCTCTGAGCGCACCTCTCTGTCTCCTCTGAGCGCACCTCCCTGTCTCCTCTGAGCGCACCTCTCTGTCTCCTCTGAGCGCACCTCTCTGTCTCCTCTGAGCGCACCTCCCTGTCTCCTCTGAGCGCACCTCTCTGTCTCCTCTGAGCGCACCTCCCTGTCTCCTCTGAGCGCACCTCCCTGTCTCCTCCGAGCGCACCTCTCTGTCTCCTCTGAGCGCACCTCCCTGTCTCCTCTGAGCGCACCTCTCTGTCTCCTCTGAGCGCACCTCTCTGTCTCCTCTGAGCGCACCTCCCTGTCTCCTCTGAGCGCACCTCTCTGTCTCCTCTGAGCGCACCTCCCTGTCTCCTCTGAGCGCACCTCTCTGTCTCCTCTGAGCGCACCTCCCTGTCTCCTCTGAGCGCACCTCTCTGTCTCCTCTGAGCGCACCTCTCTGTCTCCTCTGAGCGCACCTCCCTGTCTCCTCTGAGCGCACCTCTCTGTCTCCCCTGAGCGCACCTCCCTGTCTCCTCCGAGCGCACCTCCCTGTCTCCTCCGAGCGCACCTCTCTGTCTCCTCTGAGCGCACCTCTCTGTCTCCTCTGAGCGCACCTCCCTGTCTCCTCCGAGCGCACCTCTCTGTCTCCTCTGAGCGCACCTCTCTGTCTCCTCTGAGCGCACCTCAGTGTCTCCTCTGAGCGCACCTCCCTGTCTCCTCTGAGCGCACCTCAATGTCTCCTCTGAGCGCACCTCCCTGTCTCCTCTGAGCGCACCTCCCTGTCTCCTCTGAGCGCACCTCTCTGTCTCCTCTGAGCGCACCTCAATGTCTCCTCTGAGCGCACCTCCCTGTCTCCTCTGAGCGCACCTCCCTGTCTCCTCTGAGCGCACCTCCCTGTCTCCTCTGAGCGCACCTCAATGTCTCCTCTGAGCGCACCTCCCTGTCTCCTCTGAGCGCACCTCCCTGTCTCCTCTGAGCGCACCTCCCTGTCTCCTCTGAGCGCACCTCTCTGTCTCCTCTGAGCGCACCTCCCTGTCTCCTCTGAGCGCACCTCCCTGTCTCCTCTGAGCGCACCTCACTGTCTCCTCTGAGCGCACCTCAATGTCTCCTCTGAGCGCACCTCCCTGTCTCCTCTGAGCGCACCTCCCTGTCTCCTCTGAGCGCACCTCCCTGTCTCCTCTGAGCGCACCTCAATGTCTCCTCTGAGCGCACCTCCCTGTCTCCTCTGAGCGCACCTCCCTGTCTCCTCTGAGCGCACCTCCCTGTCTCCTCTGAGCGCACCTCTCTGTCTCCTCTGAGCGCACCTCCCTGTCTCCTCTGAGCGCACCTCCCTGTCTCCTCTGAGCGCACCTCCCTGTCTCCTCTGAGCGCACCTCCCTGTCTCCTCTGAGCGCACCTCTCTGTCTCCTCTGAGCGCACCTCTCTGTCTCCTCTGAGCGCACCTCCTGTCTCCTCTGAGCGCACCTCCCTGTCTCCTCTGAGCGCACCTCTCTGTCTCCTCTGAGCGCACCTCTCTGTCTCCTCTGAGCGCACCTCTCTGTCTCCTCTGAGCGCACCTCTCTGTCTCCTCTGAGCGCACCTCCCTGTCTCCTCTGAGCGCACCTCTCTGTCTCCTCTGAGCGCACCTCACTGTCTCCTCTGAGCGCACCTCCCTGTCTCCTCTGAGCGCACCTCCCTGTCTCCTCTGAGCGCACCTCCCTGTCTCCTCTGAGCGCACCTCCCTGTCTCCTCTGAGCGCACCTCCCTGTCTCCCCTGAGCGCACCTCCCTGTCTCCTCTGAGCGCACCTCCCTGTCTCCTCTGAGCGCACCTCCCTGTCTCCTCTGAGCGCACCTCTCTGTCTCCTCTGAGCGCACCTCCCTGTCTCCTCTGAGCGCACCTCTCTGTCTCCTCTGAGCGCACCTCTCTGTCTCCTCTGAGCGCACCTCTCTGTCTCCTCTGAGCGCACCTCCCTGTCTCCTCTGAGCGCACCACACTGTCTCCTCTGAGCGCACCTCTCTGTCTCCTCTGAGCGCACCTCTCTGTCTCCTCTGAGCGCACCTCTCTGTCTCCTCTGAGCGCACCTCACTGTCTCCTCTGAGCGCACCTCTCTGTCTCCTCTGAGCGCACCTCTCTGTCTCCTCTGAGCGCACCTCTCTGTCTCCTCTGAGCGCACCTCTCTGTCTCCCCTGAGCGCACCTCTCTGTCTCCTCTGAGCGCACCTCCCTGTCTCCTCTGAGCGCACCTCTCTGTCTCCTCTGAGCGCACCTCCCTGTCTCTTCTGAGCGCACCTCTCTGTCTCCTCTGAGCGCACCTCTCTGTCTCCTCTGAGCGCACCTCCCTGTCTCCTCTGAGCGCACCTCCCTGTCTCCTCTGAGCGCACCTCTCTGTCTCCTCTGAGCGCACCTCTCTGTCTCCTCTGAGCGCACCTCTCTGTCTCCTCTGAGCGCACCTCCCTGTCTCCTCTGAGCGCACCTCCCTGTCTCCTCTGAGCGCACCTCTCTGTCTCCTCTGAGCGCACCTCTCTGTCTCCTCTGAGCGCACCTCCCTGTCTCCTCTGAGCGCACCTCTCTGTCTCCTCTGAGCGCACCTCTCTGTCTCCTCTGAGCGCACCTCTCTGTCTCCTCTGAGCGCACCTCTCTGTCTCCTCTGAGCGCACCTCTCTGTCTCTGCTCTTCCTCTGCTTTCTCAGAATAGAGCGAATTTACTCACGCGACCAAATTCCCAGTTCAGTCCGTATGTGCGGGGCAAAAGTCCGGCATCTCCGCTCGCTGATACTGTGAAAAAACTTCAGTCAAATGACGTCAGTGACACTTAGACCAGGGAAGCCTGTACCAAGATGGCGGCGGTATTAACACCAAGAGCCTAAACGCGACATCTACTGTTCATAGGTGTAAGACGTGATTACGTAGTTTTGACAGTAAAGTGTGAGAATTCGTATTCGTATTGAAGAAAGCTTAATCGTAACTTTTCATTTCGTAATTGTAATTGTTGATGTCGTAACTTTTCAATTCGTATTCCGATGGAAAAAATACACACAACACATTTTATGTACAACTGGACTCATTCAACTACAGCCAAATATACATGGATTCCCCAAATATGTACGGATTTCTATCCTACGCACACGAATACTTCTAACATCTCACTCCATACTGGACAGGCTTGTATTTACCGTATGCACAGGCTGACCACCACGGCAAACGCCAGGATTTCAAAAGTAAATTTCAAAGCACGAATTAACAGTCTGGACCTGGGCTCTTTCACGCGATACAGAACTGCCCCAGGAGCACGTTGTGCTGATGGCACAAATACAATCCCGGCTCTCTATGTATTTTGATGGGGAAACGCGCCTACGCTCGCGTAGAGTGTTCAAAAAATAGGATGGATCCTATTTTCTGAAATCTATGCGCGCAGAACGCGCTGCTCCATACACGCGCCCAGCGCGTACAGTGGAGCCGCACTCGTTCATTTTCAGGGCATTCTAAAACGTACGCGTCCAAAAGTTGCAGTTTTTACATTTGCGTTGGGCGAAATACACATGGAGCCAGGGCCTAAGGAGGAGCTGAGGAAATAGCGCAAAAAGATGGTATTACTCACCTATAGTAAAGACGTACATTTAACCTGCAGCATCTCATTCATATTATCCATACAATTTGTCCTCTGCAAATAATGACCCCAGTCCACAAAACGACGCTATTAATCCAGCTTGAAGTGTTCTTTAAAAGTATATTGTAAAAGTAAGTAGGCCTATATTACACCACATTTCACAAATTATAATAATAAACACACAGTTTTGACTAGATGTGCAATGCGCTGATCTTTTGAACATTTAAGAGTCTCAGAGTGAATGGATTTACTCTCGGTAGGAAACCAGTGCACTCACTGCTTTGTATCCTGTGGTGCTCAGCCATATCCCGCTGCATTCTGTGCGATTGGAGATTTAAATTCTCATACGATTCTGTGTTGTGCACTTTTTGTTTAAAAATTGGTTAAGACTGAAAAATCCTGTAGTGTGTGGCAGCCTTAAGAGTACTGTTACTTCAAAGGAGCAAAAGTATGTAGCTGGAAGAGTACTCAGAAAAATACTATTTATTTAAAAAGTTGCTCAAGTAAATGTAATCGAGTACTACCCACGTCTGTTAAAGTGATATGAAATGAGGAGTAGGCCTAAAATCTGTAGCAGACATAGTAAACTGTCATTTTTGTCCAATGTGCTGACCTCTGACCTCTGCCTTGTGTACGCAGGCATCTCGGTGGACGATGTAGTGATGCAGCTGGTCGGCCTCAGGTACACGGAGCCAGACCTCACCATCAGTTACCCCGGCTTCCTCTATGTGCTCATGAAGCTGGAGAGTATGATCTGTAAGCGCCTTTGCTCTTTGCAGTGAGCTTTGAGTGGTTTTCACACTCTACTCTGCATTAATCAGGCTTTTGAATCTACTTTTGTAACACTTACTTTAGAATTGCACTGGCATGAATTTTGACCACTTTTAGATGAACCTCTTGACTATTTTCTTTTTTGTCAAGGTGTTTTGCAGCATTAGTGGATATACATATGTAGTAGAAGGCAAAAATAGTGATCCAAATATTAAGTTATTAATATAAATTTAGAGTAAAATAAAACCTTCCAAAGCCTTTGCCATTTATTGTCACAATTAGGGATGAAGCTTTTCTGTTCTGATACCAATATCAATATTATGGTGTTAAATATCTGCCAACATCTGATAGTAACAATACAAGTGAAGGGATTAAAACAAAAATACAATCAGTAAATTAGATCCTACGTATTTATGATACCGGTACCAGTGCAGCCCTGTCACAATATCGAGACTTCTTCTTCTTGTTCTTCTTCTTCTTCTTATTTATTTTATTATTATTATTAATTTGTCTTATATAGTGTTTTTCCAGATGCCCTAACTCACTTTACAATTTCATGCATTAATGCATCTTTCACTTCAGTTTTTAATCAAATAGCTCATAACTAACCCCTGATTCAGTATGATTTCCCCAATAAGTTTCTGTCAGGGTTTGGTTGTGTGTTCCTTCTGCATCTGTCTGCTCCTCTCGGGGGTGTGGCGGGGCTCATGCTGCAGTGTGGATCACCTGCAGCTCAGTGTCTAATCAGCTCCACTACTTAGTTCTGTCCTTGTCCTTTGTTCTGTGTCAGTTCATTCCTCCTCTATCCCTTGTCCTCGTCCAGTCTGTCTCCCCGTGAGTCGACCCCAGTGTCTTCCCTCCGTCTGTGTCTCCAGCCAGTTTCCATCACCACATCCTTCAATCCCGGCAATAAACCTGTTAAACATCTACCTGCGCCTCTGTCTCTGCTTTGGGCTCCTCAGCCACACTCTAACCCTGACAGTTTCAGTGATGTCGTATATAATTCTGAAATGTGTATGTATTTCTTTTATCCTTTGGCAGATAAATTTCAGGCATATGATATGGTGGGAATGGGAGCCATCACAGTCAGTTACAGAAAGGTAAAGTGTACAGGGTTCTGTGCCCCTTTGGAAATGTGTTTCTCATGTGATTGTGTCCTGTTTCAGTGGCTTCAGATGACGATGTACAACTGAGACGTCTTGTTTGAATGGGGACGACCATGAGCTCTTCCACAGGAGCAGTGCTTTTATGTCAGTCTGTAGTTTTACATTTGACTGTTTTGATGTAGATTCTTTGCAAACTCATAATTTTAAAGATACTCATGGATTTTATGGTGAAATATAGAAATGAGAAAAATGTAAATGCATAAAACATACAGTTTTGAAAAATAAATAAAGAATAAACAAAGTATGGATATCACTTGTAGCTATTATTTCATAGACACAAAATATACTTTGAACAAACCAAAGACCACATACACCAGTCAAAAGTTTGGACAGTTTTAGTTTCATTTGCTTCCATTATTATTTGCATTGTAGACTTTCAGTGAAGCCATCAAAACTATGAATTACTCATGTGGAATCAAATGAAAGCTGCTTACAGCGATGATAACCCGCAGGACTTATTCTCTCTCCCCACAGCTGCTCAGGCTGACATCCTCCACCAGAAAAAAAACACATAATGCACCTTTAAATGTTTTTTAGGAGTCTTTATTTCCCCCCTAGCCTACTGTGAAAATTGCCCTCGTCTCACTTCCTGACGTAACTCTGCCCTCTCACTTGTCTAGTATCACTCCGCTCTGTTACCTGTCTAATGTAACTCTGCCCTCTCACTTGTCTAGTATCACTCCGCTCTGTTACCTGTCTAATGTAACTCTGCCCTCTCACTTGTCTAGTATCACTCCGCTCTGTTACCTGTCTAATGTAACTCTGCCCTCTCACTTGTCTGAGGTAACTCCACACTCTCAGCTCTTTAATATTAGTTCATTTGGGTTAAAAAATAGGCTTCAGTTAGCGCTCGGTATGCAAGGTTCCAACCTGAAGCCCAAAAATGCAGGGGAACTGCTGCTCTTCTTCTTCTTCTTCCTTGGTTGTCTGGTGATACACACCTAATGTTTTAGGTGCCACCGTCTCACCTGCCTGTGCATATGTTTTCATCATTTTAGTTGTAAAAGTGTTGAAATTGTAGTGCCTGTACCGTGCCTATGGTAACAAGGCTAGAGTCCACTCAGATGATGGGTCTGATTGAAAGGTGGATTAACCAATCAGAGACACTCATTGTCCGTCTGTATCAAAACAAATATGGCTGCTAATGAAGAAATATGACCAGGAAAACCCCCACAGAGGACTGCAAAACATTGCAGATTTCCGAATCACTGAGCAAAGCACTGAACTTTGTTAATCTGAGGTGAGGGAAAAGTTATTTTATTTGTAAATGATTGATGACCTCCTTCCTTTCACATGCATCACTGAAATAAACAAATCAGATTACGGAATCATGTTTGGAAATGTGATGGAGGGAGTGGGGACCAGACTGTATAAAAATACAGAGATGTTATAGTGGATTTGCCGGGCAAGAGACCATCTACTTCTCTTATAAATTAGGCCTATTCACATTCCAGACAAACCAATCACATGACATTACACATATAAGTTACAGTTATTTAGTAACGTGTATTTTTCATCCAAATCATAAAAAACCAAAGCCTGTAGCGGATTCTTACTCGGAACCAGGGACACTTCTTCACAGATGTGACTTGTAACTTGGCTTGGTGCAATCACATTGTCTCCATGGAGACAGAAAATCCATACTATGGAACATGCCAGGTAAATCAACATCTACAAGCAGTGGAGGAACCCTCTATCAGGAAAAAAAAAATCTTAATAAAAAAATTAATGACGGAAACTCCCACTGGTAAATGACCAAAAGCAGCCTGTCAAAATAAGCTTCCACGTTTAGCTAAAGCAAATAACCAAATTGCCAGTGTGTCTATGACAGGCTTTGCTCATTTAAATGTGGGGCATCATTAGCCTATGTTTCAGTAGGTCACGCTTCATTGTCGCCAGGGCCTCACACATTCTTTGCACTACTCATTTTTGTGCAGAGAATGCGTTTATTGTCCAGGGGCCGCGGGTGCGGCGGAAGCGGAGCTGCGGCGGACCGCGCGGTGCTTGACAGCAGCTGCACATTGTAGGAGCGGCCGATCCGCCCAGTCACACCGTTCACAGCTCTTTTTTGTGGCAGGAGCCGTACGAAGAAAACACTCCTCTGGACCAGGAGATCCTGAGCTGTCCCTGGCCTTACTTATTTACTTTTTATTTTTCGTTCTGTTCGATTGTTGCAGTCCATTCCTTAGTGTTGTGCTTTCCTCCTTCGTGAACATGGTCGACTATCACGCCGCCAACAGCCAGTACTCTGCCGGCGGGCCGCAGAATGCCTACATGGAGCAGGAGAACGACTGGGACCGCGACCTGCTGCTGGACCCAGCGTGGGAAAGGCAACAGCGCAAGGTAAGCGGGCCTGTAGGTGGGGGGCTGGGGGCTGGGGACTGGGGACGGCTCCAGCCTCTCGAGGGCTTCGGTCTTCCCTCTGGACTTTTCCGCTCACCGTTGGCTTTTCTCCACCACTCTCTGGATTCCTAAGCTAACGTGTGCATCGCGCGTAAAACGGCGCACTGGTGTGAGCCTCTGGCGCACAGACCGTCTGTGTTCTGGCCGCTTTCTCCTTTGCCTTAACTTCTGTTCGGCGGCGGAAGCGGAGCTCCAGAATGGCCCTGTAAAAGCTCTGGGCGTTATCAGGAATGTGTTAGCCTTACCAGTTTGGAGCAGGCCCGTTTTACACCGCTCCAGCTCCCCGCGTCTAGTTTTAGCCGATTCTTACTCAGCCATGTTGAACACCTCATTATAGATTTTTGTCTATTCTGTGAACTTCACCAGATTGTTAATAACCCACACTTTAGAGTGTGAAGAGAGAATCTCTCTCTAGCTCTTGAAGCATCGCCTTGAGTTGGAAACAAGCCATTGGACTTTGTAACACGTTAGTATATCTCTGCACAGGGCTTGTCAGTCGCAGTGGTCAGAGATGTCAGGCCTACAGTCAGCTCCTGTCCTCTGTCCTATAGGCCAACAGGCATTCAGTCCTAGCGCCACAAGATCTTCCCTTTTACATTAGGATTACTGGGTGTTTAATAGCCTGGACCACAGAATTCGAGAACTGTGGACCTTTCCTTTGCCATCTTTTTTTTTAATCAATATCTTTGACTTCACCCAGCTCTCACTGGACCAGTGCTTTGCTACAGCTTTTTAATTAGCCTAGTGCCATGCACTATTAGTAGCTATGCACTGTAGTAGACCTAATGTGAAGTAATACAGTAGTAGTATTCAGGAGCAGGGTGTGTTGTACAGCTGGCTTTAGTGCTGCAGTCTCGCATTGCTGACATTCCTTCGGTTGGTTTGACAGCGTGCCACACATTCTCCTGGGCATTTTTTACATGCTCTTGAGTCCTAACCCTGAGAGGAGACCTGCTATTCATTGGGCACCTTGAAATACCATCACAATACTAAAATGTCAAACTCTGTTCCAATACTAAGGAATAGACTTGATGCCAATCAATACCATCCATCTTCTCCCGCTTAATCCGGCTGGGTCGCAGAGGCATCTGTGCTGCCCAATACTCCTAGCCCCTGACCCCCCCATGAACCCCTCTGCAGGTGGTGAACCCACAGGAGGGTGGACGTCATGGTCCTTTATGTTAGTTCAGGTGCTGCATGTTTTAGGTTGATGGGGGAAACCGGAGCACCCGGAGGAAACCCATCCAGACATGGGGAGAACATGCAAACTCCACACAGAAAGGCCCGGGGGATCGAACCCACAACCTTCTTGCTGTGAGGCCTGAGTGTTGCCACTCCTGTTACCAGTCCAGAGATAATAAAAACCAAGACAATAAAAACACTCTTTCTTTAGACAATAGAATGTTATTTTCATTTTCTTTTCTTTTACCATATGACCTTATACCTGTGTATCCCTCAGTGGTGCAGGTAGGTTCCACAGTGCTCCCTGGGCGTATACTAGTCTATGTGCTCTGATACTTGTTAGTTCAGCATAATTTAAAGTCTATTCAGGAAATGTTCATTTCTGTAGTGTGAATGTGACTTAAAAAAAAAAAAAAAAAAACTATATAGTTTCGATTCTAGTTTTATGATAGATTTAGTATCTGATTTTCGATATATGACAACATCACCTCCTAAATTTGTCAACTCTAAAGTTTTCCTTAAAGTAACCAGTGCTGCCAGCAGTTAGTTACACCAACTACTGTATTTTCTGGACTATAGAGCCACCTGCATATAAGCCGCATCCACTTTATTAAAAAAAAAAAGTTTAAAAAAAGATATACAAGCCGCAACCGGGCTATAAACCGCTGATATCTATGTTGAAAAATGAGATATTTACTGCATATACAGAACGATTTTGTACTGTAAATGTACATTTATGTACCTGAACAGGTTCTTTCTGAACAGTGACTTTTAACACGGCAGCAACTGTGCTGATTAAAACGAGGTCAAGAACCGGTAATTGATTTACCTTCATTTCTCCTGTGCAGTGAAACCACAAGTCACTTTTATCATCTCCGCTGAAACCATTGACGCCGAGCTTACGTGCAGCAGCACGGTTTCTTTCCTGGAGCAAGATCGATGCCTTCAACTTAAAACTTGCATCATACAAACTCCTTCATGTGCTTTTCATGAAGGGGTGAGGATTTGAAAATAATTACCAGTTAGTAATTTGTCATGTGTGTTATATCTGCTAAATAAAAAGGAGCGTATTCTTCTTTGCATTAATTTTCCGTCTATCTTGTTTTTGAAATTCCAGTTAGAGCGCCCCTAGTGGTGGAAGAAAAATCCACAGAATAGCCGCACCTTTGTAAAAGCCGCATGGTTCAAAGCCTGGGAAAAAAAGTAGCGGCTTATAGTCCAGAAAATACGGTATATACACACATTTTAATTTCACTCTTTTATCACAGCCTTATTGGTGAGTAGCTCGGTAACTACCTTGAAGGGACACTCGTGTGACCTGCTCATGTTCCTGAGTCAGGGCAGGGAGGTGTGTGCATATTTGTACTGAGAGCTCACCGGTCAAAGTTTCTTGAAAGGAAAGTCTTGTTGCAAATCATTAACAGATCTTGTGCAATGAGCTAACCACTTGTGGTTACTGATGTATGAAAAGGGCTGGTCAGAAGGATCAGTGCAGGAATATTTCAATATTCTTCACAAAATATTGAAATATTCTGTGAAGTGAGTTCCTATTTTCCTTTTTATGGAAGCAGAAACCAAGGTTCTCCAGAGCTTCCAACGTAAACAACCTTCCCACGTGTTTGAACATGTCTTTGTACCTCTGAGCGCTGTGGCACATTCCCAACGACGGTTAGGCTCACACTTTTCTCATACAGAGGTGGTGGAACAGCCAGGAGTCAAAGCAGTCCTCCTGTCTGTGATCCTGTCCTGGTCCTGTTTTTCAACCAGTCCCATCATGTTCTCCTGCTGTTGGCCTCCTCATTAGACTTATTTGAGCAAATATTGAAACTAAAAAAGTCACATTCAGAAACAAACCTTTCCCTAATATCTTTAGAATGATCTTGAGATGTATCAGAACAAGTAGAAGAGCACATAGAGTATGTGCCCATGGAGCACTGTGGAACCTACCTAGACCACTGAGATATCGCAGAAGGTCACATGGCAATATAAAAGAAAGTACTCTGATTTAATTAAGTGTTCTTATTATCATTGTGATCCAAATCTGTAATAAGTAGGGCTGAAACAATTCATCGAGTAAATCGATTAAATTGATTAGAAAAATGCATCGATTATTATTTTTTGCCTCGATGCTTCATTTTATTTTCATACGCTCGGCGATGGCCGGAACCTTCTGTGGTAGAGGTAAAGTTTCCGCACGACCACTGCACTTCACTGTACACACAACAGAGCGCCCATGGATGTGTAATAAGAGCAGAACCTCAACTCCTCCCGTACGGATCGTGTGGATTGTGTCTTGTCGCGTACGCTGCGTGGACCGCGCTTCCTCCTGTGCGCCTCTAAACCAGAACTAACACCAGGACTAAACCAGGACTAAACCAGGACTAAACCAGGTCTAAACCAGGACTAAGACAGGTATAAACCAGGTCTAAAACCAAACCAGAATTTGCAGGAGTTGGTTGCTACATTCATGTAGTTTTAAAAATCATGACAATATCAAGTAATCCAGAGTATTCAGATTACGTTACTCACTTTAAGTAATTTAATGGATTATGTCACAAACTACATTTTGGGGAATGTAATCTGTAATCTGTAGGGGATTACATTTTAAAAGTCACCTTCTCAACACTGATGCTACAACATGTAAACAGAACCGTACATTACATCAAGTGGAAAAGAAACCGTGAGGTGAGTCGACCTGAGCCCAGCGATAATTAAGTTTTTCATGCCCAAAACACGTGTATCTGTCAGTGCAGGTGGTGTGGACTTAACATGTGCAAAGTAGACACGACAATAACAAACGATTACTCGATTATTCGAACAAAATAATCGACAGAATAATCGATTACTGTAATAATCGATAGCTGCAGCCCTAGTAATAAGTATCAAAGTCTATTCAGCACCCTATGAACTAACATCAAGGACCATCACGTCCACCCTCCTGTGGGCTCACCACCCGCAGAGGGGTTCATGGGGGGGGGTCAGGTGCTATGAGGATTGGGCAGCACAGATGCCCCTGCGACCCAGCTGGATTAAGTGGGAGAAGATGGATGGATGGTCTATTCCTTACTCGAAATTTAGTTTTAAATTTTAGTATCATGACAACACTAGGGTGAGATAAAATGAATCAAGATTAATCAATATGATGTAATGAGGACTCGGGTACATGTATATGAGATGTGTCTTTAGACAGTCAGTTGGTCCAGGCCCAGGCAGAGCACTGTCGGGCTGGGAATAACAGGGTCCCTCACGATTCATTACAATACATGGCTCATAAGGTCACAATATGGTGATATATACATTAACTGTGGACTGGAGACAGCAGGACTGGGCCCGTCACAATACCAACTTATCGATCAGTATGTTTATGTTTTTGTGTTAAATATTGGACAGTACACATTAATCAGCATGTGTTAGTACAGCACAGAGTTAGCCATGCAGGCTAATTTTCATCCGTAGTCCCAATGTGTGTTGAAACAATAATTTTTGGGGTGAATATTTATTGTGTAGACTTCTTTGTGGAACCTTTTTTTATTTTTCTGTTTTACGATAAGATTCTTCTATTTATTATTTATTACAGTTCGTGTTTTAATTGTATACATTTAGAATACCCCTCCTGTGGGCTCACCACTCACAGAGGGGTTCATGGGGGGGTCAGGTGCTATGAGGACTGGGCAGCTGCCCCCGTGACCCAGCTGGATTAAGCGGGGGAAGATGGATGGATAGAATAGTATTTGGGTATAAGCCTGCTTTAGGGTTATTGTGTCAGTGGTATAAATTAGTTTCCATATTATCATTTATCGTCTATAATTTCTTGAGCAGCATGTGTTATTGTAACAGGCCTAGGCAGAGGCTGAAGTGTGGTGAGGGAGAATGGCTCATCAGATTTATGGCCAGTTTAGTTTCACGTCTCTCAGCCCCAAGTCTCCCATGACTGCAGAGGTGTCTTTAACTTTATGACCCTCATTCACATAGCTGTAGCGTTTGCTGCTCAGTCCTGGAGCAGATGAGATGGTCAGGGCTGGCTGTGAGGTGACTGTTGCTTTCATGTTTTCTCAACAAACAACTCAAACAATGCTCATTGCTCACATTTATACACTGCTTTTTTCCCTGCTTGTGCCTAAAAGCATTTTACAGCAAGGAAACATTCCCCATTCACATCCTAATCAGTGGGCGAAGGTATTATTTAACTTAGGCTATTTAAGTGATTCTTGCTTCCTAATATCCACGCCTCACTTAGTAGTTTGCCTTTTTATGTGTCTTGAGTGTTTGTACCAATTTTAGGTCTGCATGCAAATTTTAGGAGGAAATAGTTGAGGCATTAGAGTTCTGGACCCCTAGAGTAAAGGTAGTAGTGGGAAGTCTGGAGTAGACATCAGGCTTGTCTTGGTAAGTTTGAAGTCCTATATTGCAGTAAAACATTGACAATATTGAAACTTCCTTTATGCCAATGACACAATAACCATAAAGCAGGATAACCCCACCTTTTCTAAACATGACCTGCCTGTAGTATACAGTAATTACAGTAACAGGCCTATAGGAATATCACATTTTAGTGTTATGATTTTTGTGACAAGAAACCTGACAAAACTATCACTTTTTCTTTAGTTTGTGACTAGCTTTATCAAATCAAAAGTGATAAAGTAGAGTTAAAGTTACATAAACAACCAAGTATAGCTGCAAGATGAATCACAATCAAATTGAAATAATAATATGAATGAACACATTTAGCACATCCCAAGGCTGCAGTTTTTTATGTACCATAATTTCCTTCACAAACTAAAATCTCCTGCCTTATTCTGCATAAAGACCGCTATCCCCGTAGTTTAGATCTGTATGTTATAAAAAGCATGTTGATGTTAGCATCCTTAAAATTAAGGATCTTGATATCCTTACTCCAGAGTGTAGGCTTTTCCCCCCATCAGTGCAGGCTAGTTGATCCTGCACAATAGCCCAGAGCGCCACCAAAGGAATGCATCCCCTTCCCACTGGCTGCTATGTGCTGCCATTGGCAACCCACGGAAGCGCTGCATTCCTTTGGTGGCCCATTTTAGTCTTTCGGGACAGTGGGAGGTAGGGGTGGGCGATATCTCGATATTTAAAATATATCAAGATATTTTTGAAACTCGATGTGAATTCTGACATATCACTTCGCTTGTTTGCCTTCTCTGTGCAAAATATATATAACAAAATATATTGAGATATATTTTTTGGTCCATATCGCCCAGCCCTAGTGGGAGGGGGCTCTGTGCTGTGAAGGGTGCACTGTCCTGCTTTCCACGAGACACAATTTTTTTAATGACTACTAGAATTTTTTAAATGACTATCTGTGTGGTGGAAGTCCAAATCCTGTCCCCCTCCTTCTGAGCTGCAGGCACTTCTACCTTGCTGCAGCTTGGAGTTTTTTAAGCACGAGGTTAGAGCAAAAGCACATACTGACATCTTAATCTGCTCAATGAGAGATTATGTAGAGGAAATGCCCACCTCCTCAAACACATTCAGATATTTTATAATTTGGACATTTTAAATCTCCTGTGGGCTCACCACCTGCAGAGGGGTTCATGGGGGGTCAGGTGCTATGCCCCCACGTCCCAGCTGGATTAAGCGGGAGAAGATGGATGGATGAATGGATGGACATTTTAAATAATAACATTCATCTAAAACTAATGAAAGAAAGAAGTCCACTGACTTCCACGTTAGAAAACTCTGTTGCCCAATGGGAGCTGACATCGCCATAAACGCCATCACAACACACAGACGTTCAGCTGTTAGCCCCTCTGACTAAAGAACAAAGTAAATTGAAGTACTACTGGTGGCACTGAAAATGAGTGGTGTTTGGTAAAATGGCGTCTTGACAATAAGCAATTTAAAGATTGCTCAAATATGCATTAATCACTCCAAATACAACTTCGGGTGAATAAACCGTGAGGAGAAATGACTATAACATGGTTCAAAGCTATTGCTTAATAGGTTCACTTTGCCACGGACACTGATCACAATTGGTTTCATCAGACCTGGCCCCAGACAAGTGAATGGGAATGTGGGCCTTCTCCTAGAGGTCCCATACTGGAATGAGTGTGGATTTGCTCGTGTCCTCTGGTGTCGGCTTACTCCACATGAGCTGTGCTGGAGGCAGCTGCAGCTTGTTCAAGTGCGGTAGTAGTGAGGTTCCATTGAAAGACATCAAATATTTACCGTCTGTGCTCAGGCTCTTGGTCCTCTTTTTGTACTGGTGTATCAGGTCTAAAGAAAAAAAAAAAAACGCAAAATTTATCAAACCATCTGCCACGCCAAATACTACTAATGCTGTTGCTATGGAATCCTTTGTATAAGAGTTCTTACTTTTATATTTTTATCTTTGAACAAGTTTTCTCTTTATAATGCTGTAATGTGTGGAGACCTCAGTACAAGATAGGGGCTGCCCCATAGGAAAGACCCCTCCCCCTACGGCCACTCTGAATGTGGGTCAGGGAAGTCCAATTGTACCGGCATACAATCTGCTCTGATCCTATCAAAATGGGCCTACAGTGGATTAGTCTCCTGCATTACTCTTAACAAAGCCCCACACTTTCAGTAAGCCACCGCTCCTGTTGGCCTCTGGGGTCTGTGGTCTGCTGAGCCCCGGATGACTGTCAACACAGGAAAGACACCGTCCATGTTGTGTTCACGAGGTTTCTGTGCAGAGTACAGCCATTCCCTAAAATGAACCAATATGGATTTTAAAAATCTGATATGATACCGATATAAAAGGCTTTGAAACTGCCTATAGCCGATAGATTTAGTGAGGTCACTGTGAATATTCAGCTGATTATAAATCTTAGGTTTGATTATATTAGATTTTAAGTTGGGTTTGTTTAGGTTACCTTTACTGTAATTTTTGCCTCTTTACAGTCATATTTATTGGCAGCACGGTCGCCTCACAGTAAGAAGGTTCTGGGTTCACGTCTCGGGTCGCTCGGGCCTTTCTGTGTGGAGTTTGCATGTTCTTCCCGTGTCCGGGCACTCTGGTTTCCCCCATCAACCCAAAACATGCACTGTAGGTGTGAAAGTGGTATGTGTGTGTGAGTGTTGGTGGTGGCTTACTACGTATGGAGTGAATGAACAATGCTCTGTTAATAACGCTCTGTAAAGCGTCTTTGAGGACATGTGTCTGTGAAAAAGCGCTATAGCTGTTGTTGTAAGGCGACCTTGGGTGTCCAGAAAGGCGCCAAATAAATAAAAAAAATGCATTATATTTAAAGACAATAGGTAGACCTAATGGCATTTTTGCATGACATTCTTACCTGTAAACAAAGTAAACGACTGCTTAGCCTTTGCGGTTATTGTAAATGCACCCTGCAGTAATTAATTATATGCATACATGCAGATAATTCACACCTCTATTTACAGCTCATTTACAGGTGCCCATAAGTTTACATACCCTGACAGAATTTATGATTTCTTGTCCATCATGTCGGTCAGTGCTTGGGTGAAGCCGTTTATTATCAAACACCTGTGTTTCCTCTTTTTAAATCATAATGAAACAGAAACTACACAAATGACCCAGTGAAGCTGGAGTCTTTTGTGATAGTTGTGGATGTGTTATTTCCTCTGATGGTAAAGCTGCTCATTCTTCTGGGCCAAAGGCTCCAGTTCCTGTAAATTCTTGGGCTCTTGTCTGAACTGCAGCTTGAATCTGCCCAGAGGCTCAGAGATACTGAGGTCAGAAGAGACGAACACTCCAGAACCTTCACTTTATTCTGCTGGAGCCAGTGACAGGTCCACTTGCCTTTGTGTTTGGATCATTATCATGTTTGAATATCCAAGTATGTCCCATGTGCAGCTTCTGGACCAAGAAATCATAAATTCTGCCAGAGGAGGGAAACTTATGAGCACAACTGTACATATCAATGCAGGTCCAGGTCTGGTAACGTATACAGTCACTATAGTCACTTTACTGTAGGCCAATGTAAGAGAAAACAGGTTGTTTATGTGTGGGAGCTACAGTAGCGCTCACCAATTAGAAAGAATGAAAAGTAGCTTCAAAACCGACACACTTTGATTAAACAAGCAGTAGTTTTGTTGCTGATCTAAACTTGATAAATACTGAAGTTCATTTATATTTCTAGTCAGTATCATGGATCAGACAAGAGCATTTAAAGCAGCGCCTCAGTGTTGCACACAGACAAACAAGAGCATGTGAGTCACATGCCTCTGGGGTTCAGGGGTAGTACTGCATTACACACAAATAACTTTTGATAAATACTGATGCGGTGCCACATATTAGAACATTTATCTGTCTGTAAATTGGATTAAATTGATGCGATATGCAGGAAGAAACATGTAAACACCAAAAAGGCCAGGGGATATGGGAATCTAACTTCTTGCATTGAGGCATAAGTGCTAGCCACTCAGCCATGATTGTGTCAGATTGTGTCAGTGTGTGGTACGACCTAAATGCTCCAAATGTACATGTCTACTTGTGGACTTTGTGGCAAAATGGCTTGTAGTCTGGCCTCACAGCTCGGAGGCATGTTCTCACTGAGTCTGGATGAGTTCCTGAACGCTCCTATTTCCCCCCATCAAACCAAAATATGCACAGTAAGCAAAATTTTGCATATTTTGGGTGCTCTCAATATCTTGAGATGGGTCCACAGCAGTTTCCCACTGCCCCTGATCAGCCTCCCTCGCCTGCCCACACTCGCACACGTGTGCACACACGATGACAGATCGGGTAAAACAGCAGGTATTTAAGCACAAAAGTCTGACAGAGCAGCGACTGAATCTGACCCGAGCCTGACAGGGCTCAAGATATTTGTGTCCAACCCGAATTCACACTATTTTCGTTGACCTACTAATGACACATGTAGGGTATTGATTGTGTGGCATCTAATAGACACAGAGACGCAAAATACAAACTCAGGATTTAGCAAAAATATTGATATAAATGCATTACTCACTTCTGTGAAGAAGTACATTTAGAGTGCAGCATCTCTGCATCTGCACTGCCCCCCTGGGAAGAGCGGACCACAACACTGTCCATCTGCGACCTGTGTACGTTCCTATTGTACACAGGCAGCCTGTTGTGCCACGTGTGGTGAAAAGGTGGAGTCCTGAGAGCGAGGAGGCTCTGAGAGACTGCTTTGACACCACTGTGTGGGCAGAGCTCTGTGACCCGCATGGGGAGGACATTAATGCAATGACAGAGTGCATCACGGACTACATCAACTTCTGCTACGAGAACACTGGACCATCTCGCACAGTGTTTTCCTAACAACAAGCCGTGGATTAACGCTGACATAAAAGCCCTGCTAAAGGACAAGAAGAGGGCTTTTAGGTCAGGGAACAAAGAGGAGCTGAGGTCTGCACAGAGGAGGCTGAGGAGGAAGATCAGGAAAGTCAAGGCCCAGTATCAGAGGAAGATGGAGCTGCAGCTCCAGAATCAGAACATCCAGGGGGTGTGGAGAAGCCTGAAAACTATAGTGTTTGTCTATTTTTAACTTAACTATACTTCTATTGCTACTACTGTTTCTTGCTGTTCTCTTTACTGTGCGTTGCAACACTGAAATTTCCCCATTGTGGGACAAATAAAGGATATCTTATCTCATCCATATTCTCAATATGCTCCGTAATGACATCCAGTCTACAAAATGCACTATTAATCCAGTTTGCAGCACGAAAGTAGTCCCCCACATGTGTCTGTTTACATCCGCAAACCACACGGACCGAAGTGAAGCTGCATATTCGCGACACTGACTCTACTTCCTGTGTAGTTTACCGCCAATGTTTTATGCTTTCAAAATCACGTATCTGAAGTGTTGCTCCACATTTGACAAATAACAGTATTGACTTGTATCTAAACTCGAAGTGCAGAGCTCTGATCTTTTGAACACATCTCGATGTGAGTGGGTTTACTGTAAACAGGAAACCGCTGACGTGCTGATGTGTCCAAGTCCGATCCAAGCCTGAACATACGTTCTAAATACTTATCCGAACCAGTCTGGTTCTGATGGGTCCCGTTGGACTTCGGTTGGGTTTCCATGCTCTAGTCCACATGTTTGGGGTGGAGACGGACGTGTGCAGTTTATTAACAATCCAGCTGCAGATAACACTCGCTCTGATGGTGTGGACGCCGTAGGCACAGTCAAGTAAACACTCGCTAACTTTGTCCCTTAAGTGAGATATGGCTAAAATGGCAAATTACTAA
This sequence comes from Odontamblyopus lacepedii, assembly GCA_034769755.1. Lineage (NCBI taxonomy): Eukaryota > Metazoa > Chordata > Actinopteri > Gobiiformes > Gobiidae > Odontamblyopus > Odontamblyopus lacepedii. The sequence continues at coordinate 39,524,825 of CM068357.1, forward strand.
ATGACTAATCGATATTCGAATGTATAACGAATATTCAACTATTCGAAAATCATTTCTCATCCCTAATCTAAAGGTATTTTGGCTATTTTGATTTTAAATCTAAAAAAAAAATTAAATGTTGAATGAAAGTTGCTGCCCATGTTTGTGTTGTGTTAACGGCCAGTTGGGGGACAGAGGTGGGAGAGGTGGTGGTGAAGGAGCTATTATATCATTGTCATCTTGTCGGGCTTTTAAGTGAGCGTCCTTATAAGGTAAAGAACACGAGAAAGGGGTGGGATGATGCTTTGCTGTGGACAGACCTGAATCTCCGGTCGAGCCGCGTTCTACACTCTGCGCTGCTCATGTGCAATGACAGTCCAGACATGTCTTTTTAAATTAAAATTGTCTTCATTCTGTGTTTTAATCACATGTCAACAGTCGTATAACTATTTGTATTTAGCATTTTCAAATAAATTGTGGTGGGTGTCATCTTACACACCCAACAAAACCACTTCTCTTTCTTTGACAATAATTTCCGCTCTGTAATTTCTCTTTTTTCAGGCTTGTGCAAACTGACCGCAATCATTTTGGTCAGAAGTACTTTTGAGTGTGTGAGCCGCTTAGTGAGAAGTGCAGACGTGTATGTGCAATAAGGTTTTGAAGTGGCCGTGGATTGTGCTTATTTTCGCTGTCGTAATGGCAGGGTAAAATGACAGTGCTAACCCTGAAGCTCTGACCTCGACTAATATTTTAGAAGTGTACTGGAAAGTTTTATTTGGCAGTTAATATTTCTGTGTCCCATCAAGGGGCAATGCTCTTAGACATCTTTAATGAACACACATGAAAAATGGATTTTGTTTAGATTGTAACCATGTTTTTGATGAGGCAACAACCATCGAGGGCCTCTGGAGGGCCTCCTTCCCTCGAGTCTTGAAATGACTCCATTTCAAAGTTTACTCGATAGTTGCACTGGTAGAGATCTGGACTTCTCCACATTTCTCCACAAGTCCAAAATCCCTCCACAAACTTGTTCTGAGCATTTCTGTCTTTATGTAATTTATGCATGTTTGAATAATCCTGCATTGTCCTGAATTTGAGTTAGAAAATCAGAAAATCTCCTTATCATTTTCCCCAAATTCCCCAGTTCTCCACGCACTGTGTTGTACTTGCAAACTTCAAAAGATGTAAAAGAAGATGTGATACTTGCTGTGGTGAAATGCCATTAAAGGCCTCTTGGTTCTGCAGTGTCAGACCTAATAGGAAGTCATTGATCTCATTACTGTGATTAAAGCAGAACTAAGTCTCTTTAGCAATACAACCTTCTGAGAATACACTGTCCGAGAACAGACCCAAAAGTGAGTTGGGTTTTTTCTCTTTTTTTGACATAAGGCTATGTAATAACCTACAAAAACATGTAATATTACCAAATAGAACTTGAGATGTTTAATGTCCCACTGCTGCTTTAGAGCATTGCAGTTTACAATGAACAGCATGCATACAGCGTGTTTTAATTTATTTCAAAGGAAAAGGAAAGACAGCGTAATTTATCTTCTTTAAAATATACACAGTAATGTGAGCTGAAAATGTGATTATATCTACCATGTTTTGTGCCTCTGTGGGTTGTGCTGTGCCCTGGCGCAGTGGTGCTGTAGGGGACAGGCTGGGGAATGATTGACGTCCTGGACTCTTGGACTGGTAAGGCACATTCCTGAATAATGAACATGCATATCCTCCGCCCCTGCTGCTTCCTGTGTTGCACTTCTCAGGACAGGAAGTGACCAGCACAGATATTCAGAGGCTCTGGGGTCTGACATAAGACGTGTCATACCTCACACTTTTGTTCACTTTCATGTGGATAGGTTAATTTATTTCACCACATTTTTCAAACCGCTTGTAGAAACTTGTATGAATGTGGGATATTTGATTATATGGAGCGTAAGTTCTGTTTGTCCGGACCACATCCCAAGTTGTCACTGATGGACTTAACTGATGTGTGCCAATGAAGGGCACTACTGTCGTGATTGAGTTGGCAGTGCTGGATGTGTTTATGGGAAGGACTGTGCAGGTCCTTCCAGTGACATGTTTAGTAGAAGAGAGGCCTCTGGTGGCAGTGCAATTTTACCCATCACTCCACCCCCAAGAAACAAAGACAGGAAAAGCATAAATAAACGGGTGACTTCCTCTCCTCTCAGGCCCTGCACCATCCAATCAGAAGCCTGTTTCACATCAAACATGATCTCTGTCTAGCTCTGTGTTCCAATGCTGCTTTAGCCAGTAGTGAATATCACTACTGGGAGTATGAAGTTTTTTTTGCCCCAGAGTCATTTGGTTTTGAGTATCTGAGTGCCGATCCGATACTTCTATAAAACATTATGAAAAGAACTAAGAGCAAATTATTATTTTTATTTTTTTCCACCAATGGCTCTGGTATTATTAACATGTAACAAACTGAAATAGTTTCAAAAAAGTGTAAGAGTGTTTATTATATTTAAAAAATACAGACAAAGCCTTATTAAAAGTGCAACTTTTCACATCAAAGTAAAGGAACAAGGGTTGAGCATGTTAGTCCTGGTTTAGTACTGTTTCAGATCTGGTTTAGTTCTGTTTCAGATCTGGTTTAGTTCTGGTTTAGATCTAGTTTAGTACTGTTTCAGATCTGGTTTAGTTCTGGTTTAGATCTGGTTTAGATCTGGTTTAGATCTGGTTTAGTTTTAGAATTGGTTTAGACAGGGTGTCCCCAGGTTTGACTACCCCAAATTTAAGACTTTTTAAAGACCTTTTTAAGATCACTTAAATGAAATTTAAGACCTTTGTGAGAAAAATAAGACTTGGACAACATAATTTAAGACTTTTTAATGCCTTAATTTAGGAACATGAAATTTAAGACCTTTTTAAGGCTTTTAACCCAGCGGCTACCATGTTAGACCTGGTTTTTGTCCTGGTTTTGTCCTGGTTTAGTCCTGTTTTAGTAGTGGTTTAGTTCTGGTTTACTTCTGGTTCAGTCCTGATTTAGTTTAGTAGTTTAGCACACGGAAAGAGGCAGAGTCCATGCGCCGTCTGGTAGGAGGTGTGATGTATGGGAGGAGATGCGGCGTACGGTAGGAGCAGGGCTCTACGCTAACTTTTTTTTTCAGGAGCTCATGTGCCCCTAAGTAAAAAAATGTAGGAGCACAGAAAAAAAAAAAGGGGGCACAAATAAGTTTGTTTTGAACGATTATTACAGTGCAGAACTTACACACACCAACACCAACCCTGAATAAATTTAATTAAGAAAAAAAAAGAAACGAATTATGACTGTACTTTTCCTGCATGATCGCAATGTTTTTATAAATATATCTTCATTTTATCTGATTAATATTTAGACTTAAAATAAGCCAAACAAACTGTACTGCACTGAAACACTCTGTGGCCCTTTTTGGACCTTCACCACAGTTTGAGAACCTCTTCTTTAAGAAAACTTCCACTGGCACTTTACACAAAACTCTTTCAAAGTGTAAAAAGTGGGTAGAATTTTTAAACCTGTATTTTCAAATTCCAAACTGGAGTTACATTCTCTTACTGGTTTTACAGTGGTTTTTAGCCTCTGCACATTTACCAAACAAAAGTCACATTGTGACAAACATTAATTTGGCATTTTCTTAGTCAAACTTCAGCCCACATATCACCTGCTCTGTGCTGTAGCTCTGCTCTGTGCGGACATAAAATTAATATTGTCGTATTTGATGTGAGGCGAATGGACAGGTGGGATGTTTAACCTACCCTGTGATACACACTGGTACACGAGGGTGTGCGGGCTCCAGCGCACAGGTCCTACACACCAGTACAAGTTTATTGCCGAAGGCAGCGGCCGTAATGAAATATGATGCACTCAGTATTCAGACCCCGAGTCCAAATGCGCTCGAGTTCGAGACGAGACCAAGACAAAGCTCTGGCTTTAGCGGAGGAGGAAGTCCAGCGGCCCGGGGGTGTCTGTGAGTGGGACAGGTGTGGGTCCTGCTGCGGTGCCGCTCCTCGTTTAAAGGGCGTGGGTGTGTTTTGAAGCTGAGTTTGCTCGTATGAGTGATATCGCCGCACACCCGGAGCTCGTATGCTGGAGTCGTGCGCGGTCGGAGGTGTTGTACCCAGGCACAGTTCAGTTGCGCTCGCGCTGGGCGTGAGGCGCTTTAGGGGCGATCCAGGCCTGGGCAGGTTCCACAGTCTGTGTGAGTTTGCCCCTAATGTTTGACACATGTAGAACGTTCAACTTGTCACGTTACGTCTGTGCGCAGTTCTCCTTATTGTGGCTGCAGAAGCACTCGCACTGGTGCGACTGTTTTGATTTCCTCGTTCACACGACGAAATATTTACTCGCAAATGCGAGTGAAATGGGCGCACTGTAGAGCCCTGGGTAGGAGATGCCCAAACAATCAGAAACAGACTTCATGAGGGTGGCTTTAGGGCGCCCTGTTCTGTTGTGGACCCTGTGCTCACAGTGGAGCTCCACTGGCATTTGCTAGATGACACCAGAATTGGCAAGTCCACAACTGGTGCCCTGCGGTTTTCACAGATGAGGTTCATCTAAGCACCTGTGACAGACGTGAAAGAGAATGTGCTGCCTGCAACGTCACTCAGCATAAGCGGTTTGGTGGGTCAAATACAATTTTGGCAAAACTGACGGCCACATTGTTGCCCAGTGATTTTCAGGGTGTCTATGAAATAGAGTCCTCAGTAGGCTGAACATTTTATTTTGATTAAGAGGTGGCATCCTTTTTATTGATGCCCATATTTGTATAGATATCCAGCATATATTCTTTTCACAGAGATCTGATGTGTTTTCAAAATGTTCCTTTAATTTTTTTTGAGTAGTGCATGTTTTATGATTAATGCCCCATAGATGTAAAGAACTCACTCTTTAACTAAATGATGAAAAATGTAAAACTGTGGAGCACACAGACTGATTAATCACGATCAAATCGAAATTGAAATTTGAATGAACCCAACATAGAAAATCACACGGATTGCAATTTTTTAAAGTAATCTTATGTAACTTTATGGAGGTGGCAGATCACCTGCATGATTCTATGGAAATACAAACATACTACGGAACATTTTCAATGATAAAAGAGATGTTTTTGGCCATACTGTGTATAGCCAAAAGCACATTTCCATGGAAGCGAGCAGGCGCAGGCCCCCAAGGCAAATAAGAGTCGGGTATGAAGGGATAGAAGAATTCATGTTTTCCTATGTTTTTCAGTGCAGTGAAAATAATGAAAAAGCATAGTTTTGTTGTGTGGTTTTAAGTACCATAATTTAAAAAATAAATTCAACTTAATATTTAAGAAAAATTGCTAACCCTGTTAACATTGTATTAGCTTGTTGTCAGTTCATATTTCAGTCTTTTTTTTTTTTTTATTCTTGTGGACACGATAAAAATTAGGACTTCACAATCCAATTATTAAAACACAAATTACAAATCAAATCAGTAACAGTGCTTGTCAGAAAAATTATGATTTGATATTTTCCCAAATGGTTCAGCTCTAGCTTCCAACTCTCCCATGCTCGCTTTCCTGCTCTGTAGTGCCCCCTCTTTCTCTCTGCTTTGGGATGACCTCTTTTGGGCCTGGGTTATGGCACTTGGCTCAGTGTGGTCACCATTGTCAGAGCTGAATGGCTTCTTTGTGCCTATCCATGGTCAGAGCGAGGCAAGGGCATTTGTAATAATTTACTGCTACATGTCAACAGATGACAGTTTACAAAATGGTTCATATGTGTGTTAGAAGTGCTGCTGCTTCAATCGTCTGTTGTCTGCTATGTCATAGAAATAAATCACTGTATTTTAGGATAAAATAGGCCAAGTAATACTATAATATAAGGGATAATTCGGGTTTTTTGGCATGAATCTGTATGGCATCCCCTGTTAGCGGTGTCGTGCGTCAACACTGATTTACTTTTCGAGAGCATCCGGTGAGCAGAGTTCCTGCCCGGTTTCAGTGCTGACGAAAGTAGTTCACTGGGATCACAAAAATAAAACATTTTTCTTCTCAAAACAATGTGTACGGAAAAAGTCCGACCTCATAATCGCTTGGCACTATTTTCTCTCCATTCGTATCACTGTGCGCTGCTGCCAGGTGACAGCACATGAATCCAACAGTTTTTTCAGTAGTTTGGCAGTTTACGTACTTAGACCGATGACGCTGTGACGTGAGAGCTAACGTGAGAGCTAACGAGAGAGCTAACGAGAGAGCTACAGTGATAAGTATATAAGCTTGTATAATATATAAGCTTGTATAAGCTACATAAGAATATATCTAAAATATAACTGCAAGTGGCGAAGATCGGCCCTCGCGTGCGCCTACGCTGCACCCCGCAAACGGCGTGCCCTACAAAACGACGTGCCCTACAAAACGACGTGCCCTACAAAACGGCGTGCCCTACAAAACGACGTGCCCTACACATCGTGCCTTGCAAATGCTGCGCCCAGCAAATGCAATGCCCCACACTAACCCTAATAACTGTAAACCCCAACCACCCTTTTCATATGCTTTATAGTGTATTATATTTAGGCCGAGATCACGGATTAGTGATTCAAATTTCCCAGGCCAACACATCCTCCATCAGAAAAATTACATAGTGCACCTTTAAATCATTTTTTAGGAGTCTTTGTGCCCCCTCCTGGCCAACAGTGAAAAATTCACCATGTCTGTATATTTTTTTGCTCGTAGTCCTACACAGAATTCAATTCCCAAATTTGGTACAAATCCGATAATGTTGATGTTTCATGTCTAGGGGGCGCTATAGTGTAATTTTCCATATGCTTTATAGTGTTTTATATTCAGGCCGAGATCAGCATCAGTGATTCAAATTTCAGCTCGATCGGACTAAGTCTGTGCCAACGGGAGCAAATCTTCATATTGAATATTGTCTAAATTTGGATTGAACTTTGTGGCTTTGCCGCACGTAAACTGTGACAGTTTTCAAAAAAATGGAGGAAACATTTGAAGCTTCACTTCTCTAGATGATGTGCGGTGATTTTCAGCCCTGTGGGTGAAGCGTCTTCAGAGGAGTTCATTCAAACACAACATGAGTGAAAATGCAGACTCTGCGTTTTGAAGATTTCAATCCAAGATGGCCGCCTTCTGCTTTGTCAAGGGCCGTGGCCATAATAATATTTTTTGTTTGTCTTCACGTGACGAATGCGTGTACCGAATTTCATGGCTCTACGACAAAGTCGGCTCCCATAGGAGTGGGCGGAGCCTAATTTTCGAGCTGGCGTATTATCTCCTTTTTTTGATCCCCACATATGAAACCTATATTTTCTCGATTGAGCAAATAGGAATATAGTGAAATAGTATGAAAGTGGTGTGTGCGTGACTGTTGATGGTGGTCGGAGGGGCCGATGGCGCAGATTAGCAGCCTCGCTTCCGTCAGTCTGCCCCAGGGCAGCTGTGGCTACAATAGTAGTTTACCACCACCGGGTCTGGAGTGAATGAATAATGAACTGTAAAGAGACTTTGAGTGTCCTGAAAAGCGCTGTATAAAACTGATGCATTATTATTATTATTATTATTAGGAGCAATTTGTAAATATTCGAAACTTGTGTTCATTTTTGTGGCTTCACTGCTCAGAGACGTCAGATGGATTTGGGATGTGGATATTTTTTGATGTTCTGTCCCTCGAGATAATGTGGACCAAATCTGAGGCCGTTCGGGTGACGCCCGTGGAGGAGTGTGTTTCAGCTTCACAAACTTTAATCCAGCCTTTTGGTGTGTCAGGGGGCGTGGCCATAATAATATTTTTTATTTGTCTTGTCATGATCGACTTCTGTGTTAAATTTCATGATTCTACGTGCAAATTTTTTTTGCTGTCATTCGTATTCCCTAATGCATTTTTGTGATGTTAGGGGGCGCTGACGAGCCATTTTATTTATTTATTGAAAATGGAAATAGCCAAAAGTTAGAGAGGCAGACTTTTTCACACTTGGCCAAATTTCGGGAGTTTTCGACATTGTTCACTGGGTGAAAAGTGGGTGAGTGCGTTAGAAGAAGAAGAAAAAAAAAGAATATTCTGATATGAGAACAAGGTTACGCTTTTTTTTGGCCGACAAACTATACATTTTCGGAAACCTCTGGCGTATTGCTGCGTGGTGTCGGCGGCAAGGTGGGGCATTTGTGGGCCGTTCCCCACCTAGCGGCCATTGGTGCCCCCCCTCCAGCACAGGCCGAAAAAAATCTTTATTATAACTATTTTAAAATTATTATTGTATAATATTTTAATATTACAATTTTAATATTATATGTGCAAACTGTAACTTCAATAAAACAAAACGGGGAGATCGTAGAATTTTGGTTGTCAATCATAGACCGTATATATGAGTGGACATAGCTATCCCGTTAGCCGCTGCGTGCCAAACAGGAAGTGCTCCAGGAGGCTCTTCCGGCTCCTCCTCTCCCTTTTTCCCATTGACTTACACTGGGATCTGATCGCTCCTCTCTCTGTACCTGTTGCTGTGAGCCTCGACATTTTGGTCTTAAAATGTTCGTATAAACCCGCTCTACGTGATTCTGAAATTTTTTTTTTTTGCTATTTTGTCAGAAAAAACCCTATTCTTAACATTGAGCCTGGCTCCAGATTTGCCCCTGTAACCGTTAGCATCGCGAGCCTCATTTGAGCGGCGCTAAACGCTGTGGGTGACGTCACACTCACTTAGTCCACTTCTTTTATACAGTCTGTGTTGTCAATGCTCATTGGTCGCTGAGTAAATTTGATTAAACATTTGATTTCAGTGTCTGTTGAGCTGCTGCGCGCTGACACTTCAGATAGTTTGAATGATCGAAAATAGGCTAAAGGACAGTGTGTCACTCGAATCAGTTTTCATTTTTGCCAAAACATAAATTTACGAAAATGGCTTAGACCAGTTCAGGAGCACAAGAAAATCTGGATCATTGGATCATGGCTTTCCGAGTGTGGCTGTAGTAACTGGAAACAGGCTGTGGCTAAAGACCGTGGATTCCATCAACATGAAACTTCACAATGCTACAGGAGAGAAATGCCAGGTTCTTGCAGCTTTGCATTTGAGAAAGACTTGACACACAAATGCACGAACGAATGGAGGGACAGAGCACTCAGATGTTTCAGCAGTCGTCTACTCGTCGCCTGCAACTCTTCTGTAAGTCAATAAGACCTACTAAGCTGATGAATTGATGACTGACGTTTGCTGGGTCTTGAATTAGTGTTTTGTGGTAGGCGACTAGAATCTGTGTATCATTCGTTCATTCATTCACACATATGTATGGAGAAACAAAAATTGCTTGATGAAGGAATGAAACTTTGCAGAACATTCACTGCTCCTGATCATGAAAGGAAATGAGACCTATGCCCTAGATTTTATACTTTTGCCTCTAGAATTATTCACTTTTTAGAATATAATTTTAAAGGCACACTATGTAACTTTTCTGCTGTCTTAGGCTGACAGTGCTCTTGATTATAAAGTCACGTGACCTGTGGCCTAGTTTCTATAGTTCTCCAGAATCATTTGCGTCTTCACATATTAAAGGCACACTATGTAACTTTTCTGCTGTCTTAGGCTGACAGTGCTCTTGATTATAAAGTCACGTGACCTGTGGCCTAGTTTCTATAGTTCTCCAGAATCATTTGCATCTTCACATATTAAAGGTGCACTATGTAATTTTTTGTTGGACAAGCTGTCAGTCTGTGCAGCTGTCAGGAAGAGAGGATGCCCTGCCGGGGGGGTCACGAGTCCCCCTGGCAGTCGCGTGGGATGGGTGTGAGCACCGGGGTGAGGGCCATCATTGCCGTGAGTGGCTTTAATTGGCCCTTGCCAGTAACGAAGTTAATGGCGAGGTTGGCATGGTTGGCCAGCAGGGGCGCAAAGACTCCCTCAAAAAATATTTAAAAAATTATTATTACATGGACATGCTTAGTTCAATTGTGCTAAAATTTCTATCAATTATACACTGTACGACCCCGATTCCATTGATATGTCAAACATAATTATCAGTGCTACAGCGCCACCTATAGGAATGTACAAAGTTTACTATGGGGAGAAAAAATATTACTTTCACGTTAATTCATGAAAGCTGTCGGCCTGGACAGCTGTCGGAAAGAGAGAGTGGCGTGCCGGGGCGGTCACGAGTCCTCAGCCGTCGTGTGGGAGGGACGTGCGCGCTGGGGACGAGGGCCATCATCACCGTGAGCGGCTTTAATGTTTAATTTTGTTGTTCATCTTATTGTCATTGTTGTTATTGTATGTTGTGACTATATTTGAACTCTTAGTTTTTGTTCAAAATTGCAATAAACACTAATATTGTAACTACTTTATGCCACTGATATAAAGCAGGATAATCTCAGTAAACCTACAGTATTTTTTAAATGTACTGTATCATTAAAAGGCCTGAGCTGCAAAAAATAAATAGCAGAATTAACTAATCATTAGTGATAGAAGTTATTTATTCTACCCTTAGTACACTTGTTTATACAATCTATGGGTACAATGCAAATGTATGTGTCTGTTTTGTGCCTTTGCAGACCTTCACAGCCTGGTGTAACTCCCACCTGCGCAAGATGGGCGTACAGATTGAGAACATCGACGAGGACTTCAGAGATGGCCTAAAGCTTATGCTGCTGCTGGAGGTTATCTCAGGTTAGTGTCCATGTGGATGGATTGTGTGTTGGTGAGGCTCAGTGATCCCCATCAGATGCTCCTAAACAAAGCAGTACTGAAAAAGGACATTCTTGTCATCTTAAATGCAATATATCAACAAATGCATATCCACTAGTGGTTTTCAGGTTCTAGAAAGGGATGTCATAATCCCAGATGGGGGACGAGAGCCAATTTTCCTTGACGACATTTTTTTTTTTTTTTTTTTACAAAATATCCAAATTCCAAATACATTCCTCATGTGTCATTCATAGTTTTGATGCCTTCAGTAAGAATCCCTAATGTAGATAATCCTAAAAATAAATGGAGAAGTGTGTCCAAACCTTTGATTGGTAGTATATATTTTAACTTCTAATTTTAAATGACTTGATTAAAGACCAGAAATGCCACTAATTTTCGTTGTGAAGTGTCACTTCTCCTCCCCCTCTGTAGCTTCTCACTGTAGCTCTTGTCCTGACAGGAGAGCGGTTACCGAAGCCAGAGAGGGGCAAAATGAGAGTTCACTTCGTCAGCAACGTCAACAAAGCACTGGACTTCATTGCCAGCAAAGGTGTCAAGCTGGTGTCCATCGGAGCGGAGGGTAGGTCACTGAAGAGGTTGTCTGGCTGAACACATGTATGGTACAAGGACTTTGATGTAATATTATAATATTTGTTCATGTAAAACATAGGGATGTAACTATATCCATATCTCACGGTTTAATATTATCTCATTATGAACCTCACGGAAACAATAATTATTGCAATATTGTGGGAATGCTCAAAGTGCTTGTTATAGAAGGTTTCATGATATTGAGCTTAAAATAAAGCTTAATGCAATGATTCTTACAATAATAAGCATCTCAAACAACTCCAATGTGAACAGCTGTCATTATTATTAGGGCCTGACCGATATTATCGAACAATATGGACACTTGGAAACATATCAGCCATCGGCCGATATGAGCTGATAGTCCATGTGGGAATGTTATATCTCATTATATGATCTGAGAGGTGCCAGTGTGATTGGTGAGTGTTGCAAATGTGTCTGTTTTGGACCTTGTTCTTTCTCAGTGGTTAGCACTTTGCTACTGTAAGCTAGCACACATAGCGGCCTGTTTTCTCTTACATTGCCCTACTGTAAAGTGGCTGTATAGTCTTTACTGGATATGCATTAATATGTAGGTGAGCTGTGAATAAAGGTGTGAATGATCGGCATTTTATGCATATAATTAATTACTGCAGCACGCACACATTTATGATAACTGCTAAAGGCTAATAGCGGTAGTTTTTACTTTGCTTACTGGCTAGTCACTCAAAAATGCTATTAGACCGTTTTTAAATTTGAGTGTAAAAAGCAAAACAACAGTAAATGTAGCCTAAACAAACCCAACTTAAAATCAAATCAAAAGACAATTAACAATAATAATAGTGCATCAGTTTTATATAGCGCTGGACACTCAAAGACCCTTTACAGAGCATTATTCATTCACTCCATACCCGGTGGTGGTGCTACTATTGTAGCCATAGCTGCCATGGGGCAGACTGACGGAAGCGAGGCTCCAATCTGCACCATCAGCCCCTCCGACCTCCACCAACACTCACACACACACCATTCTCCTACTAGGCAATGTGGGTGAAGTGCCTTGCCTAAGGACACAATGGCAGGTATTGTGACTGGGCCCCACTGTGACACCTGATGTTCCCAGCAGTCTCCCATCCCTGCTTAGCTTCTGAGATCTGACGAGATCAGGCTTTAACAAGCCGGTATGACCACATTATATCGGGATCATATCGGATCAAAAATGTTGGCGTCGGCATTGGGCCTGAGTGCCAGAGGCTGGCGAAGGGTATTAGTATCGCAAAGTGATGCTCCTAGTGGCCGTGAAGTGAAATGATGCGACATGACCCACCCGTAGTGACCAGGGACGTACAGAGATGTATACTTCATCAGCCAAAAAAAAGCTGCTTCTACTTCTTCAGCTGCTTTTTCTGCTTCTTCTTCTTCTGCTGCAACTGCTTCTTCTTCTGCTGCTGCATCTGCCAAATTTGGGAGTTAAATTTTATGCCTGGCTACGAGCAAAAAAGTATATTACTGACATGGGGCATTTTTCATGGGTGGTCAGCAGGGGCGCAAACACTCCTAAAAACATTTAAAGGTGCACTATCTAATTTTTCTGGTGGAGGATGTGGAAATTTGAATCACTAATGCGTGATCTCAGCTTGAATTAGGGATGTGATTTTTTGCCAAAAACGCTAATTGATGACAACTACTTGAAAATTATTCAAAAATCGACTCCCCCCTCCTCCGCCCGCATGCACACACGCACATGCACAAAGCCTGATTGGGTGAAACAGGTATTTTAGCACAAAAGTCTGACAGAGCATCGATTGAATCTGGCCCAAGCCTGATGGGCATCAAGATATTTGTGTCCAAACCTAGAACTAGACACAGACCTACTAATGACACACGTAGGATATTGTTTGTGTGGTCTCTAATGGACACCGAGACACAAAATACAAACTCAGGATTTAGCGAAAATAATGATATAATAAATATATTACTCTTACTACTTCTGTTCAGTAGTAAACTGGAGGGTAGGGTGCAGCATTTCATCCATATTTTCCATATTCTTCATATCCTCCATAAATCATGACATCCAGTCCACAAAACAGTGCTATTAATCCAGTTTGCGGTGTTGTTCCAAAGTAAAAAGGCGACAGTAGTCCCCCACGAGAGTATTTCCCCACGTGTGTCACCACATGGACTGAAGTGAAGCTGCAGATTAGCGACACCGACTCTACTTCCTGTGGACTTTGCCCCCAATGTTTTATGCTTTAAAAATCCAGTATCTGAAGTATTGCACCACATTTGACAAATAATAATAACAGTTTTGTCTTGTATCTGAACTAGATGTGCAGAGCTCTGATCGTTGAACACTTAAGAGTCTCAGAGCGAGTGATTTTACTGTAGACAGGAAAGAGCTGATGCGCTGATGTGTCCGAGTCCGACCTGAGCCCAAAGATAAGTTCTGAATACTTCTCCGAACATGTCTAGTTCTGTCTGTTGCGCATGTTCCCCTCTCTTCATTGTAATCCTCGCCAAATAGGGCCGTGGGTCCCATAAGTGAGATGTGGCTAAAATGCCATTCGAAATGACTATTCATTACTTACAGACTATGCTTAAACAAACACCACCAGAAACACCACGACAGAACAGGGCCATTTTGCTGAAGTGAGGCCTGAACAACAACTTCCTGTCTAACATCCTTCACCTGTTATTACTAAATTAAAGCGGCCACTAGATGGCGAACTTTAGCAAGCAAAAACATAAGACTTGAGGCCCCCACACTACATGCTTTTAAAAATCATGTATCTGAAGTGTATTGCACCACATTTCGCAAATAATAATAACACTTGTATCTAAACGAGAAGTGCAGAGCTCTGATCTTTTGAACACTTAAAAGTGACTCTGTTTTACTCTGGGCAGGAAACAGCTGACATGATCGCGCTCACAGCTTTATATCCTGTGGTCTGCAGACATATCCCACTGCAGTCTTTGTGACTGTGGACTTTTAGTCTCATAAGTTTCTCCTTCTGTCTGTGGTGTGCGCTTTTTGTTGCACATTTAAAAATCGTTTAAGACCGAAAAATCCTCTAGTGTGTGTGGTGGCCTTAAATCAGTTAGGTCAGTGTTAGGTTTAAGGTTAGGGTTATGTTTAGGTTTAGGCCCAGTGTTAGGGTTGGGGCTAGGGGGTTAGACTTGTGGTTGGGGTTAACGGTTATTAGGGTTAGTGTGGGGCACGGCGTTTGCTGGTCATGGCGTTTGTTGGCCGTGGCATTTGCTGGGCACGGCGTTTTGTGGGGCATGATCTGCTGGGCACAGGGTTCTCTGGGCACAGCGTTTAAGTCTAAAGTCTTTTAGACCGGACTGGACTTTATTTTTGATGAATTTGTGGAACTTTTCACAGTGTAAGTTTGCCTAGCGGGTCCTAGTGTTACTTGTATTTCCTGAGGATACAGACCATAGACTGTATATATAAATGGACATAGCTAAGGCGCTAGCCGTCGCATTCCAAATAGGAAATTCGCATCCGGGCACTTCCAAGGGCCCATATCGGCTGATAATAGTGGCCAACCGATATATCATTCTGGCTCTAGTTAATTGTAACTGGTGCAGACTGGAAGACTGGACACATAAAAATGCACAATATTTGAGATCATAATGGGTCCATCATATCAATGTTTCATAAATTTGTGACCAACGGGAAGTTTGTGTCTCTGTTTGCTTCAGAAATTGTGGATGGAAATACCAAGATGACACTCGGAATGATCTGGACCATCATTCTCCGTTTTGCCATCCAAGACATCTCTGTGGAAGGTATACATGTTTGGACATCCAGCAAGTAGACTTCCTTCTTTACAGTCTTCTGCATTGTGTCTTTGCAGAGACCTCAGCCAAAGAGGGGCTGCTTCTATGGTGCCAGAGGAAGACTGCGCCCTACAAGAACGTCAATGTCCAGAACTTCCACATCAGGTTAGGGGTTATGGATTGGATGTTATCCACTACGGCTACTTCAGTAAGAAATTCATGGTCAACTAATGTCCTGCCAATCAATTAGTGCACTAACAAGGGGGATCGAGGCAAAAGCTCACAAAACGATAGCATATGTCTGTGTATCTGACCCAAACTGCACTCCCAAGACTACACCTGCAAGGGGTGTTTTTGCCAAAACAACTATTTATGCAGAAAAAGTGCTACACAACAATGTATTTATATAAAGACGGATTCAATTTGTGAATCAGGACTTTAATCTGCCTTTATATTTACAAATGCCACATTTTCAGAGAACTCACTGTCTCACTAAATTCTCCTTTCTGCTGTTGCCTCATATAATTCCTTATAAACCTTATAATCTAAAGAAAATGTATGAATGACAGATCATCTAAATGACTTGAGGTTCACAGCACTATTATCCACTCTACTGTGGCCACTGTTCTGATGCTTATGAGAAACATGGTGCCATGATGTAGACATCTGAATTTCATTATCATAAAACATTTGATTCAGATAGTTTGTTACTTAAACTTTTTTTTTTTTTTTTGTGACAGCTGGAAGGACGGCCTGGCATTTAATGCCCTGATCCACCGGCACAGACCTGAGCTCATTGACTATGACAAACTGCGAAAGGTATTTTTTCACATTTACTGTATTTAACCAGAGATCCCAATACAAAGTGCTGCCTCTGAAACACTTTTGCAGGATGATCCTCTGACTAACCTCAACAACGCCTTTGATGTGGCAGAGAAGTACCTGGACATCCCAAAGATGGTGGATGCAGAGGGTGAGCTGATGATTATTCTGAGTCAACTATGTAGCAATGTTTTTTTTTTAAACTTTCAACTAACTTAATTTTCAGTCACATGAGGCCAATTCTTCTGAAGGTTCAAAATGTTCTTTGTGCTGATCTGAAGGCAGGATAAAGTGTTAATGTATACGTGTGTGTGTGTGTGTGTGTGTGTCTCTGTGTGTGTGTGTGTGTCTCTGTGTGTGTGTGTGTGTGTGTGTCTCTGTGTGTGTGTGTGCAGAAGGTTGCCTGTGTGTGGGCAGGTATTTATCACAAAGTTAAAGGTCATATAATTGACTCTTGTGATCTTTAAGCCATGTTAGAATGTTGTTACCTCCTCAAAAACACACATGGAGTTGTTTCATTCACACGTTTGAGTCGTCTATTATTATTAGTCTGCCAAAAGCTCCAAAGCTCAAAATGCTCAATTGACCTTGTGATGTTTTCAAGTTAATGGCGACCTTTAACCTTTACCTTTTAGTTCAGTAGAGACTGGAAATTCCAGGGCTAAAATGATCCAAATGATTCTAGTGGTGTATGGTTTTAAAATCACAGTGGAGCACTTCCTGCATGACACACACCACATTACATCACCACATGGAACAAACAGTTTTCTGTCTGAGAGAACTCAGCTTAAATATGCATGTTTAACATGGACGAGGGAAACAATTCCAGATATCTTTGTGATGAGAAAAGGTTGTAATATGGGCTCTTTAAAGTTAAGTTGTGAAATGAATTTATGTCAATATAATATCCCCCCAAAAAGCAAAAAAATAAAAACAGTGTGTGTGTATGTGGGCGTGTTGGTTGTCTGTCCTGTGCACCAGCAGTCCCTGCTGAGTCCTGTGTGAGCTCTCATAATCTTGCCTCCACATGTTGTAGACATTGTCAACACGGCCCGTCCCGATGAGAAAGCCATCATGACTTATGTGTCCAGTTTCTACCATGCCTTCTCTGGAGCGCAGAAGGTACCACAGGCTACTGCGCTGCTGCTGACAACTCTGTCTCTGTCCAGCATGGCTTCCTTTTCAGTGCTGCTTTTACCTCAATAACAACACTGCAGATGAGTGGCTGAAAACACACAATATTCTGGTCTTCAAAATATGGTTTAATTTGTCTGTGGACTCAATATGTTCAAAGAGTAATACGACTCATTTAAGAAGTGCTTTTACATGATGACACTGAATGACGTCATAGAAGGAAATAAAAAGACAAGAAAAACATTAGATGAATACATGAATGGTACTGGGAGATGTTTTGTGTGTTTTTGGCCTACTGCCTGCTGTGTACCGGTGTGTGACTCGGGCCCCTCCCCGCCCTGGTGCATCTGTGTGGGGGCCGCTTTGGTAACCTGACCTCTCTTTTCTGTTTCCTCTGCTGCAACTATAGACATCGTGGGTACGCTGCGGCCCGATGAAAAAGCCATTATGACCTATGTGTCGTGCTTCTATCATGCATTCTCTGGTGCTCAGAAGGTGAGCCAGGCTTTCCACTTTTGATTTATGACTGGCACATTTTGTTTTGGACTTAGTTAAACTTCCACGCTCCACAGATGGAGACAGCTGAATTTGGGATTTAAGATTAACCTCACAAACTAAAGGCAAACTATCTTGTTTAAGTCTAAATATGTTTATTTTAGCTGTTAAGATGTAACACTGCAGAGGAGCAGGCGGACAAATCTTTGTTTTTCATTTATATTCATGACAGTAACTAAAAATTTATGAAAGTGTTTTTTTCATTTTTAAAAGTCATTAACTAATAGTCAAAGTTTATTATTATTTGCAAATTTTGTTGCACGGAAGGATTTTTAAATATTCTTGTATGGACAAAACAAAAACATATTTTGTGATTTTATTTTATTTTTTTAGTTACCTGGATCCTAGTTAATTTGTCTAAAACAGGGGTCTCCAGTTTTTTTCTCCACTGAGCAACCTTTACAAAAGAGAGATTCCAGAGAGCTGCTCATTTCAGCAGTCGCAGAGTAAATATAAGAGCCGCAGCAAACCTTAGATGGGGCAGAGTTAGATGCATGTAACACATAAACCATTATTAATTTCACCAAGTTGGGCATCAAAATGAGACATTTACAATAGTAATTTATCAAATTTTACTTATCCACAATACATAGAATTCAGGAATCCCTTGGTGAGCTGCTTGGAAGGGGGTGGAGAGCTACAGGTTGGAGACCCCTGGTCTAAAAGAATCCCTAAAACAAACCCAGTATAGTATATTTTTCAAAAATCTGGGGCAGATGTATCTACAGATACATCTTTTTTATGAGGTTCCATTGGAACAGAAAGTAAACAAAACTTTTCAGTTGTTGTGTTTCAGATGACTCTTTCTATAGGCCAATTTTATTATAGTTCTGGGATAAATGAACCCCCCTTCATTTGAGAGGATTGACATTACATTCAAGAATAGGAAAACCACCAGTAGGTTGCAGTCACATTCGGGAATTTCTGTATCCAAACTTTTGATTCTTAAATGTTGAACTTTGTTGCCATTCACCAGGGATTGGCTCCACAAACTTCTTTTTGAATAATGACACTTTCTAAAGCTATTATAGGACATTTTTGGACAAGTGGACAAAGTTTTTGATTGAAGATATCTGCCTGAAGGGAGCTTAACTACACTGAAACTCCTCTGAAACTAACACACCTACTTGTTTACAGTTTGTTTCTTAAGCAGGTCTGCTGAACTGCACTAAGTTTGAAAACTGCCTGAGTCATATTAGCATAATAATGAAGGCCCCAGATGGGTGCTGTCACATCTCTGAGCATCACTGTGGTTTTCTTTGTTGTGATTTAGGTCTGATGTAAACAGGAGACAGATGAGGTCCAAGACTCCCATTTCTGTTCAAAGATGGATTCTTTTCCCAGTCTATTTCAAACCTACAAACACTTTAAAACAGACACGGGTCCAACCAAAGGGCAAAACCCCGAGCCACAAACAAAGCAATGTGGTCTCCATTCAGTGTAGTGAAGACTGCAGTGAGCGCTACACTGAAGAAACGAAACGGCCACTTCATAAGAGGAGGCACCAACCCCAGCGTGAGAGCAGCATGGGACCCCAGTCTGCCGTACATCGCTATCTCAAAGCCACTAACTACTGCTTTGAGGATACTGAGGTATAGATCTTGGCCAGAGAAAAGAAATGGTTTGGGGGAAGAGTTAAAGAGGCTGTTTTTATTAGGAAAGACAATCCATCTTTGAACAGAAATGGGGACTCCTGTTTACAGCCCCATCCTCAGACGTAAATCAAAACAAAGAAAACAATGGTGATGCTTGTATGCTCAGAGGTTTGAAAGCATCCATCTGGGGCCTGCATGAGGATGTTCATATGATTTATGGACATTTCACACTTGGCTTGATCTACGGAACTACACCAACAAAGAGAAATTGTAAACAAATAGGTGGGTTTGTTTTTAGAGTCGTTTCAATGTAGTTAGCTCCTCCTTTCAGGCAAATATAAAGCAGTTTCCTCCAGCAGTCTGACCAGAATTGAATTACCAGCTTGGATGAGCAAAAACTATGTGATTTTTGGTAAAAACACTGTTAAAAAAAAATCCATGAACTATTTGAATATTATTCGAAAATCGCCCCCCTCCCGTGCCCCACGCACACATACACAGAATAACAGATCAGGTGAAATGGCTCTTTAAGCACAGAAGTCCGACAGAGCAGTGATCGAATCCGATATTAATATTAAGATATTTGTGTCTGAACCCGACACAGTTAAAACATACTATTTTCATAGGCCTTATGACATACGTGGACACAGACATGAAATACAAACTCGCCATTTTGCAAAAATGTGTAAAATATTATATATGAAATCAGTGCTGGCCTATGGGAGACTGGCCTAAGTCTTCTGTCAGAAAGACTGCAGTGGGATCCAGAGGTTCATAGAAGAAAGTTTATTGACGATTGGGTTTGGGTATGAGGAAGGGTGTGTGATGTGGTTATTCTATAATAAAAAAGAAATACCGTAATTTCACGACCATACGGCGCACCGTACGAAAAGGCGCAGTCTCAGTTTTGTGTGCCATTACTGTATTTAACACACACATAAAGCGCACCGTACGAAAAGGCGCACAAACAAGCATGCAAATGTGCGTATTGAAAAATATATAGGGAGCAAAACTGAGTTTGGTTGTGCTTTATTTAAGTACTAATTACAACAATATTAAACAATAGTCATTATTCAAATCCGTCAAAGTCCTCATCCTCTGTTTCGGAATCGAACAGCTGCGCAAAATCCATAGCAGGTCCACTTCGCTCCTCGCTGTCGGAGTCACTGTCTGTACCGAGCGTTCATTTGCTTCACTTGTTTTTTCACGTCAGCGGTGAGATGAGCACGCATAGAGTCATAAATTAGAAGCGATGGTGATGCGTGGAAAAAACCACCCACTCTCCGAACATACACCTCCCTCAGCCACTGTTTCATCATTTGCTCGTCCATCCAACCCTTTTCGTTTGCCTTAACAATGACTCCCGCTGGAAACTTCTCCTTAGGCAAAGTCTTTCTTTTAAAAATCACCATCGGGGGCAGTTTCTGTCCATCGGCGTGGCAGCCAAGCACAACAGTAAACGAAGCCCTTTCGCACCCCGTTGTGCGTATCGACACCGTCCTGGTCCCCGTCTTCTCTACCGTGTGACTATTCGGGGTGTCGAACGTGAGCGGCACCTCGTCCATGTTAGTGATGTGGCTTGGTTGGATCCGTTTGTCGCTGATGTGCTTCCTGCAGTACGAGCGAAAGTTTGTCAGCTTTTCATTGTATTGCGTGTCTCTTTGCCATTTTCAGGGTTGTTAAAACAGCAATGTTGTGCATAAAGCACATACCTGTTCTTTTATACACAAGCCACGCCCACACTTCCCCCTTTAACGTTCTCATGCTTTTTCTAACACATCCGCCTCACATAGCGCGCACCCCTTTTTCTATCACGTCCGCCTCACACAAGGCGCACTGCACGAAAGGGCGCGTGGCTCATTTTGAAGAAAATCTAAGACGTTTATATGCGCCTTATGGTCGTGAAATTACGGTATATACAAATGATTAGAACTGTACTTGCACAAACATACCAAATATACAACAAACAAGGTAAATCAACATGGTGAGATATCTGAAGCGTACAATATGGTGACAGTTGCAGTATAAATCCAACAGGGGGCGTCTACTGACCCCCCGTCTACATGACGACATGAATAAAGGTGCAGAACGTGTTAATGGCGGATCGGTTGGGGGAATTGACAAATTTACAAGAAGTTATATAGGGACAAAAAATACTAAATACAAACAGTAAACAGCACAGCAAACGATATTGAACAAGGTCCATAATACGCTCGATACTTACTACTCATTTACGCACACATAAGTGTACACAGAGACACGTGTCTTTCTCCGTGGCACTCCCTCTGTGTACTGCTACCTGCGCTACAGTGCGCATGTCAAAGAGCGGCAGTAATTACGTCCTCTTAAAGGCACGGCAGCGTCAAGGCAGGGAAATGTGCACATAATGATATAATTATTACTCACTTCTCGTAAAATAGTGAATTTCAAGTGTAGCATCTAATCTATATTCTCCGCAAATAATGACGTCCAGTCCACAAAACAGCGCTAGTAACCC
>CM068357.1:39551413-39588913 GCA_034769755.1 Odontamblyopus lacepedii
TGTGTGTAGGTAAGGAGGCCATGCTAACCCAGAAAGAATATGAGACTGCCAACCTGTCTGAGGTGAAAGCACTTCTGCGAAAGCACAAGGCCTTCGAGAGTGAGCTTACGGCACATCAAGACCGTGTGGAGCAGATTGCCGCCATCGCACAGGAGCTCAAGTAAGTGGTGGGCTGGGGCCAGGGCTGGTGCATTAGCATAGGGAGTAATGCATTTTTCTGCAGTGACCTGGATTACTATGACTCTCCGAGTGTGAACACGCGCTGCCAGAGTATCTGTGAGCAGTGGGATGTGCTGGGGGCTCTTACTGGGAGCCGCAGGGAAGCCCTGGAGGTCAGTGTCACTCTTGGTCCTTTCAGAAAAACTTTGGTGCACATGAATTAAGTCCGGCCAATGTTTACATCCTGCCAAGCGTGTGTGCGTACGATGGTTGGCCAGGTTTTTGTGTGGAGCAGATCTTTCCCATCTCCTTAGTTATTATCCTTAGGGATTTTAAGACAGGAAATCTGCATGAGGAACTAGCAAAGTACAGACAATTTGTCAGCTGCTGTACCAGAGGAATGTGCACTGGATCACTGTTACACCACAGTGACTGGAGGCTACTTGTCCACCTGATACAGAGGCTGAAGGGTCATCGTCATTACTGGTCTCCAAACCTGACACAGATAATAGACATCTTGCATTCAGTTCTGCGAGTATCATGTCGAGAAGAACTGGGGCAGAAAGCCCTTGCCTGGATGGTGACTTGTCCTCCACCCTAAAACATTGCCAGGATGAGCTGACTCGGGTTTTCAGACATTTTTAACACCTCCCTGTTTGCCACTCCATGCCACTCCCCTTGGGCAGGAAGATACGGTCCTTTTGGATCAGAACCCTCTTTCTACAAAAAGAGTTTCTTTCCCTCTGCCACTGGACTCATGATCACTTTAAACAACTACTGTCAGCAATACTTCACCCATTTAAGTGTGGCCATAGCCATGGTGATTATACACAGAGCACCTTTCCTTGTCTGGCAAATCCAGAATATCTTTTTTATACTTTACTACTGCATGATGCTTTGTATTTCTGTGAATAGAATACCGAAAAGCAGCTGGAGTCAATAGATGAGATGTATTTGGAATATGCCAAGAGGGCTGCACCCTTCAACAACTGGATGGAGGGAGCCATGGAGGACCTTCAGGACATGTTCATTGTTCACACCATCGAAGAGATTGAGGTGAGCCATATTGTAAAATGTAAAATTACATCGTTTTAGGGAAAATCTTTTAGAACTGATGTTTGCACCATCTTATGGCAATGGATATATTTAATTATACCCATACCCCCTTTCTGCAGGGCTTGATTGCAGCCCATGAGCAGTTCAAGTCTACTCTCCCGGACGCCGACACAGAAAGAAAGGCTATCCAGGGCATCCAGGAGCAGGTCAAAAACATTGGCCAAAACAACAACATCAAGTTCAGTGTAACCAACCCCTACACCACCATCACACCAGAAAGCATTGACCGCAAATGGGAACAGGTTTGTCTCAGTTGAAGTGTAGTAAGTGTCAAGTATAGTGTGATTACACTTTTACTTTGAAGTAGAATTGACAATATTTTAATGGTTGAATAATTAAATTAAGACAGAGTGGAGGAGAGTAACTGTGTTATTTGCAGACGCTGCAGCTTGTTCCACAGAGAGATGCTGCTCTGCAGGAGGAGCTGTCTAAGCAACAATCCAACAATGCTCTGCGCTGCCAGTTCGCCTCTCAGGCCAATGTTGTAGGCCCCTGGATCAAACAGAAGATGGAGGTAACGCACAGCAGTCAATCACAGATTTGGGAGTTTATGCTGGAGAACATGCCAGAGTTACCTGTGATGCTGTTTTAGTCTGTTCTCCAGTCATCTGATTTTTCATGTAAATGTAGCCAATGAGATATCCCAATAATTGCAGGAGATTGGCAGGATATCTATTGAGATGAATGGCACTCTGGAGGACCAGCTCACAAATGTACGGGACTATAAGGAGGGCATCACAGAGTACAAACCCAACATGGACCAGCTGGAGGGAGTCTACAAACTCATACAGGAGGCCCTGATATTTGATAACATGTACACCCAATACACCATGGAGGTATGGCCAGGTTCATTCACTACAATAATGCATTATGTCATAGTATATATTCGACTTAGAGTTTGTGATTATTGTTGTTGTATTGCTCCCTGTAATTGAGTAAATGCTCTGTAGCATCTGCGGGTGAGCTGGGAGCAGCTTCTGACCACCATCGCTCGTACGATCAGTGAAATCGAGAACCAGATTCTGACGCGTGACGCCAAAGGGATCAGCCAGGAGCAGTTGCATGAATACCGTGCCTCCTTCAACCACTTTGACAAGGTCAGGGCCCCCATTATACCTGTGTCAGTGTTAGTCAGACATGGCACCTAATGCATGCATGCATGAGAGAGAGGATATGATTGGGCACAAGTCGGCTTCATGTGGTGGACTGTCTGTTTACATCTTTGGCAGATTTCACGTATCATCCATCAACTGTATTATAAAGTACTGTGTGTGAGCACTGTGTGCGCAGCAGCCAGGCCAGTACTTTTCAAGATACATACAGATGGATTTGAGTTGATCCATATACACATGCATTACTCTAAACATTATTCAGCATCACCTATGGGGTTCAGTAGAATTAAAAGCATTATAGCAAATGTTTACAAAACCAGACATTTGTGGGATTTTAACCATGCTAAAATGCTTTTCCCATATGCTTACCTAAAAACATATTTGACTCATTCATGCACGTTAAGTAATCCATTTATTATCCTCCATTCAAGGCTTCAGAGCTCAGAAGTAATCCATTTTCACCTCCTATTTGAGGTCTTGTATATAATGTTTATAATGAGGTAAGGGGGGGGCCAGGTGTGGGTAAGTCATGTGTTATGCTGTGCATGAATGTGAAAAGGGCTCATCACTGCATCCCACCATCACCAGCCCCCATTTCTCACATGACATTATCTAAACATCTTGAATGTTTCATCCATGTGTGTGTTTCTGCATGTCCCATCCCTCACACCACGTGATGCACCTACCTCATCTTCACGGGGTGCTCTCTCATTGGCTATTGGCCCACGTCAGGACCACAGTGGAGCACTGATGGCTGAGGAGTTCAAGGCCTGTCTGATCAGTCTGGGCTATGATGTGGAGAACGACAAACAGGTAGGAGCCATTAGCAGGGAAGCACACAGTAGCGAGACACTGGCCTTACTCTCAGCATGGACTGCAGTTCCGGTTCTGCTGTTGTGCGTGTGTGTGTTTGTGGGCCTCTCCTGCCTGCTGGTTCTGTCAATTTGCTAATTGTTTCTGCTTTATCTCCCCATCCCCTTCGCTTGTCTGTCTGACCCCCTCCCATCTGACATCCACTGGCCTTTCTTGTGGTGACCGACAGAAGCGTTCAGGACAGATGGTCTCAGATGATTTCCGGGCTCTGCTCATTTCCACTGGAAACAGCTTGGTACTGCAGCTGGCTTTATGCATGCTCGCATGGTGTATGCAGGCCAAAGGCACATTACAGCTGTAGGTTTAATCTGACCAACAATCTGTATACTGCTTAAACACAATGGGCACCATAGTGCCACCACTATATTGCCCCTAGTAAATGATTTTCCAGTTTACATGCACCTTTGCACC
This sequence comes from Odontamblyopus lacepedii, assembly GCA_034769755.1. Lineage (NCBI taxonomy): Eukaryota > Metazoa > Chordata > Actinopteri > Gobiiformes > Gobiidae > Odontamblyopus > Odontamblyopus lacepedii. Next base: position 39,555,085 of record CM068357.1, read on the forward strand.
TCTGGTTTCTCAGACCATTTAAAAGGGCAACAACAGACTAATTTTAAGCAAGTTATCATGTAAATTTTTTCGTAAAACATTTCAATTCAGTATTGGTGGTATAATTATTTTCAAAAGTAAAGTTATAGCACAAATGAATTAAGTGTTGTGCCCAGAGCCTGCAGACACCGCTGTCTTATACTCTGTCTTCTGCTTCATGCTGTGTGGTTTGCTTTTATAAGGAATGGGCCTGAGAACATCAAGCTGAATTTGTCTTTAGAAGAAAATTAATGAAAGCAATGTGTATATCTCCTAAGTAAAGAGGCAAAAAGAGTAATTGTGACACATTTTCTTGACATAGACCCAGCTCTTCATCAACCTATGGCTTACAATGATATGTTGTATATGATATGGCTTCAATGCTAATGGAGCAGATCATTTTAATACCAAAGGAGCGTTTTGAATGATACCCATCCATGTATTTGTCTTTTAAAACAGTATCTCTGGACACAAGTTCAGAATGATATCTTTATTTCACATATAGTCAACAATTCTTCCTTGATTCATTCACACTGATTACCTAAATTAATTATTTTAATATGCAATCTGTAACTTTCCTTGGTGGAGGGCCCACCAGGACACTTAAAGTATTATTACTCAATAACTCATTACAAGACATGCATTCTTACTGTGTCAGTGGCAAAGAAAAATCATTACCATGGAGAAAAGCAAATGGTGGATCCTCTTTTTAAAAAGTTGTATTGTGCACCTTTTTAAAAACAGTCCCGCTCTAAAGGTTTTCTGATAGCTCGGCCCACTGTTAGACTGCTCGGAATATGGAGTGTGGCTTCGGATTAACCTCTGTCTGCTTTCAGGGTGATGCGGAGTTTGCACGCATCATGGGGATTGTGGACCCCAACAACAGTGGGGCAGTCACCTTCCAGGCCTTCATTGACTTCATGTCCAGAGAGACCACAGACACAGACACTGCTGACCAGGTCATTGCCTCTTTCAGGATCCTGGCTGGAGACAAGGTGAGCACCTCCCTGGTTCTGAGTAAGACCCCATCAAGTATGGCCACTTTTAAACATAAGACAACTGGAATTGTTTAGGACATAAATGAATAAAGGGGCGTCCAAACTTTTTCATCAAAGGCCCTATGCGGTATAGTCTGTCCAAATATTAGAATATCATGAAAAAGTTCAATATTTTTGTCACTCATTTCAGAAAGTCAAATCCATATGTTACATAGACTTATTACACATAGAGTGAAGGTTTCAAGCATTCATATCTTGATTTTTTTTAATGAATACAGCTTATAGATAATGAAAACCCAAAATTCAGTGTCTCAGAAATTAGAATATTGTGGAAAAAGATCAATATTGGAAACTCATGGTGTCACACTGCAATCAGCTAATTGGCTAATTAACTAATACTGTGTGCTCTTTTACTGAGAGCCTTTTAACTCTTCCTTTTACTTTGTTTTATGGTTTCTCAGTCAAAGACAAAAACAGCCTGAACAACACTGTAAAAATATGCTCAAAGATAATAGGTGCGCAGATGCCCGACGTCCACTCTTTATGGAGCAGACGGGTGCTCGGCCAAGTGTATCATTGGCATCATTGGCAGCACAGATTTGCTAATTCCTTTATTCTCTGGCATTCGGCTCCTAAACACAGAGGTGAAATAGGCTGAGCCAAGTATTTTTTTTATCCTTTGTTTACTGTTCTAATGTTGTTCTGTTTTGAATCTGGCCTTTGCACTTTTTTTGCCACATTTGCACCTTATGTCTCATTTGCACTAATGCTCGGCTCTGATGCCCATAATTGTACGAGCACCTGACCTGTGTGAAATGTACAGTCATGTGACAAAGTCTGGACACTGATCATTTTCAGGATTTTCCTTTATAAATCATTGGTTGTTCGGATCAGCAATTTCAGTTAAATATATCATATATCAGACAAACACACTGATATTTGAGAAGTGAAATGAACTTTAGAGGATTTACAGAAAGTGCAATAATTACTTAAACCAAAGTAGGCATGTGCATAAATTAGGGCACCCTTGTTGTTTTATTGATTTTAAAACCTTTAGCACTAATTATTGGAACACAAAATTAGTTTGATAAGCTCACTGACCCTTGGCCTACAGACACAGGTGAAGCCGATCATGAGAAAGGGGATTTAAGGGGTCAGGTGCAAGTTGTTCTCCTCTTTGCATCTTCTCTGAACAGTGGCATCATGGAAGCCTCAAAACAACTATCAAATGACCAGAAAACAGATTGTTCAACATCATGGTTTAGGGGAAGGATACAAAAAACTAGCTCAGAAATGTCAGCTGTCAGTTTCCACTGTGAGGAACATAGTGAGGAAATGGAAGACCACAGGCACAGTTCTAGTTCAGGCCAAGAAAAACCTCAGATAAGCAGAGGTGAAGGATGGTGAGAACAGTCAAACTCACCCCACAGACCAGCTCCACAGACGTACAACATGATCCTGCTGCAGATGGTGTCACGGTGCATCGATCAACTATTCAGCACTTTGCACAAGGAGATGCTGTATGGGAGATGAATGCGACAGAAGCCTTTTCTGTGCACATGCCACAAACAGAGTCGCTTGAGCTCTGCTAAAGCACATTTGGACAAACCAGCTTCATTTTAGAATAAGGTGCTGTGGACTGATGAAACTAAAACTGAGTTATTTGGACATAACAAAGGGCGGTGTGCAGGGTGAAAGAAGAGCACAGCATTCCAAGACAAACACTTGTTACCCACAGTAAAATGTGGTGGTGGTTCCATCAGGCTGTGGGCCTGTGGCCAGTGCAGGGACTGGAAATCTTGTTCAAGTTGAAGGTCACATGGATTCCAGTCAATATCAGCAGATTCTTGCGAACAATGTTCAAGAATCAGTGACAAAGTTGAAGTTGCACCAGGGCTGGAGACTTCAACAAGACAACAACCCTAAACACTGCTCAGATTCTACTAAGGCAGTTCATGCAGAGGAACAAGTACAATGTTCTGGAATGGCCGTCTCAGTCCCCAGACCTGAATATTACTGAAAATCTGTGGTGCGAGTTAAAGCGGGCTGTCCATGCTCGGGCTCCATCAAACTTGACTGAACTGGAGATGTTTGTAAAGAAGAATGGTCAAAAATACCTTCAACCAGAATCCAGACCCTCACTGGAAGCTACAGGAAGTGTTTAGAGGCTGTTATTTCTGCAAAAGGAGGATCTACTAAATATTGATGTAATTTTTCTGTTGGGGTGTCCAAATTTATGCACATGCCTACTTTTGTTTAAGTAATTATTGCACTTTCTGTAAATCCTCTAAAGTTCATTTCACTTCTCAAATATCACTGTGTTTTTCTGCTATATGATATATTTAACTGAAATTGATGATCCAAACAACCAATGATTTATAAAGGAAAATCTTGAAAATGATCAGGGCCCAAACTTTCTCACATGACTGTACAGTATGTGTGTGTTTTTTATGCTATAATCTGTGACTGCAAGCAGAATTGCCTCTTGGGGATAAATAAAGTTTTCTAAACTAAACTACCTGGGCTGTGGAGAAAAAACTGGACTATTGCTCAGTGATCCAAAGTCCTCTTTTTAGATGGGAATACATTTTTACATATCTTTTGGAAATCAAGGTCCCAGAGTCTGAAGGAGGAGTGGGCAGGCACAGAATCCACGTTGCTTGAAGTTTGGACTTTTTACAGTCTGTGATAATTTGCGCTGCCATGACATCTGCTGGTGTTGGTCCACTGTGTTTTCTGAAGTCCACAGTCAGTGCAGCCTCTACCAGGACATTTTAAAGCACCCAATGCTTCCTTTTGTTGACAAGCTTTATGCAGATGCTGATTTAATTTTCCAGTAGGACTTGGCACCTGCCCACACAGCCACAGGTACCAGAAGCTGGTCCAATAACCATTGTGTTACTGTGCTTGATTAGCCTGTTAACTCACCTAACCTGAGCCCCTAAAGAATCTCTATGAATGTCACTGCAGACGACCTGAAGGCTGTTACCAAAGCAGTCTGGGAGTCCATTACACCTGAGCAGTGTCACAGGGTGATTGCATCTATGCCATGGTGCATTGGTGCAGTAATTCATGCCAAAGGAGGCCCAACCAAGTGCACAGAAATGAACATACTTTTTAAAAGCATGACATTTCATCTTATGTAAAATTCTATTTTTCTGAGACATACTGAATATTAGGTTTTCATTATTTCTAAGCCATTTGAAAGCCAAAATTTCAAGAAATAAAGGCTTGAAACGTCACTCTGTGTCATGAGTCTATACAATATATAGATTTGACTTTCTGAAATGAGCGACAAAAAATATTGAACTTTCTTATGATGTTCTATAATCAGAGACAGACTGTGGAAACATATACATATGAGTGCCACAGACTAGGGTTAATATGGTGAGACTCATGGCATATGATATACAATCCATCCATCTTAAAGGTATTGTGGCTCTGTCAAACCAAATTTTAGGTCTGTATCACAATTCAGTGTTATTGAGGTTACAGTAATAGTACTTTTTACTGCAAATTCAAGAATGTTTGACTATGAGAATTTGGGCCAATTTAGAAGAATCTCTGAGGGCCAAACGAAATTAGTGTATGGGCTGAAATTGGCCCACAGGCCGTAGTTTGGACATACCTGATTTAATAGTTTTGTAATGTTAACTTACAATTAAATACGTTTGACCACATTCCCTGAACAGATCAGACTCCTTAGCGTTGCATAGCACCCCCTCTACACTAAGAATGGACTGATAAATATATTTCAACCTGGAGAGACAGAGAAATTATTAGCATCCTTTTGAATCAGTTCTGTTTGGCCCTGAGACCCTGACAGAAGACATTATGATGACGGCCGTGGGGGACTAGATGGTGAATAGATCCTGAAGAGTAAAGTTAGGTCTTCAAGGCCGAATTTGTGCTCCATTATACACAAAACTGGGCCGATTATTTTTGTTCACTGTGGATGCCAATTAAAACTATCCTTATTCTAGAGGAGGTAAATGCAAGAACTCAACAACTGATGTATGTTAATGCCCTCCACAATTGTGCATTAATACCCTACACACAGCTGCCTGTTGATTTATCCATGAAATTGTCCACATGTCTCTTGTATAAATGGGCTGCTCTCACAGGGTCTAAAATGTGTTTGTGTATTGCAGCCCTTTATCACAGCAGAGGAGTTGAGGAGGGAGCTGCCTGCAGACCAGGCTGAATACTGCATAGCCCGCATGGCTCCGTACACCGGACCCGACGCAATCCCTGAAGCTCTGGACTACATGTCCTTCTCCACAGCACTGTACGGGGAGAGCGACCTGTAACGCACCCTTGGAGCAGCACAGGGGGGCGGCTACTCCAACTTTTTTCTGATTGGACCTTTTTGAACTATATTACAGTTTGGCCTCTGCTCAGTGTTGCAGTTTTTTAAAGGTTAGGGGAAGTTGGAGAGGTCTGTGAGTGAGGAGGGCTTTTCTTCATCCTTCCTGTCCTGTTCAAATAGGTTTGGGACAGATTAGGGTCCAAGTTTATCTAATTCTTACAACTGTTATTTTTGTTTTATCTTAACTTTTCCTTATTGCCAGGAGATTGAGCATGAAGATGTGTGACACAGATGTGTTGTGCCCATTATTCCCTTGTTGCTGGACATGCCTGGCGCTTCTTTTCTGTGTTTGTTGATTTCCAGGTTGGTGAGGGGTCAAGGGGGAAGGGGTCCCAGGCAGGGCTCATTGCTGTACATAGTTATTCTTTAAGTGCAACAAATGACACACAGCCCTTTCTTGGGAAATACTGATTGCGGCTATCTTGTAAGTGAAAGAAGAGTAATATTTCTTAAAAAAAAAAAAAAGAAAGAAAAAATGAAATGAAATGAACAGGCAGTGCACATCCGTAAACCATCACATGCAGCTCCTTACTTGGAGACTTTGGCTCTGTATTATTATGATTTTTTTTCTTGAACACAGTGATTCCAGTTAAACAAAAGCACGTACTGTTCCAGAATGCATAGAGCAATGTGGGTGGGTACTGGATGACTGGAGAAAGCAGGAGCAAAAAAGTTTTGCCTCAGCTCTGAATCCTGCTCTGCCTCTGCCCCTCACTGTCGCCTCATTCACAGTTTAAGAAGGGGCCAAAGAAGGCTAACATTCCAATATGAGCAAATAAAATTGGAAAAAAATGATATGTAGAGAATAATCTATGCAATTGTATAATTGTTATGCTAGGCTATTTCTGGAAAAGTGATGTCTAAATTATGCTGAATTAAGTGCAGACTGATTGGGGCAGAAACAGATAGGAGAACACAAAGGAGCGGCACGCAAAGACCAAAAGTGTAAGTCTGATGCAAGTCTGTTGTGTTTTTTGTACTTTCATATCAGACTGTCGGCTGTACTGTAAACTGCAATTCCTCCTGTCTGATGAAAATAGTTTCACAAACACATAAAAGACTTAAAAATGTCCTGTGTGAGTCTTTACTTGAAATTGTAGCCGAGTATTTTCCCAAAGTCTGGCTGCAGACCTATATCCAGAGGACCCTTCGAAGGCTACACCAGCTGGGCCCTTTGCTGCTGTCATGTCATGTGCCATGTAGAAGATCCTTTTCACTTGTAAAATAGTCATTACTAGAGTTTTGTTAGTAACAGGAACCTACAAATTGCACAGGGAAAAGGGCAAACAGCAGAATTTTATTTAACTACGGTAAGTGGAAATAATTACATTAAAGTTGTAAATCCTCCATTATTATGCAGGCATAAAAAAACAACCAGCTGGTGTAAAAGGGTGTAAAAGCAATTAACTGCCCCAGTGTTGCAAGTTCAAAGGCTGTGACAAAAGTACAGAGACGTGAGTGCCCCTCACACAGGGTGTTTCTCAGTTCCCAGGATCCTTCCTCCGAAGACCACGTTATAGCAGAGTCAGCGCCTCCAAAGCAGAGCCAAGTGTCCTGCTCGCAGCTCCTGGGAGGACACCTGAAACAGGCTCTGGAGGGAGCGTAGACCATATGTTCTTTCTACAGTCTGTGGGAGGGAGCAACTCAAACGGTCTGTGGAGCCGTGTAACATGACCAAAATTAAATGTGATAAAACTCAGTTTTAATAAGCACCAGTGCTTCTACAAATGTGTATAAATGTGTTTTTATGTCCACGTGCATTAAAATATGTGAATAATAAAGGCTGAGTGAATTATCTGCTGATCATTAGCCTAAATAAATACACAGGGTGAAACATTTTTAGATGAACATTTCCAGTCTAATTGAATTCCCAATCCCCTTTAAGACATTTTACTGCATTTGTCCTGATTTGAATCATTCGATCTGATAATGGTGTTATCCGCAGCAATGTGGCTAAAATGGCATAATAAACTACTTTTTTATTGTACAATAAGTTTTATTTGATGAATGCATTTTACTGCTTAAATACAATTTGTAAAAAAAAAAAAAAAAAAAGTAAGTTGCGGTGCACTGCAGGCAATTTCAAGCTGTCAGAGGTGGCCAAGGCCCCACCGTGGATCTATGGGATCCATCCGTGGTGCCTTGGTAAAAGTCCTGAGAGCACTTGGCACAGCTCTGATTATGTGGATCTGTCCGAAATGTTTCAGAAGCCCAGGATCCTGAAAATGGCCCTACTGGTAGTTTTCAGATTCTAGAATGTGATGTCACACTCCCAGATGGGGGCCAGGGCCAGATTACTCCATTAATAACATTGAAGTTTATCATAAAATATCCTAAAGGTAAATTCACAAATGTTGAACCTGAACATTTTTATCAGTGTCTAGGCACAAGAACTCACTGCATGGCAACAGAACCTGCATTTTACCCATATGAATTTTTAGCTGCTCCCGTCTGTATTAAATAACAATGGTCTATAGGATGTTGTGATGTCATTTGAAACCCAGCAATTCACACTTACCAGAAGATATATGAAAACTATTATTAAATTAGACAAATTAGAAGACACAAATTACTGTATTTTTATATAACCAGTTGGTCTTTGTCAGGTGTTACAATTCTTAAGCCAGTAGAGTCCCTCTACAAAAAAGCTTTGAAAATATTGGGCAAGAAATCCTTTACACGTGTGATCATGTGCAATAATTTATAATGTGCAATGTGCAATATACTATTTATTAATTAATTATTTATTAATACTCTACTTAAGGGCAATGTGCAATATACTAAAGAATTGTACCTTTGAGGGCACATGCAATACAAGCTGGGTTATTTAGCAATTTCACCTTGCACTTTATCTTATCTTTTTTTTCCCTAGGGTTGTGTAATGTACTATAATAATTTTAGCAATGGGCTGGTGCAATACTTATACACGGGCACCTTAACTAAACAGGGCAGCGTGCAGTTTTGATCAAATAATCTAACTTCCTTTAGTTGACCTGAGTCTGTGATCTTGAGACCGACCATTTCTTTATGTCTGTCTGTATTATTGTGTTGTCTGTCTAGTTGTTTTTACTGTGTGTATTTGTTTTCTGATTACATCAACCTGTCTACGGACAGCAGATGGAAATTAGCCCTGGGCCACAATCTGATAACATATTTACATATCTTGTATATGTTCATTAATGTGTTTTGTCCCTATTTAAAATAAATAATTAATATGCAATTTATAATAAGAAAAAAGGAATACAGTGACGTCTAGATGAAGAAAACCGGGCCATTTTCTCAGTTTTCCCAGATTTTGTCAAGAGTTACTACTGTCAACAGAGCCCAAAGGAAGTGGTTATCGGCATGTTTCCTAATGTGACGTGAGCGTGAATAGATGATGGTACATGGGCACATAGTTACCCGAACTAGTGATGGGCAGATGATACCTCACACTTTCCCTTTACTGTGTCCACACTGTATCACACTGTTGGTATGTGTATGGCTCCATCTAGTGGTTTAAAAATGTACTGCAGCTACACTGCAAAAGAAACACACTGTAATGAGTTTGCAGAACTAAGGGCAAGATATGACTTTTTCCACATGTGAACAGAACAACTGGCCTCTGTTCAATAATCTCTATGTGATATAGACGACATTTCACCTGTGGGTCATAAAAATATAAATAAAAGACTTTGCCATGGAAACGGGAATTGAATACAACTCACCTTATCAGGTGTTATGAGATCAAAATTCAAGATTCAAGATTCAAAGCTTTATTGTCATATGTACAGTAAAGAAACATGTTTCCCTGTACAATGAAATTCTTACTTTGCTGCTCACACCGGACGCACACGAGTAAACACACAACAGCCAACAGTCAAAGAGGAAAATGTGCAATAGTCAGTGATATAAAATAATCCCACACGGAAGAATATTTTCTCTTTCATGGAGGCTCCATAGTGACGAACGGCGTCGTATCAAAGTAAGAAGAGATTACCCACAAGCCCCGGCCCCGTGGAGCAAACCCAGGCCCCGCGGAGCAAGCCCCGGCCCCGCGGAGCAAACCCCTGCCCCGCGGAGCAAACCCCTGCCCCGCGGAGCAAACCCCGGCCCCGCGGAGCAAACCCCGGCCCCGCGGAGCAAACCCAGGCCCCGCGGAGCAAACCCCCGCCCCGCGGAGCAAACCCCCGCCCCGCGGAGCAAACCCCCGGCCCCGCGGAGCAAACCCCTGCCCCGCGGAGCAAACCCCTGCCCCGCGGAGCAAACCCCGGCCCCGCGGAGCAAACCCCTGCCCCGCGGAGCAAACCCCCGGCCCCGCGGAGCAAACCCCTGCCCCGCGGAGCAAACCCCGGCCCCGCGGAGCAAACCCCTGCCCCGCGGAGCAACCCCCCGCCCCGCGGTGCAACCCCCGGCCCCGCGGAGCAAACCCCTGCCCCGCGGAGCAAACCCCTGACCCGCGGAGCAAACCCCTGCCCCGCGGAGCAAACCCCCGGCCCCGCGGACAAAACCCCCGGCCCCGCGGAGCAAACCCCTGCCCCGCGGCGCAAACCCCCGCCCCGCGGCCCAAACCCCCGCTGAGCAAACCCCGCCCGCTGAGCAAACCCCTGACCCGCGGAGCAAACCCCTGCCCCGCGGAGCAAACCCCCGGCCCCGCGGAGCAAACCCCCGGCCCCGCGGAGCAAACCCCTGACCCGCGGAGCAAACCCCGGCCCCGCGGAGCAAACCCCCGGCCCCGCGGAGCAAACCCCGGCCCCGCGGAGCAAACCCCTGACCCGCGGAGCAAACCCCTGACCCGCGGAGCAAACCCCGGCCCCGCAGAGCAAGCGCCGGCTCCAAGCCCCAGACCCGCGAAGCACCGGACCGCGCAGGGCGGCTCCAGGCCGCGGAGCTCAAAACCGCCAAGGTCCCAGCTGCGGAGCTACATGCTCCAATTGTCCGTCTCTTTCTTCTGTATAGTTCTGTTGAGTTGTCTGTGATTGGTTGACGTGGCCTGTGTGACGCCAAAAATTCAGCTTTTTCATCTTTTGATGCCGAGGCCTGAAGACGCGCTGCAAAAACGCACATACGTGAAACTGGCCCCATCAAACGCAAACCTACATAAAAACTATGTTAATCGTTTGTGCTTTGTGCTGTTTTGTGCTGCAAAAAGTTTCATTTGTGCTGCTTTAATTTTGGAGAAATTAACGATTCTTTTATAGGTCAAATTCGGCCGATGACGTCATCCAGCCCCTCAAAATACACAATAAAATACACAATAAACAAATATAGTAGCCTTTTATTTGTGCAGCTGTTTTTATGTACTTGATGGTGGTTTTATATGACTTAGTAAGCTGCAGAAAATCGTTTTTTTATGTAATGGTAGTTAATATCAGCTAGCATTAGCCTAGCATTAGCCTTAGCGAGTGCATGAGTATGAGAGCTACAGGCTGTTTGGACTGAGGGAGAGGAGAAATAGTGTAATGCAGATAATTAAGAAATTTGTTTTCTTCATGCTTTTAATGTCAGTTAAGATGTTTTGCCATCATTTTTAGAACCGGAGATGTACAGTGACTATCAGTGAGAGCACATGTGCAGCAGGAGACACTAACTTTCTACATAAGTGTTTAAAAATAACTTGCTTTTAGGACAAGTCATTTTGTTTGTAGCTTTGTGTGTGTAATGATTAAATGTTAGACATACAGGCCGTCATTTAATGAAACAGTGAGCTAGTTTCAAGGCAAGTTTGTGTGAAATGGAGGGTCTTGATGGAGCAGTGAGGAGTCCACGTCATCTGTGTTTATGAAGGAACGACAGTGTCAGTGGAATAACAGCACTATTACACACATGTGTGTCAGTGTAGGACTATTACACACATGTGTGTCAGTGTAGGACTATTACACACATGTGTCAGTGTAGGACTATTACACACATGTGTCAGTGTAGGACTATTACACACATGTGTGTCAGTGTTGGACTATTACACACATGTGTCAGTGTAGGACTATTACACACATGTGTGTTAGTGTAGGACTATTACACACATGTGTCAGTGTAGGACTATTACACACGTGTGTGTCAGTGTAGGACTATTACACACGTGTGTGTCAGTGTAGGACTATTACACACATGTGTCAGTGTAGGACTATTACACACGTGTGTGTCAGTGTAGGACTATTACACACATGTGTCAGTGTAGGACTATTACACACGTGTGTGTCAGTGTAGGACTATTACACACATGTGTCAGTGTAGGACTATTACACACGTGTGTGTCAGTGTAGGACTATTACACACGTGTGTGTCAGTGTAGGACTATTACACACATGTGTCAGTGTAGGACTATTACACACGTGTGTGTCAGTGTAGGACTATTACACACGTGTGTGTCAGTGTAGGACTATTACACACATGTGTTAGTGTAGGACTATTACACACATGTGTGTTAGTGTAGGACTATTACACACGTGTGTGTCAGTGTAGGACTATTACACACATGTGTGTCAGTGTAGGACTATTACACACATGTGTGTCAGTGTAGGACTATTACACACATGTGTGTCAGTGTAGGACAGGGGTGCCCAAACTTTTTTCATCTAGGGCCATATACAGAAAACACAGAGCAGTGTGAGGGCCGATCGAGGGTCATAGACTGGAGGTCAAAACAGTGAGTAATTCAAATCTGTGTATTTATAACAGGTTTGAATGATCCTCCAGACCTTTGTTCAGGCTTAGACCCTCAAAAGGACAAACTACATTTGCTTGATCAAGGTAGATTTAAAAAACATGCAGTAAAAAGTACTACTTGTGGTAGTATGGGCCAATTCACCTGGAAGCCTGAGGGCCAAAAACAACTGGTCTGAGGGCCACATTTGGCCCCCGGGCCATAGTTTGGACATGCCTGGTGTAGGACTATTACACACATGTGTTAGTGTAGGACTATTACACACATGTGTGTTAGTGTAGGACTATTACACACGTGTGTGTTAGTGTAGGACTATTACACACGTGTGTGTCAGTGTAGGACTATTACACACATGTGTGTCAGTGTAGGACTATTACACACATGTGTGTCAGTGTAGGACTATTACACACATGTGTGTTAGTGTAGGACTATTACACACGTGTGTGTTAGTGTAGGACTATTACACACGTGTGTGTCAGTGTAGGACTATTACACACGTGTGTGTCAGTGTAGGACTATTACACACATGTGTGTCAGTGTAGGACTATTACACACATGTGTGTCAGTGTAGGACTATTACACACATGTGTCAGTGTAGGACTATTACACACATGTGTGTCAGTGTAGGACTATTACACACATGTGTGTTAGTGTAGGACTATTACACACGTGTGTGTCAGTGTAGGACTATTACACACATGTGTCAGTGTAGGACTATTACACACATGTGTCAGTGTAGGACTATTACACACATGTGTCAGTGTAGGACTATTACACACATGTGGAGGAACATGTGTGTGCTCTATAATAATATAGTTTGCATAGTGCACAGTGGCATTATTAAATTCATACTGACTAAATACTGATATCCACCTCAGATCTGCTTGACAACCCATAAAAATCACTGCATGCTGCATTTTGACACACTTCAGACCTATGCAAAGGCAAAGACGGGTTAATCCAAAACTGGATGCACAATTTTATGCTAGTGCTGAAAGGGACAAAGTCGGGTTTGATATCAGATTCATCAGTCCCTTTAAAGCTAAGCTGAACATACAAATGTCTTTCTGATAATATACCTTGTCTTGCTTTTTGTTACCTATTTATTATGCATATTAACTAGGTCGTGGCATCTTCACCACTGCTTCATTTGATAAGGGAGACTTTCTGTTGGAATATCGAGGTGAACTTATAAGCACGTAAGAAAGTGGAAGGAGACAGAGCCTTTACCATGACAAGCTTCAGGCGTTCATGTTCGAGTTCCATTTCAATAGGAAACTCTGGTGGTGCGTGTTTTGTTCTCACTTTGTCTAATCAAAACTAAATCACACATTTCTCTTAGTTTAGTGAACACAGAAACATTTACTGAAGGGATGTTAGCCTCTGGAATGAAGATATAATTGCACATTATACTGTCAGATAATGTGGTTTATTTAAAGATAATATTGGTGTTAAAACATTCATTTGCATTATAACAACTTTGATTTGCCCAACTATAAATGAGTTTTATGAAGTGGTTCTTGTGCGTTTGTAGTGTTGATGCAGCCAAAGAGGATGGGTCACTTGGAAGACTAATAAATGACAACCATATAAACCCTAATGCCAAGATGAAGTACTTGACCGTGGAAAGGAAGACTCACTTGTGCTTGTTTGCCACACGAGACATAAGTCCAGGAGAAGAGGTCACCTATAATTACGGCAACTCAGACTGGCCATGGAGGTCCAAGGTAGTAAACACTTGTTGTGAAACTGATTATTCGGATAGACGTTATGGTCCTAACAACACAAACAATATAAGAGACTGACTGTTGTCATTTGTCTGATGTTTTTTACATTTTTTAGGAATCTGCAAAGGGGTCGACAGAGGAGAAGAATGGTGTGTTATCACACACATCAGAGCCTCTACAAGTGCTCACAAGACACCAACAGGTCCATACCAAAAAAAGACTCCATCAGCTGCTCCTCACAGAAGCATTAAGGTAAGATGAACAAAAAATACTGCTGTGCTACCCCAGGCACAAAGTTTTGAATTACATGCAGTGGTTAGCACTGTCACCCTCACACCAAGCTCTGGGTTCAACTCTTTCTTATTGATGCTACCACAAACATACTGAATTTTAATTTGGATGTAATAATGAAATTTCCGTCCACAACTATGGAATTTGAATCACCAAGGACAGATTGTCATCAGTATCTTGCATTCAATACCCTACAGAATCATCCACTGTGGTTTAAAGCAAAGATATTTCCTCTTGGTACATTCCCAGTATGTGTCAATTGATTTATTAACATTCATTTTTCAAATGAAGCCTTTCAGTGAGGTTCTTCTAATGCTCTTTGTGAGAAGGATTGTTACAGTTACTCAAACCTCTAGAATCACCTTGAAACATACAGTCTTGGTAATAATACATTCTTAGTTTATTATTTATTTCCTCCATAATATATCTTTTATAGATGGTGGTAGAAAGCAACCAGCCTGAGGTGGATGAGAGCAACCAGCCTGAGGTGGATGAGAGCAACCAGCCTGAGGTGGATGAGAGCAACCAGCCTGAGGTGGATGAGAGCAACCAGCCTGAGGTGGATGAGAGCAACCAGCCTGAGGTGGATGAGAGCAACCAGCCTGAGGTGGATGAGAGCAACCAGCCTGAGGTGGATGAGAGCAACCAGCCTGAGGTGGATGAGAGCAACCAGCCTGAGGTGGATGAGAGCAACCAGCCTGAGGTGGATGAGAGCAACCAGCCTGAGGTGGATGAGAGCAACCAGCCTGAAAGAGATGAAGCTAACCAGACAAAAATGGATGAAGGCCACCAGAATTTGACAAGTCCAGTGCGTGGTCCACTCAGTCAAGATCAAAAGGTAAATGAAATTAAGTCCTTCATTACAATGGTAACGTTTTGTTGTTTTTAAGTCCACCAACAAGTGATATAGGCACTGTGTGTGTGTGTGTGTCTCTGTGTGTGTGTGTGAATGTGTATGTGTGTGTGTGTGTGAGTGTGTATGTGTGTGTGTGAGTGTGTGTGTGTATGTGTGTGTGTGTGTGAATGTGTATGTGTGTGTGTGTGTGAGTGTGTGTGTGTATGTGTGTCTGTGTGTGTCTCTGTGTGTGTGTGTGAGTGTGTGTGTGTGTGTGTATGTGTGTCTGTGTGTGTCTCTGTGTGTGTGTGTGAGTGTGTGTGTGAGTGTGTGTGAGTGTGTGTGAGTGTGTATGTGTGTGAGTGTGTGTGTATGTGTGTGAGTGTGTGTGTGTGTGTGTGTGAGTGTGTGTGTGCGTGAGTGTGTGAGGGTGTGTGTGTGTGTGAGGGTGTGTATGTGTCTGTGTGTGTGTGAGTGTGTGTGCGTGTGTGTGAGTGCGTGTGTGTATGTGTGTGTGTGTGAGGTTGTGTGCGTGTGCGTGTGTGCGTGAGTGTGCGTGTGTGTGTGAGGGTGTGTATGTGTGTGTGTGTATGTGTGAGGGTGTGTATGTGTGTGTGTGTGAGTGTGTGCGTGTGTGTGTGTATGTGTGTGTTAATGTGTGTATATGTTTATGTGTGTGTGTTTTGTGTATGTGTGTGAGTGTGTGCGTGTGAGTGTGTGTGAGTATGTGTGTGAGTGTGTGTGTGTGTGTGCGTGTGTGTGTGTGCGTGTGTGTGAGTGTGTGTGTGCGTGTGTGAGTGTGTGTGTGCCTGTATGTGTGTGTGTCTGTGTGTGTTAATGTGTGTATATGTTTATGTGTGTGTGTTTTGTGTATGTGTGTGCGTGTGAGTGTGTGTGTGTGAGTGTGTATGTGTGTGCGTGTGTGTGTGTGTGTGTGCGTGAGTGTGTGTGTGTGCGAGTGTGTGTGTGCGTGTGTGTGTGTGTGTCTGTGTGTGTGTGTGTGAGTGTGTGTGAGTGTGTGAGTGCGTGTGTGTGTGTGAGTGCGTGTGCGTGAGGGTGTGTATGTGTGTGTGTGTGCGTGAGTGTGTGTGTGAGGGTGTGTATGTGTGTGTGAGGTTGTGTGTGTGTGCGTGTGCGTGTGTGTGTGAGGATGACCCCCTATGACCCCCTATGACCCCCTATGACCCCCTATGACCCCCTCTGCAGGTGGTGAGCCCACAGGAGGGTGGACAACATGGTCCTTGATGTTAGTTCAGGTGCTGCATGTTTTAGGTTGATGGGGGAAACCGGAGCACCCGGAGGAAACCCATCCAGACACGGGGAGAACATGCAAACTCCACACAGAAAGGCCCGGGTGACCCGGGGATCGAACCTGCAGAGGTTTTATTTTATTTTATTTTTTAGATTAGTAAATAGATCAATTACAACACAATGTAATACAGATATAAATACAGAAAGCAAATAACCAGGGAAATGAACAGACAGGAAAACAAACAGAAACAGTTAAAGAAACCAAAAGACAGTTGGGCTTTTATTATCTAAATAAATAGTATTTAATGGACTCGAATTAACATAAATTTTGTTTTATACATCATATAATTCGTAATCTTCATATACAGTCAATGCTTTCAGTGCTTTTTTGTTTTTACTATTTTTTTAATGCTTGAAAATAAAACTGTATTTCAAAACGGAACTTGCTAATTTGGGGTATTTTTTTTGACCACTTTGATTTATGGATGTAATATCTTCCTCGAATAATAATTAGGTTAATTAAGTATCTTATTTTGGGATTTGTATCTTACAGTAACACACTCAAAAAAAGGTGCAATAAGGATTCTGGAACTATCCTACAAAAGGTGCAATTCAAATCATTATCAGTATTAAATCTTTTTAAATATACATCTGTTGGGTTATGCAGAACTTTAAAGGCGACTTCTTTGATTTTATTATATGAACAGAATTTGGACATTTCAGTTGTGATATTTCCAGTTGACAAAAATCGTGTTCCATTTGTATTGACCGACGTTAACAGTTTTACGTTTAAGGATTTTCCGAATGTGTTTGTTATTGCACCTTTTGTCAGATAATCAAAGGGCAAAGGTCCAACTTTAGACTCTAGATCCTCATTGTGCTGATACATACAAACACTCACTGGGATTGAGTTTCTTACCATATAACGTTTCTGAGGTAATAATATTCTATTTCTTAATCAAATCAGCAAAGTTATAAAATCCTCCATTGAGTTAAACATTTGGGATGTTAATTTAACCACTTTAGTGAACCAGTTATGAATAAATAAGCTTTTGCCTCTATATTGAGTATATTTATTGTTCCATATTGGAGTATTGGAGTTATGTTTTATACTTTATGTACTTTAACGTGCTCTTATCTTTAAACATTTCTTGGTTTTTGCATAACTCTGCAAAAAGCAGGGAGGTAAAAGTGAGCAGGAAGTGACTCTCAGGCTGAGGCTGAGGCTGAGGTGCACAGACCAGTGATCAGAACGTGATAATAAATGTGAGAGAAGCAACAAACTGACCTCAGATAAGAGTCGGAATAATATTACTCACGTAGAAGTGCAGGAAGTCGTGGGCCACGAAATGACTCAAGTAAAAGTTCAATTTGGAAAAATAAAAGAGTAAAAAGTATTGAAACTTTGCAGCTGACGTCATCTCCAGTCCCTGGGGCTGTTATACAAATATAGATGGGTTTTATTTCTGTATTTCATGGGTTCTAAAGTGTTTTCCTGATGCATCTGAAGTGTTTGTGTCAGTGGGACCAGTTTGATAAAAGCAGTGAGACGCTGCCTCTGAGCCTCCTGCTGATGCAGCTGAAATGGAGCCTGTGTCAGACCTGGTCACTGTCACTGAAGGAGGAATTCTGTCTCTCATTTGGTTTTGTTTGTGTCTGGATGATTTGTCACCAGAGTTAAATGCAGAACAGGCTGTTGGGTCGACCCACGTGAAGCCCCTGATGTCTGCAGATGATCTTCTGGTGTTCAGCCCGAGCAGGTCTGCAGGAGCCTCTGAATGTTCCCAGGATGATGTGGTGTTTGATATGAAATATGACGCCAGCAAAAGTAGAATAATGTCTGTAGAACTAAGGATGATACATGTGTAAAGTTTCCTCCGTTTGTATTGTGCTGATGCTCTGAACAAACTGTAAGTGAACCGAACACAGACATTTAGAACATTTTATGTCAGATGATCTCAGATGATGAGGACGTGTGCAGACGGTGTCTCATGACGTATGCACAGGCTCACAGGCTCACGCGCAGGTTTGGAGCCTGTACAGTGGAGTGAAAAAGACTTTTTAAAGCCTAATGTGGAGCATTATATACGACACACCTGTGGTCAAACTCCCAAAGGGCGACACACAGACTCACTGTGGCCTAACGACGCCTGAGGATTCGACTGAAAAGGCCCAGACGGGAAAGTGCAGCTCTGTTTGTGTCCGAGACCATCAGAACTTTACGGCAAATCTGCAGATTCACCTGTCGCCTCAACAACTGTGAGAACTGTTTTATCATGAGCCCGACTCAAACTCAGCACCACGAGGTACAGGTCTGATCTGTGGAGACACGAGGGGAAACGAGGTACAGGTCTGATCTGTGGAGACACGAGCACCAGTGTGTTGAGTGTGTCTGTTTTAACTCTGGCCCAAAAGTCTGGAATAAAAGTTCAATAATAATAATAATAATAATAACAATAATAATAATAATAATAATAATAATAATAATAATAATAATAATAATAATAATAATAACATGTTTGATTTATTCAGAGTCTTTCTGCACACCCAGTGTCGCCTTAAAACAACATAAACATTCAGTAGGATTAAAACACACAGTTAAAATGATGATGATGATGTTACTTTTCCTTTTACCGGCGGCTTGGTGGCTGAGGGGCCCTCACGCCCAGGGCAGCTGTGGCTACAACAGGAGTTGACACCACCGGGTCTGGAGTGAGTGAAGAATGGTGTAAATAAAGCTCTGTGAAGCGTCTCTGGGGACACGAGTCTGTGAAAAACACTGTAGAAATAAAGTTACTTGTACATATACACTTAGAATGATGCTATTATTATTGTTTGTACTGTCAGGGGCCCCTACAGGCCTCAGGGGCCCCTACAGGCCGCAGGGCCCAACGTTTTATCAACGGTCTCACGAGTCAGCTTATGCCCCCTGCATGAACAGCAGTGCCCCAGCGCCCCCTGCTGAAGGTCATGCATATTTCTTCTTGCTCACATGTGGAGGTCAACATTGAGTCCATGGGCAAAGCGACCCCGACGTGACGGCGAATGACGCGCTCGAAAACGTTTACGATTCTACTACTTGAAGCATAGAACAGAGCAAAGACATGTCACTCACTCCTCATCACAGGGACAGAAAAGTCTGGTGCTCATAAAGTTCAATTAGAAACAAAAACAGCCAATATGCAGAATTTTATTTTATACAACAGGTTTCTGCTCACCTTTTATTTGGGTCGTATACGACTTCAGAGCACGAGGATCAACATGGAGATTCTACAGAGAGAATCTGTGAGTCTGAGAGTCTGAGTCTGTGAGTCTGTGAGAGTCTGTGAGAGTCTGTGAGAGTCTGTGAGTCTGTGAGTCTGTGAGTCTGAGTCTGTGAGTCTGTGAGTCTGTGAGTTTGTGAGTCTGTGAGTCTGTGAGTCTGTGAGTTTGTGAGTCTGTGAGTTTGTGAGTCTGTGAGAGTCTGTGAGAGTCTGTGAGAGTGTGAGAGTGTGAGAGTCTGTGAGTCTGTGAGTCTGTGAGTCTGTGAGTCTGTGAGTTTGTGAGTCTGTGAGTTTGTGAGTCTGTGAGAGTCTGTGAGAGTCTGTGAGAGTGTGAGAGTGTGAGAGTCTGTGAGTCTGTGAGTCTGTGAGTCTGTGAGTCTGTGAGTTTGTGAGTCTGTGAGTTTGTGAGTCTGTGAGAGTCTGTGAGAGTCTGTGAGAGTGTGAGAGTCTGTGAGTCTGTGAGTCTGTGAGTTTGTGAGTCTGTGAGTCTGTGAGTTTGAGATCGTCGATCAGAGGGTTTTTTCTGACAGTCTGAGGGTCTGAGAGTCTCACCACAGATTTACTATTGTCCAGTTTAAATGTTTTCTTTAGCTGACAGTTTTACCCTGGGAATCTGCAGAGTTTCTGCAGTTTGTGTCATAAAACAGAGCAGCATCATCCAAGGCGACTGAGAGGAACATTTGGCACTTTAAGCGTAGCAGCATTAAGTATGAAATGAGTCCATGAGATTATTGTTCACAGTTGTAGTTTGTATTTTGTCTGTGGATGAAACCTTCCACACTGCCTGTTCCCATGACCCTGTGCCTCTTTACTGTTCTGTTACGGTTTGTGCCTCTTTACTGTTCTGTTACGGTTTGTGCCTCTTTACTGTTCTGTTAGGGTTTGTGCCTCTTTACTGTTCTGTTACGGTTTGTGCCTCTTTACTGTTCTGTTAGGGTTTGTGCCTCTTTACTGTTCTGTTACGGTTTGTGCCTCTTTACTGTTCTGTTAGGGTTTGTGCCTCTTTACTGTTCTGTTACGGTTTGTGCCTCTTTACTGTTCTGTTAGGGTTTGTGCCTCTTTACTGTTCTGTTACGGTTTGTGCCTCTTTACTGTTCTGTTAGGGTTTGTGCCTCTTTACTGTTCTGTTACGGTTTGTGCCTCTTTACTGTTCTGTTAGGGTTTGTGCCTCTTTACTGTTCTGTTACGGTTTGTGCCTCTTTACTGTTCTGTTAGGGTTTGTGCCTCTTTACTGTTCTGTTACGGTTTGTGCCTCTTTACTGTTCTGTTAGGGTTTGTGCCTCTTTACTGTTCTGTTACGGTTTGTGCCTCTTTACTGTTCTGTTACGGTTTAGAGTTGTAAATTGGGTAAATGGTGACGTGATGACTGATGCAGCTCACTGATGCTGTGACGCCGTTTGCTGCTTTTTTTGTGCATCTTCTGGAGGTCACTTTGTTCTGTAGGACCCAGAGTGTGGATCCTTCAGCCACTGTGAAGACAACTGCTGCTTCCATCACGTTCCCAAAAGTTGTCTCTGGTTTCATGACTATCTTCCTTTTGGGTGGATTAGGCCTTATCCTATAGAAGTCCTTCATGCTGCGTAATGCCTCCTTGCCGGGTACAGAACCTCTGTGTCTGTCACTGTGTGGGCAGCTTAGGGAGAGACAGACCTCCGAGGGACAGTGATTTCTGTAACTGTGGTTCTGTAAACCCTGATTCAAGACTTTCCACTTTTTATTGTTTGCAGTCCAAAAATCCACAACAGCCTCTTATATTTACAGGAAGTCGTGAGTGAAACTGTAAACTCAAAGTTGCTGTTCAGCTGCTTTTCTTTGTGCAGTTCTGTCAAACAGCGTTTGGCGTTAGGAGGACTTTTACTTCAGCCTAAACCTTTTGGGTCCTGATCTCTGTTTTTGTAGTGCTGCAAAAGGACTGAATAAAGTCCTCCTGCTCCTGAAGAGGGAGTATGATCTGTCCTCCATGTTCTCACTGTTCCTCATCAGAAACACACCTGAGGAGGTTGGACATGTCGTCCCTGCACGTTTGAGGCCGTTACCCTCCACAGTCTTGCTCCTGATTGGCTCGTTGGTTGCCATGACGCCCTGGACCAGTGTGAGACAGAACGATAACGGAGGACGAGCTGTTTTGGAAAGTTTTACACCTGATTTCACAGTTTCGTCTTTACGAGAAAAACCGATCAAGAGATAAGAAGGTGTTCAAAAACAGGATGCTGAAAGACCAGACTCAGACCTGGTTCAGTCCTGGGTTAGTCCTGGGTTAGTCCTGGTTCAGTCGTGGTTCAGTCCTGGTTCATACCCGGTTCAGACCTGGTTCAGACCCGGTTCTCGGACATGTTCCTCGGGGTGCTGCTCCTGTTCCTCCGGCGTTGGGGTGAGTTCTGACTCTTCTTCTTTATTTGATGTAAAAAATGGGCAGATATAAAACAAACACAATCTGCTGTTTTGAGGTGGTTTTATTTAAATCCTGAATCTTGTGTCAGTCTAAGACAATTACTGATCCAAATCCACTTTGTTTATGTGGCACATTTTACAAACAGAGCAGTTTCCAAAGTGCTGCACAGAGATAAAACATAAAGAAGCTCAAATTTGGCCGCATCAGTCCTAAAAGAATAAAACCAGTCAAACCAAATTAAAGCAACACCATCAAAAATCACAAAATCACAAAGTCGAATGAAATAAATCAAATAAATGAGATAAAAGACACGGAGGAGCACAAACCCACGCGGTGTTAAAGCCAGAGAATAAAAGTGGGTTCTAAGACGAGCCTTAAAACAGTGGATTGTGGGGCTGTGGGGACGTGACGGGGCAGAGCGTTTCCACAGTTTAGGGCTGGACACAGAGAAAACCCGATCCCCCTGGTTTAAAGTCTCCACTTTGGCCCCACGAGCTGGAGCCGCCCTCGGACCTCAGCTCGCGCGCAGGGCTGTAAATGTGGATGAGGTCCGAGGGCGGCTCCAGCTCGTGGAGGGCGAGGGCGGCTCCAGAGAGACGCACTGTGGGGCCACAACATTTAAAGCTTTAAAAACAAACAATCAAATCTTAAAATCAACTCAAAAACGAACTGGAAGCCGCTGCAACGACGCTAAAATCGGGGGAATGTCGCTCGCGTTTTTTGCTTCCAGTTAAAAGTCGCGCAGCAGAATTTTGGACCGACTGTGAGCGCGAAAGTGCAGGAGGCTGATGCCGGGAAAAAGTGCGTTACAGTCGTCTGAACGAGAGGAGGGAAAAGCGTGTGCGGCCTGTTCAAATGATTTAAAAGATAAAAAAGGTTTAATTTGAGATAAAAGCAGATTTTACAACGGCATTCGCATGTTTGTCAAATGTAAAATCACTGTATAATGACGCCAAGGATATAATTAAAGTAAAATAATGTTGGGGTCTGGGTCACGGCTCTTGTCCCGGCGCTGGGGTCGCGTCAGTATTTCTGTGTCAAAGCTCCACTCGGCCGTCTGTGGTTTTACCTGTTTGGAGGCGAAGATCCTCAGACGTTTTATTCACGATCACCTGAAGAGAGCGTCACAGGTTTGGGGCTTATTGGGAAATGTGCAGATTTCTCGTGACCAGGAGAAGTTTAAAGGTCGGTGTAAAAAGAGAATAAAGAGAATAATGTGGTCACCACAGAAAGAGAATCATTTATTACAGTCAAATAAGTTTAACACAATCAAAGGCGTCGGATAAAACCAGCTCAGAGTGAAAAAATGAAAAGAGACGAAAATACTCAAAGAAAATTCTGTGTGTTTATGTGTGTGTGTGTGTGTGTGTTTATATGTGTGTGTGTGTGTGTGTTTATGTGTGTGTGTGTGTGTGTGTTTATGTGTGTGTGTGTGTGTTTATGTGTATGTGTGTGTGTGTGTTTATGTGTGTGTGTGTGTGTGCGTGTATGTGTGTGTGTGTGTGTATGTGTGCATATGTCTGTGTATCTGTGTGTGTGTGTGTGTGTTTATGTGTGTGTGTTTACATGTGTGCGTGTGTATGTGTGTGTGTGTATCTTTGTGTGTTTATGTGTGTGTTTATATGTGTGCGTGTGTATGTGTGTGTGTGTTTGTGTGTCTCTGTGTGTGTTTATGTGTGTGTGTGTGTATGTGTGTGTTTGTGTATGTGTGTGTGTATGTGTGTGTTTGTGTGTGTGTGTATGTGTGTGTTTGTGTGTGTGTATGTGTGTTCATGTGTGTGTGTGTATGTGTGCGTGTGTATGTGTATGTGTGTGTTTATGTCTGTGTGTATCTGTGTGTGTGTTTATATGTGTGCGTGTGTTTACGTGTGTGTGTTTATGTGTGTGTGTGTGTGTGTATGTGTTTATCTGTGTGTGTGTATGTGTGTGTGTATCTGTGTGTGTTTATATGTGTGCGTGTGTATGTATGTGTGTGTGTGTGTATGTGTGTGTTTATGTGTGTGTGTTTATGTGTTTCGGTGTGTATGTGTGTCTGTGTGTGTGTCTGTATGTGTTTTTATGTGGGTTTGTGCGTATCTGTGTGTTTATGTGTGTGCATGTATGTGTGTCTGTGTGTGGTAATTTGTGTATATGTTTATGTGTGTGTGTTTGTGTGTGTGTTTCGGTGTGTATGTGTGTGTGTCTGTGTTTATGTGGGTATGTGCGTGTATGTGTGTGTGTATGTCCGTGTGTGGTAATGTGTGTATATGTTTATGTGTGTGTGTATGTGTGTGTATGTGTGTGTATGTGTGCGTGTGTATGTGTTTGTGTGTGTATGTGTGTGTATATATGTGTGTGTTTGTGTGTGTGTATGTGTGTGTGTGTTTGTGTGTGTGTATGTGTGTGTTTATGTGTGTGTGCGTGTATGTGTGTGTGTACGTGTGTGTTTGTGTGTATGTGTGTGTTTGTGTGTGTGTATGTGTGTGTTTATGTGCGTGTGTGTATCTCTGTGTGTGTTTATATGTGTGCGTGTACGTATGTGTGTGTGTTTATGTGTGTGTGTGTTTATGTGTGTCTGTGTATGTGTGTATGTGTGTGTGTTTATGTCTGTGTGTGTGTATGTGTGCGTGTGTTTGTGTGTGTGTTTATGTGTGTGTGTGTATCTCTGTGTGTGTTTATATGTGTGTGTGTGTATGTGTGTGTGCGTATGTGTGTGTTTCTCTCTGTGTGTTTATATGTGTGCGTGTGTGTATGTGTGTGTGTTTATGTGTGTGTCTGTGTTTATGTGTGTGTGTTTATGTGTTTCGGTGTGTAAGTGTGTCTGTGTGTGTGTCTGTGTGTTTTTATGTGGGTGTGTGCATGTGTGTATGCATGTGTGTGTGTGTGTCGGTGTCTGTGTGTGGTAATGTGTGTATATGTTTATGTGTATGTGTTTGTGTGTGTATGTGTGTGTGTTTATGTGTTTCCGTGTGTGTGTCAGTGTGTCTGTGTGTGGTAATGTATGTATATGTTTATGTGTGTGTGTTTGTGTGTGTATGTGTGTGTGTTTATGTGTTTCCGTATGTATGTGTGTGTGTTTGTGTGCTTATGTGTGTGTGTTTATATGTGTGCCTGTGTATGTGTGTGTGTGTGCATGTGTGTGTTTATGTGTGTGCGTGTATGTGTGTGTTTGTGTGTGTATGTGTGTGAGTTTGTGTGTGTGTATGTATGTGTTTATGTGTGTGTGTGTATGTGTGTGTACGTGTATGTGTTTATGTGTGTGTGTATGTGTGTGTGTATCTGTGTGTGTGTTTATACATGTGCGTGTGTGTATGTGTGTGTGTTTATGTGCGTGTGTATGTGTTCATGTGTGTGTGTGTGTTTGTGTGTGTGTATGTGTGTGTATATGTGTGTGTGTATGTGTGTGTTTATGTGCGTGTGTGTATCTCTGTGTGTGTTTATATGTGTGCGTGTACGTATGTGTGTGTTTTTATGTGTGTGTGTGTTTATGTGTGTATGTGTGCGTGTTTATGTCTGTGTGTGTGTATGTGTGCGTGTGTTTGTGTGTGTCTGTTTATGTGTGTGTGTGTATCTCTGTGTGTGTTTATATGTGTGTGTGTGTGTATGTGTGTGTGCGTATGTGTGTGTTTCTCTCTGTGTGTTTATATGTGTGCGTGTGTGTATGTGTGTGTGTTTGTGTTTCGGTGTGTAAGTGTGTCTGTGTGTGTGTCTGTGTGTTTTTATGTGGGTGTGTGTATGTGTGTATGCATGTGTGTGTGTGTGTCGGTGTCTGTGTGTGGTAATGTGTGTATATGTTTATGTGTGTGTGTTTGTGTGTGTATGTGTGTGTGTTTATGTGTTTCCGTATGTGTGTATGTGTGTTTGTGTGTTTATGTGTGTGTATCTGTGTGTGTGTTTATATGTGTGCGTGTGTATATGTGTGTGTGTGCGTGTCTGTGTGTGCATGTGTGTGTTTATGTGTGTGCCTGTATGTGTGTGTATGTGTGTGTGTATGTGTGTGAGTTTGTGTGCGTGTATGTATGTGTTTATGTGTGTGTGTGTATGTGTGCTCGTGTATGTGTTTATGTGTGTGTGTATGTGTGTGTCTGTGTTTATGTGTGTGTGTTTATGTGTTTCGGTGTGTAAGTGTGTCTGTGTGTGTGTCTGTGTGTTTTTATGTGGGTGTGTGTATGTGTGTATGCATGTGTGTGTGTGTGTCGGTGTCTGTGTGTGGTAATGTGTGTATATGTTTATGTGTGTGTGTTTGTGTGTGTATGTGTGTGTGTTTATGTGTTTCCGTATGTGTGTATGTGTGTTTGTGTGTTTATGTGTGTGTATCTGTGTGTGTGTTTATATGTGTGCGTGTGTATATGTGTGTGTGTGCGTGTCTGTGTGTGCATGTGTGTGTTTATGTGTGTGCCTGTATGTGTGTGTATGTGTGTGTGTATGTGTGTGAGTTTGTGTGCGTGTATGTATGTGTTTATGTGTGTGTGTGTATGTGTGCTCGTGTATGTGTTTATGTGTGTGTGTATGTGTGTGTGTATCTGTGTGTGTTTATACATGTGCGTGTGTGTATGTGTTTATGTGCGTGTGTATGTGTTCATGTGTGTGTGTGTATGAGTGTTTGTGTGTGTGTTTGTGTGTGTGTATGTATGTGTGTATTTATGTGTGTGTGTATGTGTATGTGTGTGGGTTTATGTGTGTGTGTGTATGTGTGTGTTTGTGTATGTGTGCGTGTGTGTATGTGTTTGTGTGTGTTTATATGTGTGCGTGTGTGTGTCTGTGTGTGTTTATGTGTGTGTGTGTATCTGTGTGTGTATCTGTGTGTCTGTATGTTTGTGTGCGTGTGTATGTGTCTGTGTGTGTGTGTAAGTGTGTGTGTCTGTGTGTGTTTGTGTGTGTGTGTTTATGTGTGTGCGTGTATTTGTGTGTATGTGTGTGTGTTCGTTTGTGTGTATGTGTGTGTATGTGTGCGTTTGTGTGTGTATGTGTGAATGTGTATATGTGTGTGTGTGTTTATGTGTGTGTCTGTATGTGTGCGTATGTGTGTGTATCTGTGTGTGTGGGTATCTGTGTGTATGTGTGTTTATGTGTGTGTGTATCTGTGTGTGTTTATGTGTGTGTGTTTATATGTGTCTGTGTGTATGTGTGTGTATATGTGTGTATGTGCCTGTGTGTTTATGTGTGTGTGTATCTGTGTGTGTATCTGTGTGTGTGTGTGTATCTGTATGTGTGTGTATGTGTGTGTGTTTATTTATTTGTGTGTGTATATGTGTGTGTGTGTCTGTGTGTGGGTTTATGTGTGTGTGTGTGTGTTTATGTGTGTGTTTACATGTGTTTGTGCATGTGTGTATGATTATGCGTGTGTTTATGTGTGTGTGTCTGTGTGGCGTGTGTATAGTGTGTCTGTATGTGTATTTGTGTTAATGTGTGTGAATGTTTATGTGTGTGTGTTTATGTGTGTGCATGTGTGTGTTTGTGTGTCTCTGTGTGTATGTTTATGTGTCTGTTTTTGTGTGTGTGTGGATGTGTGTGTTTGTGTGTGTTTATGTATGTGTCTGTGGTTGTGTGTATGTGCGTGTGTGTGTTTATGTGTGTGTGTCTGTGTGTGTATGTGTCTGTGTGCGTGCATGTGTGTCTGTGTATGTTCGGATGTGTGTGTCTGTTTAGGTGCGTGTGTGTTTGTGTGTAGGTGTCTCTGTGTGTGCAGGTGTGTGTGTGTATGTGTCTCTGTGTGTGCAGGTGTGTGTGTTTGTGTGTCTGTGTGTGTCTGTGTGTTTATGTGTGTGTGTTAATATGTGTGTGTGTGTTTATGTGTCAGTGTTTATGTGTGTCTGTGTGCGTGTGTTTGTGTGTGTGCGTGTGTGTATGTGTTTATGTGTATGTGTGCATGTGTGTATTTGTGTAGGTGTGTGTTTATGTGTGTGTGTTTATATGTGTGCATGTGTTTGTGTGTGTGTTTATGTGCGTGTGTTTATATGTGTGCATGTGTGTGTGTTTATGTGTGTGTGTGTGTGAGTCTGTGTGTGGATGTGTGTTTTAGACTTTTGTCTTGCCAAAATCTGACCTTTCTGTGTTCATTAAATGATCAGTGTTTCTTCAGTGAAGCAAATTTATTTCAGTATATTGAGCATAATTTGGGAGGTTTCAGCTTTAATATGAGACATTTCTAAAACCAATCGATTAATTTAACGTCAGGTTATAAACTTTTATTTCTACAAAATGGATCAGAGACAAGACTTTTGTCAGGGACTGTATGTCACAGCGGCGTCACGCTGCACCACAGTCTCTTCCTGTCCCAGAACAGCCGCCATTTTGTGCACAGCTCTATGTCATGTGACTAACAGACGCCATTTTGTGCACAGCTCTATGTCATGTGACTAACAAACGCCATTTTGTAACATGAACTCTGTGTGCAGGGGTCCTGTGTGCAGGGGTCCTGTGTGCAGGGGTCCTGGCAGCAAACAGCTCAACAGGTAAGAACCACTCAGCAACACACTCACACAGAGCAGGAATCTAACCCACAACCTCCTCATTGAGAGGAGTGTGTGTTTGCACAGGTAAATGGGCGGGGCTTCAGTGCACAGGTAAAGGGGCAGGGCTTCACTCTGTCTCTTGTCTGTTCAGAGCCGCTCAGGCTGGTGGGAGGGGCCAGTCGCTGTGCTGGGACTGTGCACGTGAAACTCAGAGGACAGTGGAGACGGGTGGTGGTGCCCTTTAGACTCTGGAACCAGTTGCACACAGCTGGTGTGTGCAGAGACCTGGACTGTGGCTCTGCTGTTTATGGAGAACAAAGAGATGATTTTCCACAGAGTTCTGTGTGGAGGGTCTCACCTGTCTGTGTGAAGAAGTCTTCAGTGAGACGATGTATCTCTGGTTCATCCTCCTCTTCCTCGGGTCTGGAGGTGGTGTGTTCAGGTAAAACTCTGATTCACATTTTTGTGTCACGTATTTTTACCAGTTGCTCCAGAGGAGTGTAACAAACAAACAAACAAACAAACAAATAAACAAACAAACAAACAAACACACACACACACACACACACACACACAAACACTCACACACTCACTCACACACACACACACACACACACACCTGCATTTGTGACCTTGTAAGGACTCTGGGTAGGGCCATCCATTGTGGGGACCCTGCTTTCCTGTCATTCTAGAGGGAAAACAGTTACACCTACAGGTTCAGAAAAAAAATCTATTTTAACACAGGCACTAAGGATACACACATCATGAAAACCAAACCAATTTTTGGCAGCATGTTAGGACCTTTGTGCCCGCCCCCCCAAGGCGGGGCCAACTCGTGTGTGTGTGAACCAAGTTAGGACCAACATGGGCTGTGAGTATGAGCCATCCTACCGTTTTACCATGTGAATGCCCCTTCCACCCAACAGCTCCTGTGCCTGTAGACGCTGTAATAGCCCAGACCCACCTCTAGGCGTTTGGACAGATCTACTCTGTGCCGCTCTGGTATATGTGCTTATCCCGGACATGGAAAACACCTCGTAACCTCTGTCTGTGAAAAGTGCCATAGAAATACGTCTTATACTTTAAAAGGTAGTTTTCTGACCATGGAACTGTGAATTTCACTACTTACAATAAATATACTATACTGTTGTCTTTTTAAACTAGATTTATTGTTTCACAACAACAGAACTTGTTTAAAAAAATAAAATGTGACTGCAAAGTCACTCTGTCTAGGTGCTTTTGTATTTAGCATTTAGAACACAGAACAGCCAAAAAGCTAAAATGCCAAACATACTGACAAACAAAATCAGAAAGCAGATTTGAACAAGTGTTTCTGGTAAGAGATCCATCTTGTTTCTCACAAAGTACTTAACTGCCCTCCCGTCCCTGTCCCCCAGAGCATCAGGGCAGCTTCTGGTGCTCTCCTCACACTCCTCCTTTCCAGGGGTTGTGCCCAGTTTGATGTGCCTTAGGATAAGAGGAAAGGATTAATTTTAATATTACTTACAACAAGGAGACAAATGTAGGAAGCCATGCACTAAAACAAATGAAAACATGCAGTAACACGACAGTGAGCAGGAACAAACAGTACAGTGTCAACAATCAGCAAGAACAAGAAAAAGGGAAGGATAAAACAAGACAAAGTATAAATACAACAGAAGCAGTAACGAGATGGAACCCATGTAGTAAGAGGACAACATCTAACATCAGAGACACTATATACAATAGTATGAAACAAACAGCAATGAGAAACAGCAGCCACAAGGAAGAAAGTATCACAATGACAATAAAGAACAGTGCTATAATAATGCTGGGCTTCAGGAACATCACAGCATTCTATGGGCCAATGCTAAAGAAGGCAGACGGGGGCAGCTAAAATAAAAAGTGTAAAAATGAAAATTATGATGTAATACATTGAGTTCTTGGGTTTAGTCAATAATAGAAAATACCAAGTTCAACATTTGTGCATTTACCTTTTGGATATTTCATGGTAAAGTGCAATGTAACTAACAGGGAGGACAGGCCCCTGCCTCCATCTGCAGGTCTGACATCATCACCTTCTAGAATCTGAAAACCTCCAATAAAAAGCAGAATCAGCACAAGTGAGTCAATACCTTCCCAACTTTGACTCCACAGCAGTTACTTCCTGCTCGCTCCATTTTCTTTTGGCCTCAGCCGCCCGGCCTGGAAGAGACATTCAGACACAACATGACGCTCTCTTATTTAAATCCTCTGTTTTTTTACAGTACAATACAGTCTATGTGGGCAGTCCCTGAGTGGAAGAGCACCAGGGGAACAGAGCATTTTTATTCAGCTCAGACGTTTTGGTGCTGGACCTTCATCAGATTGTTTCAGTGGAACAGGAAAACAAACTGAACACAGTTTTTTTTTAGTCAGGTTAATTTGACTGGACTGATGAAGTCGTACTCCTGAGTGACATCATCATTCACACGGGTTTGTGCTTTGGCCGAGCGCTGTACGTGTGCGTGACCAAAGCAGAAAACTGTGAATCAGTGACGTCACTCAGCAGTAGCATTAGATTTGTCCCATCAAGTCAAACTTTTGCTTTTCTTTCCGGTGACGTCACTTCCGGGTGAGTGAATTCTGTTTGCGAGCTGTTTTGCAGCACTATTACTAGCATCTCTCTACTGAATTTGTTAATCCACGAATCCATCTAAACTAGTGCCTGAGTACTTTGTCAAACCATCGAAGTTTATTCAGCATCTAGTGCTCCGTAATTCGTGGTCTAAGCCTCTCTCTCTCTGTAGTTTCAGCTTGTAGTTTCAGCCTGATCTAGCCTAGCCTAGCATCATGGCTAAAACTCTTGCCCCCTTTTCCTGTTCTAGCTGCCACATGTGGAGTGAGAACCCTGGCTTATTTGATAGTGACAGGGATAGTTGCGCTAAGTGTAGCGTAGTGGCAGTCCTCGGGGCCAGGGTTACAGAGTTAGAAACGCGGATCCGCTCATTGGAGGCGCTGAAGCCGAGTTATAGTCAGGCAGTAGCAGGGACCGCGGACCGCATTAGCTTGAGCGTAGCTAGCGAGAGCAGCCCCCCGGCACATCCCGTGCAGCCGGGACCAGACCAGGACAGTTTTGTGACAGTTAGACGCAGGCGCAGGGCTAAGACCAGGACTTCAGATCAGGGACACATAGCTGAGTGCAGGACTCCAGGAGACCAGGGACATAGGGCTGAGAGCAGGGCGCTCCCCGTCCGGAACAGGTTCGCCCCCTTGAGCTGGACGCGGGACACTCTAGTCATAGGGAGCTCCATAGTCAGGGATGTGGAACTGCCTGCAGCTTCCACACGGTGTTACCCTGGAGCCAGACTGGGCGACATCGAGGGGAATCTTAGGCTTTTAAAGAGAAGTAAGAACAGGTACCGCCGGATCGTTATACACGCGGGGGGTAACGATACTCGGCGCGGTCAGTCAGAGGTGGTGAAGTTGCAGATAGCGGCAGTTTGTGATTTGGCTAAGTCGATGTCGGAGTCCGTGTACTTCTCTGGCCCCCTTCCAAATTATGCCAATTGTGAAATGTTCAGCCGCTTTTCAGCTGTCAACCAGTGGTTGTCCAATTGGTGCCCGCAGAATGGTGTCGTCTTCATAGACAACTGGAGGGCATTTGAGGGGAAGTCCAGGCTTATACGTAGCGACGGCATCCATCCCACAGCGGCTGGGTCCTCCCTCCTAGCGCAGAATATTATGGCTAGTCTTAGATGACCATCAGGTAAGACTAGCACACAGAATAGCTCAGGGAGTGTTAGTGACGCTAGGGAGCAGAGCAGACTAGTGAGGCACTGCTCTGTTAGCGAGAACAGCTCCAAACAGGCTGAGACTGTGTGTGCGCCACGTACAGGGGCCTCCTTTGAGCCACCCTGCATGAACAATTCTCCCAGATTGGCTGAGGCTGTGTATGTCCCACGCACAAAAAGCACAAATAAAACATACCTAAACTCTGATAGGAAAGGTATCAGATCTCCTAACTTAATAAAAATAAATACATGTGTCGCAAATAAACAAAATAAATGTATAAAAAACACAAATAAAACTCAACTAAAGTCTGATAGGAAAGGCGTCAGGTTTCATAACTTAATAAAAATAAATAATTGTGTTGCAAACAAACAAATTAAGCATGTAAAAAGCACAAATAAAAGTCAACTGAACTCTGATAGGAAAGGCGTCAGATCTCATAACTTAATAAAAATAAATACATGTGTCGCAAATAAACAAAATGATAAGTGTGTAAAATGTGGACTGCTAAACATCAGGTCCCTCTCCTCTAAATCTCTTTTAATAAATGAATTAATTGGCGACTTTAATATTGATCTTCTCGCTCTAACTGAAACATGGCTTCAGGAAAATGATTATGTTAGACTAAACGAATCTACACCTCCAAGTCACGTGAACTTTCAAAGTGCCAGGAGCACAGGTGGAGGTGGCGGTGTGGCCGTCATTTCTCACTCCAGCCTAATTCTCAGCCTCAAATCTAATTATACATTCCGCTCCTTTGAAAGCCTCGCACTATCTACTACGTGCACCAACTGGAAAAACCAGAAAGCTGTTATATTCATAACAATCTACCGACCTCCTGGTCCTTATGCCGAGTTTCTGACAGAGTTTTCTGACTTTATTTCAAGTTTAGTTTTGGAATGGGAAAGGATTGTTATAGTTGGAGATTTCAACATTCATGTTGATAACAGCAGTGAGTGCCTCAGCAGTGCTTTTGGTGCTCTCCTGGATGTGGTCGGTTTTACCCAGAGTGTGAACAAGCCGACTCACTGTCACAATCACACTCTCGATCTCGTCCTAACTTATGGTATTGAGATTAATGATTTACTTGTAATTCCTCAAAACCCTATACTCTCTGACCATTTTTTAATTACCTTTCAATTCGTACTAAAAGACTATCCAGCTCTGCAGGAGAAAACTATAATGAAAAGAACAATATCAGAAAAATCAGTAGCCGAGTTCAAAGAAATAATCGAGCCAGTATTAAATGATATGCCATGTGACAATGAGAACAACTTTAATCCAATTATCATGGATCAGTTTGTTGATAGGACAATGCTCACCTTAAAATCTGCTCTCGATGTTGCAGCTCCGCTTAAACAGAAAAGCATTAAACCAAGACCTCCGGCTCCTTGGTTTACTCCAGAACTGCGATCACTCAAACAACATGTGAGATGCACAGAGAAGCTCTGGCGCCGCTCGCGCTCCGAGCAGTCTCTGAAGGCATGGAAGCTCTGCCTGCTCTCTTATAAGGCCGCTCTGCCAAAAGCACAAACCAGAGACTATTCAAACCTAATAGAAGTAAACAAAAGCAACCCCAGATTTCTGTTCAGCACTGTAGCCAGGCTGACAAACTCGCACACTGCCCCTGAGTCTCTTCTCCCTTCGAAGTTCAGTTGTGACTTTCTTGAATTCTTCGATTACAAAATTATAACCATTAGAGACAAGATCAACAAAGCCACTCCAAAAATCAGCCCCGAGCAAATTCAGCAAATCCAGTCTGTAACACCAATATCCCACATAAATCCTCTAACAGAATTAGACAAATTTTCTCCTGTCGATGAGGTGGAGATTACCTCAGTCATCATGTCGTCCAAAC
>CM068357.1:39593913-39601413 GCA_034769755.1 Odontamblyopus lacepedii
CACACACACACACACACACCTCTGTACCACACACACACACACACACACTTCTGTATCACACACACACACACACACCTCTGTGTCACACACACATAAATCTGCAATACAGCAGTGATGTCACACACGTGTGCGTCCTATCGGCTCAAAGTGCTGATGTCTCGTGTGTGTCCACAGACTCTGTGCGTCTGGTTTCGGGGTCCGGTCTGGTCTTGGGGTCCGGTCTGGTCTTGGGGTCTGGTCTGGTCTCAGGGTCCGGTCTGGTCTCAGGGTCCGGTCTGGTCTTGGGGTCCGGTCTGGTCTCAGGGTCCGGTCTGGTCTCAGGGTCCGGTCTGGTCTCAGGGTCCGGTCTGGTCTCGGGGTCCGGTCTGGTCTCAAGGTCCGGTCTGTGCTCAGGATCAGTGCAGATCTGGAACGGGTCCTGGACCGGGGTCTGTGACGGGGACTTGGACCAGCGGGGGGCAGAGGTGCTGTGCAGGGAGCTGGGCTGTGGGGCTCCTTCTCTCCTCCAGGGGGCGCTCTCTCCTCTGGGGCAGACGTTCCACTGTGAGGGCCATGAGTCTGCTCTGATGGACTGTCCCCGCTCCGACTCAAGGACCTGCTCCTCTGGAGCCGCTGTCACCCTCACCTGCACAGGTAAAGGGGCGGGGCTTCAGTGCACAGGTAAATGGGCAGGGCTTCACTCTGTCTCTTGTCTGTTCAGAGCCGCTCAGGCTGGTGGGAGGGGCCAGTCGCTGTGCTGGGACTGTGGAGGTGAAACACAGAGGAGAGTGGAGACGGGTGGTGGTGGTGAAGCCCTTTAGACTCTGGGACCAGTTGGACACAGCTGGTGTGTGCAGAGACCTGGACTGTGGCTCTGCTGTTTATGGAGAACACAGAGATGGTTTTCCACAGAGTTCTGTGTGGTGGGTCTCATCTGACTGTGTGAAGGAGTCTTCAGTGAGAGGATGTGTCTCTGGTTCATCCTCCTCCTCCTCTTCCTCGGGTCTGGAGGTGGTGTGTTCAGGTAAAACTCTGATTTACATTTTTGTGTTTCTCAGATGATTTTTCTAGTTGTTCCAGAGGAGTGTATCACACACACACACACACGTACACACACACACACACACACACACACGCACACACACACACGCACACACACACGCACACACACACGCACACACACACACACACGCACACACGCACACACACACACACACACACAGCTCTGTATCACACACGCACACACACACACCTCTGTATCACACACACACACACCTCTGTGTCACACACACACACACACACTTCTGTATCACACACACACACACACCTCTGTGTCACACACACACACACACACACCTCTGTATCACACACACACACCTCTGTATCACACACACACACACCTCTGTGTCACACACACACACACACACACACCTCTGTATCACACACACACACACCTCTGTATCACACACACACACACACACCTCTGTGTCACACACACACACACCTCTGTATCATACACACACACACACACACCTCTGTATCACACACACACCTCTGTGTCACACACACACACACACACACACACCTCTGTATCACACACACACACCTCTGTGTCACACACACACCTCTGTATCACACACACACACACACACACCTCTGTGTCACACACACACACACACCTCTGTATCACACACACACACACACCTCTGTGTCACACACACACACACACACCTCTGTACCACACACACACACACACACACCTCTGTGTCACACACACGCACACACACACACTTCTGTGTCACACACACACCTCTGTGTCACACACATACACCTCTGTGTCACACACACACACACACCTGTGTATCATACACACACACACACACCTCTGTATCACACACACACACACCTCTGTATCACACACACACCTCTGTTTCACACACACACACACAAACACACCTCTGTGTCACAGACACACACACACCTCTGTGTCACACACACACACACACACACACACCTCTGTATCACACACACACACACCTCTGTGTCACACACACACACACACTTCTGTATCACACACACACACACACCTCTGTATCACACACACACACACACACACACCTCTGTATCACACACACACACCTCTGTGTCACACACACACACACACACACCTCTGTATCACACACACACACACCTCTGTATCACACACACACACACACACCTCTGTGTCACACACACACACACCTCTGTATCATACACACACACACCTCTGTATCACACACACACCTCTGTGTCACACACACACACACACACCTCTGTATCACACACACACACCTCTGTGTCACACACACACCTCTGTATCACACACACACACACACACCTCTGTGTCACACACACACACCTCTGTATCACACACACACACACCTCTGTGTCACACACACACACACACACACACACACACACACCTCTGTACCACACACACACACACACACACCTCTGTGCCACACACACGCACACACACACACTTCTGTGTCACACACACACCTCTGTGTCACACACACACACCTCTGTGTCACACACACACACACCTGTGTATCATACACACACACACACACCTCTGTATCACACACACCTCTGTATCACACACACACACACACACCTCTGTATCACACACACACACATCTGTATCACACACACACACACACACACACACACACACCTCTGTATCACACACACACACACACACACACACACCTCTGTGTCACACACACACACACAGACCTCTGTATCACACACACACACACCCACACACACACACACACCTCTGTGTCACACACACACACACACACCTCTGTGTCACACACACACACACACACCTCTGTATCACACACACACACACACCTCTGTATCACACACACACACCTCTGTGTCACACACACACACTTCTGTATCACACACACACACACACACACCTCTGTATCACACACACACACCTCTGTGTCACACACACACACACACACACCTCTGTATCACACACACACACACACACACCTCTGTATCACACACACACACCTCTGTATCACACACACACATCTGTATCACACACACACACACACACACAACTCTGTGTCACACACACACACACCTCTGTATCACACACACACACACACAGACCTCTGTATCACACACACACACAGACCTCTATCACACACACACACACACACACCTCTGTGTCACACACACACACACTTCTGTATCACACACACACACACACACACCTCTGTATCACACACACACACACACACCTCTGTATCACATACACACACACCTCTGTGTCACACACACACACACACACACCTCTGTATCACACATACACACCTCTGTATCACACACACACACACACACACACAGACACACACCTCTGTGTCACACACACACACCTCTGTATCACACACACCTTTGTATCACACACACACACACACCTCTGTGTCACACACACACCTCTGTGTCACACACACACACACACCTCTGTACCACATATACACACACACACACACACACACCTCTGTGTCACACACACACACACACACACCACTGTATCACACACACACACACCTCTGTACCACACACACACACACACACACACACACACACACACACACACACCTCTGTGTCACACACACACACCTCTGTATCACACACACACACACACCTCTGTGTCACATACACACACACACACACACACCTCTGTATCACACACACACACACACACACACCTCTGTGTCACACACACACACACACCTCTGTACCACACACACACACACACACCTCTGTGTCACACACACACAGACACACACACACTTCTGTATCACACACACACACACACCTCTGTGTCACACACACACACACACCTCTGTACCACACACACACACACTTCTTTGTCACACACACACACACACCTCTGTGTCACACACACACACACCTCTGTATCACACACACACACACACCTCTGTGTCACACACACACACACACCTCTGTACCACACACACACACACCTCTGTGTCACACACACACACACTTCTGTGTCACACACACACACACACACACCTCTGTGTCACACACACACACCTCTGTATCACACACACACCTCTGTATCACACACACACACACACCTCTGTATCACACACACACACACACCTCTGTATCACACACACACACACCTCTGTGTCACACACACACACACCTCTGTATCACACACACACACACACCTCTGTATCACACACACACACACACACACACCTCTGTGTCTCACACACACACACACACACACACACACACCTCTGTACCACACACACACACACTTCTGTGTCACACACACACACACACACCTCTGTGTCACACACACACACACACACCTCTGTATCACACACACACACCTCTGTGTCACACACACACACACACACACCTCTGTACCACACACACACACACACACACACACACACACACACACACACACACACACACACACCTCTGTGTCACACACACACACACTTCTGTGTCACACACACACACACCTCTGTGTCACACACACACACCTCTGTATCACACACACACACACACACCTCTGTATCACACACACACACACACACCTCTGTATCACACACACACACACACACCTCTGTATCACACACACACACACCTCTGTGTCACACACACACACACACACACACCTCTGTATCACACACACACACCTCTGTGTCACACACACACACCTCTGTGTCACACACACACACACACCTCTGTACCACACACACACACACACACACACACACACACACACACACACACACCTCTGTGTCACACACACACACACTTCTGTGTCACACACACACACACCTCTGTGTCACACACACACACCTCTGTATCACACACACACACACACCTCTGTATCACACACACACACCTCTGTATCACACACACACCTCTGTATCACACACACACACACCTCTGTGTCACACACACACACACCTCTGTATCACACACACACACACACACACACCTCTGTATCACACACACACACACACCTCTGTACCACACACACACACACCTCTGTATCACACACACACACACACACACACCTCTGTATCACACA
This sequence comes from Odontamblyopus lacepedii, assembly GCA_034769755.1. NCBI lineage: Eukaryota > Metazoa > Chordata > Actinopteri > Gobiiformes > Gobiidae > Odontamblyopus > Odontamblyopus lacepedii. The sequence continues at coordinate 39,599,042 of CM068357.1, forward strand.
CACACACACACACACACACACACACACACACACCTCTGTATCACACACACACACACACACACACACCTCTGTGTCACACACACACACACCTCTGTACCACACACACACACACCTCTGTGTCACACACACACACACTTCTGTGTCACACACACACACACACACCTCTGTGTCACACACACACACACCTCTGTGTCACACACACACACACCTCTGTATCACACACACACACACACCTCTGTATCACACACACACACCTCTGTATCACACACACACACACACCTCTGTGTCACACACACACACACCTCTGTGTCACACACACACCTCTGTGTCACACACACACACCTCTGTATCACACACACACACGCACCTCTGTATCACACACACACACACACCTCTGTAACACACACACACACCTCTGTGTCACACACACACACCTCTGTGTCACACACACACACACCTCTGTATCACACACACACACACACACCTCTGTGTCACACACACACACCTCTGTATCACACACACACACACACACACACCTCTGTGTCACACACACACACACACACCTCTGTGTCACACACACACACCTCTGTGTCACACACACACACCTCTGTATCACACACACACACACACCTCTGTATCACACACACACACACACACCTCTGTGTCACACACACACACACACACCTCTGTAACACACACACACACACCTCTGTGTCACACACACACACACACACCTCTGTAACACACACACACACCTCTGTGTCACACACACATAAATCTGCACTACAGCAGTGATGTCACACACGTGTGCGTCCTATTGGTTAAAGCTGCAATAAACATGAAAAGTTTGTCTTTTTTAGTGGTGATGAAGAACAGATTAAAGTTGCACAAAAGGAGCTGAAAAAAGTCCTGAGACAGAGTAAACAAAGACACAAGGAGAAGTTTGAAAGATCCGCTGATGACCCGAGCACTAAGTGTCTCTGGGACAGCATGAAAACTATGACGGGCTGTGGCCCTTGTGAGTCCAGTCCTTCAGACATGAATGTGAATGAAATGAACAAATACTTTGCTCGATTTGATGAACTTAACTTTGCACATGAGCATCAGAAATAGTTTTCAACACTTGCTGCAAATGGGACTGAATCCTCGTGCCCTGAGGTTAGTTTCAGTGTTCGTGATGTCCAACAGCAGCTTAGGTATCTGAAACCTAACAAGGCAGCAGGGCCAGATGGTGTTCATCCCCGTGCCCTTAAAGCCTGTGCTCAGCAACTTGGATCTATTTTACATTTCATTTTTACACTTTCTTTATCAAGTGCTAAAATTCCTGCTATGTGGCAGACATCTTGTTTGGTGCTAGTTCCCAAAAAGTCAAATGTAAGTGGCACCTTGTCTAATCTCAGACCTATTGCACTGACCTCACACATTATGAAATGCTTTGAGACACTGGTTTTAAGTCGGTTGAGGGAACAAGAGGCATTATTTCAGGACCCATTACACTTTACCTACAGGGAAGGTGTGAGTGTCGATGATGCGTTATTGTATTTGCTCCACACAACGTATCAATACCTGGGAAAAATTGGTAGCTCTGTCCGTATTATGTTTTTTGATTTTTCTAGCGCTTTTAATACTATTCAACCACACCTTTTAGCTAATACATTGAGTTTTAATCTGCACAACACCACAGTCGCATGGGTTTTAGAAAACCTCTTAAACTGTCCTCAGTATGTAAGACTTAATGACAGATGTTCGGAAATGATCTGAACAAACACGGGAGCTCCCCAGGGCACAGTCTTATCGCCCTTTTTATTTACCTTGTACACAGCCGAATACAGGCAGAACTTTGATTCTTGTCATATGCAGAAATTTTCAGATGACACTGCTCTTCTGGGCCTCATCTCCAAGGATAATGACCTGGCTTATAGGACTGAAATCAACTCCTTTGTCAGCTGGTGCGACGCCCATTTTTTACTGCTTAATTTGGGCAAAACACAGGAATTAATTATTGATTTCAGAAAGAACAAAAAAGCCATTCTTCCTGTTGTCATTAAAGGGCAGTCTGTTGAGATCGTTGACTCTTCTAAGGACTTGGGAGCACATTTGGATAGTAGGCTGAACTGGAGGAGGAACAGTGATGCCGTTTTCAAAAAGACTCAGTCTAGACTGTTCTTCTTGAGGAAACTACGATCTTTTGATGTGAGCAAAAGGCTCTTAAATGTGTTTTATCAGGGGATTGTGGCCAGTGTGTTGTTTTATGGTGTGTTGTGCTGGGGCGGGAGCATCACCACTGCTGACAAGAATCACATAAACAAGCTGATTAAGAAGCCTGGTGCAGTAATGGGGCTGAACCTGGACTCTGTGGACACTGTTGTGGA
>CM068357.1:39603913-39611413 GCA_034769755.1 Odontamblyopus lacepedii
GCTTAGTCCTGGTTTAGACGTGGTTCAGTCCTGGTTTAGTCCTGGTTTAGACCTGGTTTAGATATGGTTTAGTCCTGGTTTAGTCCTGGTTTAGACCTGGTTTAGTCCTGGTTTAAACCTGGTTTAGTCATGTTCAGCCCTGGTTTAGACCTGGTTTAGTCCTGGTTTAGTCTTAGTTTAGTCCTGGTTTAGTCCTGGTTTAGTCCTGGTTTAGACCTGGTTTAGTCATGTTTAGTCCTGGTTTAGACCTGGTTTAGTCCTGGTTTAGTCCTGGTTTAGACCTGGTTTAGCCCTGGTTTAGTTCTGGTTTAGACCTGGTTTAGTCCTGGTATAGTCATGTTTAGTCCTGGTTTAGACCTGGTTTAGTCCTGGTTGAGTCCTGGTTTAGTCATGTTTAGTCCTGGTTTAGACCTGGTTTAGTCCTGGTTTAGTCCTGGTTTAGTCCTGGTTTAGTCCTGGTTTAGACCTGGTTTAGTCATGTTTAGTCCTGGTTTAGACCTGGTTTAGTCCTGGTTTAGACCTGGTTTAGTCCTGGTTTAAACCTGGTTTAGTCATGTTCATTCCTGGTTTAGACCTGGTTTAGTCCTGGTTTAGTCTTGGTTTAGTCCTGTTTTAGTCCTGGTTTAGACCTGGTTTAGTCCTGGTTTAGTCCTGGTTTAAACCTGGTTTAGCCCTGGTTTAGTCCTGGTTTAGACCTGGTTTAGTCCTGGTATAGTCCTGGTTTAGTCCTGGTTTAGACCTGGTTTAGTCCTGGTTTAGACCTGGTTTAGTCATGTTTAGTCCTGGTTTAGACCTGGTTTAGTTCTGGTTTAGTCCTGGTTTAGACCTGGTTTAGTCATGTTTAGTCCTGGTTTAGACCTGGTTTAGCCCTGGTTTAGTCCTGGTTTAGACCTGGTTTAGTCCTGGTATAGTCCTGGTTTAGACCTGGTTTAGTTTTGGTTTACACCTGGTTTAGTCCTGGTTTAGTCCTGGTTTAGACCTGGTTTAGTCCTGGTTTAAACCTGGTTTAGTCATGTTCAGTCCTGGTTTTGACCTGGTTTAGTCCTTGTTTAGTCTTGGTTTAGTCCTGGTTTAGTCCTGGTTTAGTCCTGGTTTAGACCTGGTTTAGTCCTGGTTTAGTCCTGGTTTAAACCTGGTTTAGCCCTGGTTTAGTACTGGTTTAGACCTGGTTTAGTCCTGGTATAGTCCTGGTTTAGTCCTGGTTTAGACCTGGTTTAGTCCTGGTTTAGACCTGGTTTAGTCCTGGTTTAGTCCTGGTTTAGTCCTGGTTTAGACCTGGTTTAGTCCTGGTTTAGACCTGGTTTAGTCCTGGTTTAGTCCTGGTTTAAACCTGGTTTAGCCCTGGTTTAGTCCTGGTTTAGACCTGGTTTAGTCCTGGTATAGTCCTGGTTTAGTCCTGGTTTAGACCTGGTTTAGTCCTGGTTTAGACCTGGTTTAGTCCTGGTTTAGTCCTGGTTTAGTCCTGGTTTAGACCTGGTTTAGTCCTGGTTTAGACCTGGTTTAGTCCTGGTTTAGACCTGGTTTAGTCTTGGTTTAGTCCTGGTTAAGACCTGGTTTAGTCCTGGTTTAGTCCTGGTTAAGACCTGGTTTAGTCCTGGTTTAGACCTGGTTTAGACCTGGTTTAGTCCTGGTTTAGTCCTGGTTTAGTCCTGGTTTAGACCTGGTTTAGTCCTGGTTTAGACCTGGTTTAGTCATGTTTAGTCCTGGTTTAGACCTGGTTTAGTTCTGGTTTAGTCCTGGTTTAGACCTGGTTTAGTCATGTTTAGTCCTGGTTTAGACCTGGTTTAGCCCTGGTTTAGTCCTGGTTTAGACCTGGTTTAGTCCTGGTATAGTCCTGGTTTACACCTGGTTTAGTTTTGGTTTACACCTGGTTTAGTCCTGGTTTAGTCCTGATTTAGACCTGGTTTAGATGTGGTTTAGTCCTGGTTTAGTCCTGGTTTAGACCTGGTTTAGTCCTGGTTTAAACCTGGTTTAGTCATGTTCAGCCCTGGTTTAGACCTGGTTTAGTCCTGGTTTAGTCTTAGTTTAGTCCTGGTTTAGTCCTGGTTTAGTCCTGGTTTAGACCTGGTTTAGTCCTGGTTTAAACCTGGTTTAGTCATGTTCAGCCCTGGTTTAGACCTGGTTTAGTCCTGGTTTAGTCTTAGTTTAGTCCTGGTTTAGTCCTGGTTTAGTCCTGGTTTAGACCTGGTTTAGTCATGTTTAGTCCTGGTTTAGACCTGGTTTAGTCCTGGTTTAGTCCTGGTTTAGACCTGGTTTAGCCCTGGTTTAGTTCTGGTTTAGTTCTGGTTTAGACCTGGTTTAGTCCTGGTATAGTCATGTTTAGTCCTGGTTTAGACCTGGTTTAGTCCTGGTTGAGTCCTGGTTTAGTCATGTTTAGTCCTGGTTTAGACCTGGTTTAGTCCTGGTTTAGTCCTGGTTTAGTCCTGGTTTAGTCCTGGTTTAGACCTGGTTTAGTCATGTTTAGTCCTGGTTTAGACCTGGTTTAGTCCTGGTTTAGACCTGGTTTAGACCTGGTTTAGTTTTGGTTTACACCTGGTTTAGTCCTGGTTTAGTCCTGGTTTAGACCTGGTTTAGTCCTGGTTTAAACCTGGTTTAGTCATGTTCAGTCCTGGTTTTGACCTGGTTTAGTCCTTGTTTAGTCTTGGTTTAGTCCTGGTTTAGTCCTGGTTTAGTCCTGGTTTAGACCTGGTTTAGTCCTGGTTTAGTCCTGGTTTAAACCTGGTTTAGCCCTGGTTTAGTACTGGTTTAGACCTGGTTTAGTCCTGGTATAGTCCTGGTTTAGTCCTGGTTTAGACCTGGTTTAGTCCTGGTTTAGACCTGGTTTAGTCCTGGTTTAGTCCTGGTTTAGTCCTGGTTTAGACCTGGTTTAGTCCTGGTTTAGACCTGGTTTAGTCCTGGTTTAGTCCTGGTTTAAACCTGGTTTAGCCCTGGTTTAGTCCTGGTTTAGACCTGGTTTAGTCCTGGTTTAGTCCTGGTTTAGTCCTGGTTTAGACCTGGTTTAGTCCTGGTTTAGACCTGGTTTAGTCCTGGTTTAGTCCTGGTTTTGTTCTGGTTTAGTCCTGGTTTAGTCCTGGTTTAGACCTGGTTTAGTCCTGGTTTAGACCTGGTTTAGTCCTGGTTTAGACCTGGTTTAGACCTGGTTTAGTCCTGGTTTAGTCCTGGTTTAGACCTGGTTTTAGTCCTGGTTTAGACCTGGTTTAGACCTGGTTTAGTCCTGGTTTAGTCCTGGTTTAGTCCTGGTTTAGACCTGGTTTAGTCCTGGTTTAGACCTGGTTTAGTCATGTTTAGTCCTGGTTTAAACCTGGTTTAGACCTGGTTTAGTCCTGGTTTAGACCTGGTTTAATCCTGGTTTAAACCTGGTTTAGTCATGTTTAGTCCTGGTTTAGACCTGGTTTAGTCATGTTTAGTCCTGGTTTAGAACTGGTTTAGACCTGGTTTAGTTTTGGTTTACACCTGGTTTAGTCCTGGTTTAGTCCTGGTTTAGTCCTGGTTTAGTCCTGGTTTAGACCTGGTTTAGTCCTGGTTTAGTCCTGGTTAAGACCTGGTTTAGTCCTGGTTTAGTCCTGGTTTAGTCCTGGTTTAGTCCTGGTTTAGTCCTGGTTTAGACCTGGTTTAGTCCTGGTTTAGTCCTGGTTTAAACCTGGTTTAGCCCTGGTTTAGTACTGGTTTAGACCTGGTTTAGTCCTGGTATAGTCCTGGTTTAGTCCTGGTTTAGACCTGGTTTAGTCCTGGTTTAGACCTGGTTTAGTCCTGGTTTAGTCCTGGTTTAGTCCTGGTTTAGACCTGGTTTAGTCCTGGTTTAGACCTGGTTTAGTCCTGGTTTAGTCCTGGTTTAAACCTGGTTTAGCCCTGGTTTAGTCCTGGTTTAGACCTGGTTTAGTCCTGGTATAGTCCTGGTTTAGTCCTGGTTTAGACCTGGTTTAGTCCTGGTTTAGACCTGGTTTAGTCCTGGTTTAGTCCTGGTTTAGTCCTGGTTTAGACCTGGTTTAGTCCTGGTTTAGACCTGGTTTAGTCCTGGTTTAGACCTGGTTTAGTCTTGGTTTAGTCCTGGTTAAGACCTGGTTTAGTCCTGGTTTAGTCCTGGTTAAGACCTGGTTTAGTCCTGGTTTAGACCTGGTTTAGACCTGGTTTAGTCCTGGTTTAGTCCTGGTTTAGTCCTGGTTTAGACCTGGTTTAGTCCTGGTTTAGACCTGGTTTAGTCATGTTTAGTCCTGGTTTAGACCTGGTTTAGTTCTGGTTTAGTCCTGGTTTAGACCTGGTTTAGTCATGTTTAGTCCTGGTTTAGACCTGGTTTAGCCCTGGTTTAGTCCTGGTTTAGACCTGGTTTAGTCCTGGTATAGTCCTGGTTTACACCTGGTTTAGTTTTGGTTTACACCTGGTTTAGTCCTGGTTTAGACCTGGTTTAGTCTTGGTTTAGTCCTGGTTAAGACCTGGTTTAGTCCTGGTTTAGTCCTGGTTAAGACCTGGTTTAGTCCTGGTTTAGTCCTGGTTTAGTCCTGGTTTAGTCCTGGTTTAGACCTGGTTTAGTCCTGGTTTAGTCCTGGTTTAAACCTGGTTTAGCCCTGGTTTAGTACTGGTTTAGACCTGGTTTAGTCCTGGTATAGTCCTGGTTTAGTCCTGGTTTAGACCTGGTTTAGTCCTGGTTTAGACCTGGTTTAGTCCTGGTTTAGTCCTGGTTTAGTCCTGGTTTAGACCTGGTTTAGTCCTGGTTTAGACCTGGTTTAGTCCTGGTTTAGTCCTGGTTTAAACCTGGTTTAGCCCTGGTTTAGTCCTGGTTTAGACCTGGTTTAGTCCTGGTATAGTCCTGGTTTAGTCCTGGTTTAGACCTGGTTTAGTCCTGGTTTAGACCTGGTTTAGTCCTGGTTTAGTCCTGGTTTAGTCCTGGTTTAGACCTGGTTTAGTCCTGGTTTAGACCTGGTTTAGTCCTGGTTTAGACCTGGTTTAGTCTTGGTTTAGTCCTGGTTAAGACCTGGTTTAGTCCTGGTTTAGTCCTGGTTAAGACCTGGTTTAGTCCTGGTTTAGACCTGGTTTAGACCTGGTTTAGTCCTGGTTTAGTCCTGGTTTAGTCCTGGTTTAGACCTGGTTTAGTCCTGGTTTAGACCTGGTTTAGTCATGTTTAGTCCTGGTTTAGACCTGGTTTAGTTCTGGTTTAGTCCTGGTTTAGACCTGGTTTAGTCATGTTTAGTCCTGGTTTAGACCTGGTTTAGCCCTGGTTTAGTCCTGGTTTAGACCTGGTTTAGTCCTGGTATAGTCCTGGTTTACACCTGGTTTAGTTTTGGTTTACACCTGGTTTAGTCCTGGTTTAGTCCTGATTTAGACCTGGTTTAGTCCTGGTTTAAACCTGGTTTAGTCATGTTCAGTCCTGGTTTTGACCTGGTTTAGTCCTTGTTTAGTCTTGGTTTAGTCCTGGTTTAGTCCTGGTTTAGTCCTGGTTTAGACCTGGTTTAGTCCTGGTTTAGTCCTGGTTTAAACCTGGTTTAGCCCTGGTTTAGTCCTGGTTTAGACCTGGTTTAGTCCTGGTATAGTCCTGGTTTAGTCCTGGTTTAGACCTGGTTTAGTCCTGGTTTAGACCTGGTTTAGTCCTGGTTTAGTCCTGGTTTAGTCCTGGTTTAGACCTGGTTTAGTCCTGGTTTAGACCTGGTTTAGTCCTGGTTTAGTCCTGGTTTAAACCTGGTTTAGCCCTGGTTTAGTCCTGGTTTAGACCTGGTTTAGTCCTGGTATAGTCCTGGTTTAGTCCTGGTTTAGACCTGGTTTAGTCCTGGTTTAGACCTGGTTTAGTCCTGGTTTAGTCCTGGTTTAGTCCTGGTTTAGACCTGGTTTAGTCCTGGTTTAAACCTGGTTTAGTCATGTTCAGCCCTGGTTTAGACCTGGTTTAGTCCTGGTTTAGTCTTAGTTTAGTCCTGGTTTAGTCCTGGTTTAGTCCTGGTTTAGACCTGGTTTAGTCATGTTTAGTCCTGGTTTAGACCTGGTTTAGTCCTGGTTTAGTCCTGGTTTAGACCTGGTTTAGCCCTGGTTTAGTTCTGGTTTAGACCTGGTTTAGTCCTGGTATAGTCATGTTTAGTCCTGGTTTAGACCTGGTTTAGTCCTGGTTGAGTCCTGGTTTAGTCATGTTTAGTCCTGGTTTAGACCTGGTTTAGTCCTGGTTTAGTCCTGGTTTAGTCCTGGTTTAGTCCTGGTTTAGACCTGGTTTAGTCATGTTTAGTCCTGGTTTAGACCTGGTTTAGTCCTGGTTTAGACCTGGTTTAGTCCTGGTTTAAACCTGGTTTAGTCATGTTCATTCCTGGTTTAGACCTGGTTTAGTCCTGGTTTAGTCTTGGTTTAGTCCTGTTTTAGTCCTGGTTTAGACCTGGTTTAGTCCTGGTTTAGTCCTGGTTTAAACCTGGTTTAGCCCTGGTTTAGTCCTGGTTTAGACCTGGTTTAGTCCTGGTATAGTCCTGGTTTAGTCCTGGTTTAGACCTGGTTTAGTCCTGGTTTAGACCTGGTTTAGTCATGTTTAGTCCTGGTTTAGACCTGGTTTAGTTCTGGTTTAGTCCTGGTTTAGACCTGGTTTAGTCATGTTTAGTCCTGGTTTAGACCTGGTTTAGCCCTGGTTTAGTCCTGGTTTAGACCTGGTTTAGTCCTGGTATAGTCCTGGTTTAGACCTGGTTTAGTTTTGGTTTACACCTGGTTTAGTCATGTTCAGTCCTGGTTTTGACCTGGTTTAGTCCTTGTTTAGTCTTGGTTTAGTCCTGGTTTAGTCCTGGTTTAGTCCTGGTTTAGACCTTGTTTAGTCCTGGTTTAGTCCTGGTTTAAACCTGGTTTAGCCCTGGTTTAGTCCTGGTTTAGACCTGGTTTAGTCCTGGTATAGTCCTGGTTTAGTCCTGGTTTAGACCTGGTTTAGTCCTGGTTTAGACCTGGTTTAGTCCTGGTTTAGTCCTGGTTTAGTCCTGGTTTAGACCTGGTTTAGTCCTGGTTTAGACCTGGTTTAGTCCTGGTTTAGTCCTGGTTTAAACCTGGTTTAGCCCTGGTTTAGTCCTGGTTTAGACCTGGTTTAGTCCTGGTATAGTCCTGGTTTAGTCCTGGTTTAGACCTGGTTTAGTCCTGGTTTAGACCTGGTTTAGTCCTGGTTTAGTCCTGGTTTAGTCCTGGTTTAGACCTGGTTTAGTCCTGGTTTAGACCTGGTTTAGTCCTGGTTTAGACCTGGTTTAGTCTTGGTTTAGTCCTGGTTAAGACCTGGTTTAGTCCTGGTTTAGTCCTGGTTAAGACCTGGTTTAGTCCTGGTTTAGACCTGGTTTAGACCTGGTTTAGTCCTGGTTTAGTCCTGGTTTAGTCCTGGTTTAGACCTGGTTTAGTCCTGGTTTAGACCTGGTTTAGTCATGTTTAGTCCTGGTTTAGACCTGGTTTAGTTCTGGTTTAGTCCTGGTTTAGACCTGGTTTAGTCATGTTTAGTCCTGGTTTAGACCTGGTTTAGCCCTGGTTTAGTCCTGGTTTAGACCTGGTTTAGTCCTGGTATAGTCCTGG
>CM068357.1:39616413-39878913 GCA_034769755.1 Odontamblyopus lacepedii
GTGAAACCATGTGACCTTCCTGGTCTCACCTCATGTGCACTTTAAGCAGTTCTCGTCGTCCTACTCAAAACTAAATGCACGTTTCAAAGTTCTTGGTAGATTTTGTCCCACACCATTGGTCTTGAGCTCTTAATTCAACAGAAAGCAGGAGGTGCAGGCTCGCCAGGTAAACGTCTTAAAGTTTCACTTCTGCTCGACACAGCAGTCGTCTTCCATCAACAAAATCAACAAAATGAACAGGGCCGGAGTCTCGTGAGCCTTTGCCATTGCTGCCCTCTGGAACTGTCTCCCTTCACATCAGAAACTCAGACTCACTTTACACCTTCAAAAAACTGCTCAAAACCCCTTTTCCTCAGAGCTACAGTCCCCACACCGCTCCTCATTACTGTTCTGTCCTGTCGCTTGGTAAAACTGATGTATTGTTATTATTATTATTATTATTCCTCTTCAGGGAGTGTCTGCAGAACTAAACCCTCTGCTCCTGTTTCAGATCAGACGAGGACTTCTCACCTGCAGGACTCAGCTCCTCACACTCTCCAGACTCTCATAGAAGGTTCTCTCATCACTGAGATCTGCACTCTCCCCTCACACCTGAACACGGTGAGTTCTCCGGGTTTGTGCATTTTAACTGCATCCTGTTAGAGACAAACCAAGTCCACAAAGATGCAAATGCCTGAACATGTCTGTGCCAAATCCCCCAAATTTTATCTCCTGTAATTCTGCAAATTCAGAGCTCCTCAGGTGATTCCAGCTCCCTGTGAATGCTCATGTCTGTAACTGGCCTGTCTGTGCATTGAATCCAACAGAGATTCAAAATTGATCTTTGGCCCATTTTAGGCAGCATGAGGCTCTTTGGAAAAGTTTTGGTGCAAAGTTTGTAAAGTTTGGATTGAGGACAGTATCAGAGGAGAGGATTACCAGAGGTGCAGCTGTATTCCTCCAACATGTTTGGTTTGGAAAAAGCCGATAGAGCGTTTGTGCAGATCTGCCATCTGAATGTTATATGTACATAAAAAAAATCTGTCTTAACAAATGTCTCACTAGGCCCTTTTAAAATTGGATTTTTAAAAATGAATAGAAAACATCTATTTGTTGTGAACTTGAAAAAAAATCACAGGGGATTTATTTGTGATGCAGCACAATGTGACAACGCCACATGACTCCAGCTGGTTTAGGAGAAAAATAAGAAGAATTTTTTACAGCCACACTGAGGCCATTTTAGACCCCTGTACATTACAAACATGTGCAAAAAAATTATCTTTCAAAATATCACGACAGCTCCATCTCAAAATCAAAATACAGGAATCAGTTTATTTTAGAGTGATGTTGCATAAAACAATGAGAAAATTCGTTGCCCCATTTTTAATTCAGTTGTATTTACCCCTCTAGGAGAAATATGGCTTCAGATTTTAGAACGCACATTGATGAAAGGAAGAAGATAGACGACGGACCTCCTGCACGATACCAACTGCAGCTAAAAAGAGTCAATCTGGACAAAAAAACTAATGAAGAGTCTGAACTGAGGAGATTTATTCTTGGAGAATCTGATCCAAAGTGCCTGAACAGGACCATCCTCCTGGTGGGAGCCACTGGGGCAGGGAAGTCCACTCTGATCAATGCCCTGGTCAACTTTGTGATGGGAGTGGAGTTTGAAGACAAAGTCTGGTTTGAGGTCATCTCAGATGAGAAGGACAAACCTCAGACTGAGACTCAGACCTCTGCTGTGTCTGTTTACGACATCTTTGGATTTGAGGGAACTAAAGTCCCTTATTCTCTGTCCATCATCGACACTCCAGGATTCGGAGACACCAGAGGATTAGAACATGACCATATGGTCATGAATAAACTCAAAGACCTGTTCTGCATCCCTGAGGGAGTGGACACAGTCAGTGCTGTGTGTTTGGTCATGAAGGCCTCAGAGAACAGGCTGAACAAGAGGATGGCCTATATCTTTAACTCTGTCACTTCTCTGTTTGGCAAAGACATGGAGCAGAACATTGTGGTGATGATGACTCACTCAACTGGAGGAAAACCCAAAAATGCTCTCAAAGCTCTGGAAGATGCAAAGATTCTTTGTGCCAGAGATTCAAAAAATGAACGAGTGTATTTCCAGTTCAACAATCGCCAAAACGAGACGACTGAAGACGACAGAGACGGAGAGGAAGAGGCAAAATATGCATTTAAAACTTCAAACAAGGGAATGGAGAAGTTCACAAAGTTTCTGGAAACAGCCAAAACTCAGTCTCTGAAGACGACAGGGGAGGTGATTAAAGAGAGGATCAGACTCACGGCCTGCATCCAGAACCTGGAGGAACGAGTGAAAGAGGCGGAGATGAAGCAGGAGGCGATAGAAAAGAACAAAGAGGAACTTGAAAAATTTAACCATGAGATGAAGGAGAACCAAAACTTTAAAGTTAACAAAGAAGAAACCTACAAAGAGAAAGAGAAAATAAACAGCTGGTGGGACAACAAAGCTACGACCTGTAATAAGTGTGAAGAGAACTGCCATTACCCAGGATGCACCTGGGCCTGGAGTCCAAGCTGGTGTGAGGTCATGAAAGACGGGAGGTGTACTTCCTGTTCTGGGAAGTGTCCGGTGGAGGATCATGTGAGAAAAAACTGGAAATATGTGCCTAATACCAGTGGAAACGACCATTGAAGAAATGAAGGCCAAATATGAGAAGAACAAAGCCGAGAGTGAGGAGAAGACCACTCTGCTGGAGGATCTGGAGAAGGAAATGTCTGAGCTTAAAGAAAAGAAAAATGAGTGGCTTAATGAAGCCTTTTGTATCATTGTGAAGCTGGAGCAGATCGCTCTGAACGAGGATTCAGTCTCTACTTACATCCATCTGGAGTTTCTGATTGAGAAAATGAAGGAGACGGGAGACACAGAGAAGGTGCAGAAACTGGAGGAAATGAGAGAGCGGATGGACGAGAAGAACAAGTCTGGAGCCAAGTACTTAACAGGACTTCTGTTGACAAAAATGAAAGGATTCCGCCTCTGGAAATCTTAATTCAGTTTCAGATTGACAAACCAAATCCAATCCAAGACCCAGACACAAAATGTCACATGTTCACAAAAAATAAAGTGATCAGAGCAGCAGCTTTGGGGATGCTGAAGAATTTGAGTTTCTTAGGTGAGGGTCAAGAGACAGGTCGATATTCCCAGAGACGCAGGCGTCTAGAAGGTCCACAATCACCAGCAGGGCCAAAACCTGCTCCTGGATCCAGAAGTCCCGAGATATACAAAATGACTGACCACACACTATTAGACACAGACTTCCAGATGGTGGTTTGAGGGCCCCATTTGCATTTGAGATGAAACACTTTCATTTCTTTCTGTAAAGCCCAAAATCACAACTGTGTTTAAACAGAAATCAAACTGGAAACAAGCAAATGGAGAAGCAGCCCCCTGTCTTCAGACCCTCCTCCTGCAACAATAAACACAGTGGGTTATTTATTTATTTATTTATTTATTTATTTATTTATTTTTTTACTAACATTAGATATCCTCCTTTCCATATCTGAATGAAGTGCCAATATGTGTTCTTTTAATGTTTGTTACCAGTATATAAATGTGAAAAGGGGTTTAAAAGAAATCAAATTCTGTCCTTTAGCGTAAGTCGGACTCGATCATCTGTGTTTATATAAATGACCCATGTGGCTGTAAATTTTGTTTATATAAATGTGTTGCAATTTTTCCTTTTTGTCATTATATCAAGTTGGGTTTATAGAGGTGTTTGTATTGTATAATGTCTAAGGGTCGCCTGGGCCTTTCTGTGTGGAGTTTGCATGTTCTCCCCGTGTCTGGATGGGTTTCCTCCGGGTGCTCCGGTTTCCCCCATCAACCCAAATCCTGCACTGTAGGTGTGAGTGTGTGAGTGAGTGTTGGTGGTGGTCGGAGGGACCGTTGGCGCCGCTTGGCTTGGCAGCCGCGCCTCTGTCAGTCTGCCCCAGGGCAACTGTGGCTACAACAGTAGTTTACCACCACCAGGTCTGGAGTGAATGAAGATGTTCTGTAAAATGCTGTGTAAAGCACTTTGGGGACATGTGTCTCTATATAAATAAACCTTACCTTACCTAAGGCAATGAAATGTTTAACACATATAAACTCTTTGTGCCGAGGAAGCATGGAGGCTCCTTTCCTAACTCCTTCCTAACTGAGCGCACTATTCAAACTGCCTTTATCATGGTTTTGGCCCAAGGAGCTTTGTGGCCAACTTGAGAAATTCGGAACGAACCAAAGGCCAGTTGAGGTGAGGGGGGAAGGTGAAAAAAATATTTAAAAATCTAATAAACTCATCCTTAACCTTCCAGTTCCTTTATGGCTGTGGTGGAAACGTCTTATTCAATGTGTGATTCATTGTTGACCGAAATGTATTTTGTCTAAATGTTTTTCTCGAGTAACTAAAGAGCGCAGGAAGGTGCTGAGGAGCAGGAGACAGGGGCCCACTGTCCTTGAAGGGGGAAAACAGTTCCCTGCACAGAGCCAAAACAGAACCAGAGGCTTACATTCTTTTTTTGATTACACCTTCTTAGTTTAACAGCAGGGGGTCCGCCTAGTTTGGGGCTCCAGATTGGATTCCCAGGGCCCTTCTCTCCCGCTCTCCACCGTCTGTTCTCTTTAAGTCTTTTCTATGTCATAGTTCACTCAGTGCACAGTACTTAAGACTTTGGAATCGTTTTGTATCACCTGAAATAAATTCCACAAAACGTCTTCTCGCCTCCGGGATTTTTTCCTTTTGAACAACCACATGACGACTAAGAGTTGGAGAGTTTATGTGTGTGGAATGACTTGGATGTTTTGTGAGTATAAAGACGTGTTAATTTTGTCTGAGTAGAAACAATTCTGTGGTTTGCTTTTGAACATTTGACCTGAGATTGGAATGCTTTTGTGTTTTGTTCTATTTTCTTCTGGAATGATCTTTGAAACAGTTTAATAAACGCAGCATTTGCTTTTTGCCTCTAATTCCACAAGTCTCTGTCTTTATTTGATGAGTCAGCAAAACCAAACATTAGTGTTGCTATAGAACTAAATACATGAAAATACACACTGAGAATTCTCATTTTGATTATTTTTTTGGTACAGTTATGCCTTCGTTTGGATACAGTTACTTTCCAAAAATCAAATACACTGTGAGCTTCAAATTGCAAAATATTAGAGAAAAGTAGAAAGGGGCCATACCTATGTTTCCACAGCTTTATATTCCCAAAGCCCTTTTTCTCTCACAGTTAACCCCCAAAGACCTGAGGGCAGTTTTAGTACATTTCTCCTCGCCTGGATTTTTGTCTTAATGTTGCTTTTAAAACTGCCCCTTTTACCCCTAATGAAGTGTTCTACCTCCTTTTGTTCAGTCCAACCTGTTATTTCACAATCTGCTGCTGTAGTTGTGTCATGAGGCTGTGATAAAAGCTACAGGACCAGAAATAGAGATGGAAAAAAAAAAAACAGAAAATAAAATTCTTTTATACAAAACACACAGTAAACATGTATAAATAACTTTTTGGACATAAAATGCTTAATTTAGGGCCTTAGCTACAAAAATGCAAAATCTCAAGTCTGTAAGTAAATTAAAAATCTCCTTATTTCCCTCAAAACAAAAAAAGTGCAGTGGCTCCATGACTTTCCTGGTCCAGTCCTGGAAACAGCTCCTGTCAGGTCCACGGCCAGAGCCACAGCACTTCTGCATTTCCAGGGTGGAAATTACATTTGGATTTGTTCATTTGGACTGAAATAAACCTTTAAATAAAAATAGAAAGAGATGCACAATTACACACACCAAGATGTGTAATTTTCCACTTAGAGCGCCTTTTTCCCTCGTTATAAACACACACAGTCAGAGGAGTCGACCATCTTGACTCACTTCACTCTTTGGCAAAGTTTGGCTCGATCAAAATGGACGGAGCGCATGAGTTTGGGGAAAACAAAGTTCCTATTGGACACTCGTTTTGCTCCCGTCATCACACAGCGTGAGTGTGACGTAGGATAAAGCCGCAGAAATGTACGGAAACCTCTATGTCTGCACTTTCAGAGGGGAAAAGGACGTTTCTGTCTGTTACCGTTACAAAGTTCTGCGGTTATAGAAACATATTCCTCTGTATCGTGGACGATGTCGTAGGTCTGTGAGGGTTAAACTCCACACACCTTCACTAGAATCATTCGGATTGTTTTTTCAGTCCTGGAGTCGCTGATCTCGCCTGAACTAAAGGGAAAAGGAGCTGTTCACTTGGAAACTACCACCACTTCATGACATCACAGGGTGGAGCAGAGCGTTTGGAGCTTTGCAGATGTAACAGACGAATAATAAAGAGTTACTCAAACATGAATGAAACAAACACGATTCCGGCTGTTTTTTGTGAGGAGGAAACATCGTTATATCAATGCTTAAAGCTCACACTGCAAAAAAGGATTTTCTAGCAGAGTTAAACTGACTTAAATGAAGCAGATTCATCTTAAAAGATCAATTTTAAGATTTTTTTTACTTAATAAGACAAGATTTTTTTTTAACTTATATATTCCATCCTGATATATTTTATGTACATATTACAACTTATTCTAAGCCCTTTTTATATTAAATGAAGCCAGGTGAAGCCTCTTTAACTTCCTTCTCAACCCAGTTCTTTTCTCAGGCTCAGATCTGTTCCTCTGTCCTCAGAGTCGTGTCCCGGGGCTTTTAGGTAAAGATCTACGGCATTTCTAAAGTGGTGAGAAAGTGGAAAATGTGACATTTCAATAAATGCACTTTCAAATGTGACTGATTTCATGTATTTGTTCAAATGTAAAGATAATGTGAAAGTTCGAAATCAGCTTTTCTTAAAACAAGTGTCTAAGAAATAACAGCCTGATTTAAGACATGTTCTATACTAGAAATAAATTCAATTCAATTTCAATTCAATTTATTTTGTAGCGCCCAAAATCGCAACACCAGTTTCCTCTAAGGGCGTTCCAAGATATGGATGAGTAAAACATACACACAGACATATCAGAACAGGAATAAACAACATTCATGTAAAGCAGCAAATGAAACATTGTCCAGTCATCCCCTGTCCTTAGACCCTCCTTCTCAGCAAGGAAAAACTCCAAAAAACCCAGGGTCCTGGGAAAAAGAAGAAACCTCGGGGAGAACTACAGTGAAGGAGGGATCCACTCCCATGGACGGACAGGCTATAGATGTCCAGGCCCGTGGGCCAGTTCAGTATGACCACAGCTACCCAGGTGGGGAAGGAGCCGGGGAGGAGGAGGAGAAGAGGGGCGAGGAGGAGGAGCCGGGCGAGGAGGAGGAGCCAGGCGAGGAGGAGGAGCCAGGCGAAGAGGAGGAGCCGGGCGAGGAGGAGGAGCCAGGCGAGGAGGAGGAGCCAGGCGAAGAGGAGGAGCCAGGCGAGGAGGAGGAGAGAGGTCCAGCTGCCATCAGGCGTCTGAAAGAGTTCCACTCCACAGGGGGAGTGGGACAGGGGACAACATGTGAATAGCAATGAACAAACTACAGATGAGAACATAGTGAGTGATGCTAATGAGAAAAATAGGAGGAAACAGAGGACAGTGCTCATGTTGCCACACTTCCCTCAGCTTGTTATCTACTGCGGCTGCTTTTCTTAGTGTCATCAACTAAGGATCCTTGTAATATGCTATTCGGAAGAGGAAGGTTTTTAGCCTGGTCTTAAATAAAGAGACTGTGGAGCCTGTTTAACATCAACAGGAGTTGATTCCATAACACAGGAGCTTGGTAACTGAAGGCTCTCCCCACTGTACTTTTAGACACTCTAGGAACCACTAATAATCCTGCATTCTGAGAGCGAAGTGCTCTATTTGGCTGATAGGGGACAATGGCATCCTGAAGATATGATGGGGCCATATTGTTTAAGGCTTTGTATGTCAGGAGGAGAACTTTGAATTTAATTCTAAACTCGACAGGAAGCCAGTGCAGTGATTTTAACACAGGACTGATGTGATCACGTCTTTTAGTTCCTGTTAGGACTCTGGCCGCTGCATTTTGGACCAACTGGAAGCTTCTTAAAGTACCTTTAGTGCAGGCGGTGAGCAGAGAATTACAGTAATCTAGTCTGGATGTAACAAATGCAGGGATAAGTTTTTCGGCATCATTTTTAGGCAAAATATTTCTGATTTTAGTTATGTTTCGCAGGTGAAAATATGCAGTTTTACAAGCTTGGTTTATATGAGCTGTGAATGAGAGATTTTGGTCAAATACGACTCCAAGGTTTTTACAGTAGGCTAGAGGCTATACTCACATTGTCAAGTGAGATTATCTGGTCTGACAGAGAATCTCTCTGACCTTAGGACCGACAACAATGACCTCTGTTTTCAGGGTTTAAGAGGAGGTAATTCAGGGTCATCCAGGTTTTGATGTCCTTCACACAGGCACTGAGCTTATCCATTTGATCGGTCTGATTAGGTTTCATTGATAAGTACAGCTGAGTGTCATCAGCATAGCAGTGGAAATTAATGCCATGTTTTCTGATAATGTTACCTAATGGCAACATATACAGAGTAAACAGGATTGGACCAAGCACAGATCCTTGTGGAACACCACAAGCTACTTTAGAGCAGGGAGAGGTGCACTGGTTTACACTAACAAACTGGTACCTATCTGATAGATAGGATTTAACCTCTGCAGTAGAATGTTGTGATCAATGGTGTCAAACGCTGCACTGAGGTCCAGTAGGACCAGGACTGAAGCCAGCCCGTTATCAGCAGCTAGTAGCAAATCATTTGTCACTTTAAGCAGAGCAGTTTCTGTGCTGTGGTGAGCTCTGAAACCAGACTGAAATTTTCATATAAATTATTGCCCTGCAGATGGTGACAAGCTGTTTCACCACAACTTCGTTCCAGAATCTTTGAGAGAAATGGAAGATTAGAGATAGGTCTGTAGTTGGCTAGTTCATCAGGGTTTAAGCTAGGTTTTTTTCAAAAGCGGTTTAATTACAGCATATTTAAAGGACTGAGGAACAAAGCCATTTTCTAATGACATATTTATTATGTTATGGATGGAACCTATTATTAAGTGGAGCTTCTTTGAGGAGTTTGACTGGAATAGAGATCGAGCAAACAAGTTGATGGTTTGGGCGACATGATGACTGAGGTAATCTCCACCTCATCGACAGGAAGTAAATTTGTCTAATTCTGTTAGAGGGATTTATGTGGGATATTGGTGTTACAGACTGGATTTGCTGAATTTGCTCGGGGCTGATTTTTGGGTAAGCCGTTGATCTTGTCTCTAATGGTTATAATTTTGTAAGAATTCAAAGAAAGTCACAACTGAACCGAGGGAGAAGAGACTCAGGGGCAGTGTGTGAGTTTGTCAGCCTGGCTACAGTGCTGAACAGAAATCTGGGGTTGCTTTTGTTTACTTCTATTAGGTTTGAATAGTCTCTGGTTTGTGCTTTTGGCAGAAGCGGCCTTATAAGAGAGCAGGCAGAGCTTCCATGCCTTCAGAGACTGCTCGGGCCTTGGCGGCGCCAGAGCTTCTCTGTCGTCTCACGTGTTGTTTGAGTGATCACAGTTCTGGAGTAAACCATGGAGCGGAGGTCTTGGTTTAATACTTTTCTGTTTTAGCGGAGCTGCAACATCGAGCAGATTTTAAGGTGAGCATTGTCTATCAACAAACTGATCCATGATAATTGGATTAAAGTTGTTCTCATTGTCACATATCATTTAATACTGGCTCCATTATTTCTTTGAACTCGGCTACCGATTTTTCTGATATTGTTCTTTTCATTATAGTTTTCTCCTGCTGAGCTGGATAGTCTTTTAGTACGAATTGAAAGGTTATTAAAAAATGGTCAGAGAGTTTAGGGTTTTTAGGAATTACAAGTAAATCACTAATCTCAATACCATAAGTTAGGACGAGATCGAGAGTGTGATTGTGACAGTGAGTCGGCTTGTTCACACTCTGGGTAAAACCGACCACATCCAGGAGAGCACCAAAAGCACTGCTGAGGCTCACTGCTGTTATCAACATGAATGTTGAAATCTCCAACTATAACAATCCTTTCCCATTCCAAAACTAAACTTGAAATAAAGTCAGAAAACTCTGTCAGAAACTCGGCATATGGACCAGGAGGTCGGTAGATTGTTATAAATATAACAGCTTTTGGTTTTTCAGTTGGTGCACGTAATAGATAGTGTGAGGCTTTCAAAGGAGCGGAATGTATAATTAGATTTGAGGCTGAGAATTAGGCTGGAGTGAGAAATGACGGCCACACCGCCACCTCGACCAGTGCTCCTGGCACTTTGAAAGTTCACGTGACTTGGAGGAGTAGATTCGTTTAGTCTAACATAATCATTTTCCTGAAGCCATGTTTCAGTTAGAGCTAGAAGATCAATATTAAAGTCGCCAATTAATTCATTTATTAAAAGAGATTTAGAGGAGAGGGACCTGATGTTTAGCAGTCCACATTTTACACTTATCATTTGTTTTATTTGCGACACATGTATTTATTTTATTAAGTTATGAGATCTGGCGCCTTTCTATCAGAGTTCAGTTGACTTTTATTTGTGCTTTTTACATGCTTAATTTGTTTGTTTGCAACACAATTATTTATTTTTATTAAGTTATGAAACCTGGCGCCTTTCCTATCAGACTTTAGTTGAGTTTTATTTGTGTTTTTATACATTTATTTTGTTTATTGCGACACATGTATTTATTTCTATTGAGTTAGGAGATCTGATACCTTTCCTATCAGAGTTTAGGTATGTTTGTTGTTTGTGCTTTTTGTGCGTGGGACATACACAGCCTCAGCCAGTCTGGGAGAATTGTTCATGCAGGGTGGCTCAGAGGAGCCCCACTGTACGTGGGGCACACACAGTCTCAACCTGTTTGGAGCTGTTCTCGCTAACAGAGCAGTGCCTCACTAGTCTACTCTGCTCCCTAAGCGTCACTGACCTCCCTGAGCTATTCTGTGTGCTAGTCTTACCTGATGGTCATCTAAGACTAACCATAATATTCTGCGCTAGGAGGAGGGAGGAGCCAGCAGCGTGGGATGGATGCCGTCGCTACGTATAAGCCTGGACTTCCCCTCAAATGCCCTCAGTTGTCTATGAAGGCGACACCATTCTCTGGGCACCAATTGGACAACCACTGGTTGACAGCTGAAGCGGCTGAACATTTCACAATTGGCATAATTTGGAAGGGGCCAGAGAGTACACGGACTCCGACATCGACTTAGCCAAATCACAAACTGCGCTATCTGCAACTTCAGCACCTCTGACTGACCCGCGCCCGAGTATCGTTACCCCGGCGTGTATAGCGATCGCGGTACCTGTTCTTACTTCTCTTTAAAAGCCTAAGATTCCCCTCGATGTCACCCAGTCTGGCTCCAGGGGTAACTTACCGTGTGGAAGCTGCAGGCAGTTCCACATCCTGACTATGGAGCTCCCTATGACTAGAGTGTCCAGCGTCCAGCTCAGAGGCGAACCTGTTCCGGACGGGGAGCGCCCTGCTCTCAGCCCTATGTCCCTGGTCTCCTGGAGTCCTGCACTCAGCTATGTGTCCCTGATCTGCAGTCCTGGTCTTAGCCCTGCGCCTGCGTCTAACTGTCACAAAACTGTCCTGGTCTGGTCCCGGCTGCACGGGATGTGCCGGGGGGCTGCTCTCGCTAGCTACGCTCAAGCTAATGCGGTCCGCGGTCCCTGCTACTGCCTGACTATAACTCGGCTTCAGCGCCTCCAATGAGCGGATCCGCAACAATTACTTCAATCAAGGATAAATATACTCAAAATAAGGGGGAAAATCTTGCCATGAATACTTGGCTCTAGAGTTTTCGACTCAGAACAAGATTCGTATTTCGTCTTGTTTTAAGACAACTTGGTAAGTGAAAGTTTCTTACTGCACTGGCAGAGAATTTCACTTAAAATAGGCATTTTTACCTCTAAATTAGTGAGGGGGTTTTTTCATATTTTTTGAGAGGCCTTTTTTGCAGTGCAGAAGTGCATTTGCGTCATGTGTGTCGGACCTTCTGAATAAAAGAGCGCCCCCTGCAGCTCCCTCACCACACACTCCTTTGTTTAAAAGAGCGCCCCCTGCAGCTCCCTCACCACACACTCCTTTGTTTAAAAGAGCGCCCCCTGCAGCTCCCTCACCACACACTCCTTTGTTTCTGTCCTTTGAGCGACACTTCTGACCTCACCGAAATCATCACAAATATATGAAGGATGTGTTCTATTCTATTAAGTGTCTAAGATGCTCAGTGGGGGCGAGTCAGCCACAAGAGCAGCTGTGTCGTCCGTTCATTCATTTTTCAAAATAAAACCAAAAATAAGAAAAAATTAAAAACTTTTTTCTTCATTATTTGGACTGAACCAGGACTGAACCAGGACTGAACCAGGACTAAACCAAGACTGAACCAGGTCTAAACCAGGACTGAACCAAGACTAAACCAGGACTAAACCAGGACTAAACCAGGACTAAACCAAGACTGAACCAGGTCTAAACCAGGACTGAACCAAGACTAAACCAGGACTAAACCAGGACTAAACCAGGACTAAACCAGGACTAAACCAGGACTGAACCAAGACTGAACCAGGTCTAAACCAGGACTGAACCAAGACTAAACCAGGACTAAACCAGGACTAAACCAGGACTAAACCAGGACTAAACCAGGACTGAACCAAGACGGAACCAGGTCTAAACCAGGACTGAACCAAGACTAAACCAGGACTAAACCAGGACTAAACCAGGACTAAACCAAGACTGAACCAGGTCTAAACCAGGACTGAACCAAGACTAAACCAGGACTAAACCAGGACTAAACCAGGACTAAACCAGGACTAAACCAGGACTGAACCAAGACTGAACCAGGTCTAAACCAGGACTGAACCAAGACTAAACCAGGACTAAACCAGGACTAAACCAGGACTGAACCAGGACTGAACCAGGTCTAAACCAGGACTAAACCAGGACTAAACCAGGTCTAAACTAGATGTAATGGACGCACCACTCTGATCATTAGCCGTGGATGTCAGGGTGGAGGTGTGTGGATGTCAGGGTGGAGGTGTGTGGATGTCAGGGTGGAGGTGTGTGGATGTCAGGGTGGTGGTGTGTGGATGTCAGGGTGGAGGTGTGTGGATGTCAGCGTGGCGGTGTGTGGATGTCAGGGTGGTGGTGTGTGGATGTGTGTGGGAATAGCAGCTGTAATAGAGCTCCATCCCAACACAAAACAGTGCGGCGCGGGACACATTCTGAAAGCTCATTGCGTCCGTGGGCGGGAGCGCGACCGCACGATGCGGGAGCGGGCGGGACGATAAAAAACAGTCCCGCAAACTAAACAGTCAAATAAAAGTAAGATCAAAAGTAAGTAGGCCTATAGAAGTAAAATATACAGTCCACGTGCTGTGTGTTCAGGCTCCAGCTCCATCCGAGGGCGTTCAGCGTATGTGGTCACAGACTGGAGGAGAGACACTGAAGCCCTCAGTGAACAACGGAGACTCAAGCCTCAATAGGCTCATTTTAGGAATGTTCATGGCCCATTATAGACCTATGGAAATGTCAAATGTCAGTTACTAAGGCTGAGCAATAAATGTTACCCAGTTACCACTTAAGGAATTATGTGCACGGTGTTTTTTTCTCCTGGCCAATGAAACAACCTTCCGTAAGTGTCACGGGGTCCTCTTCAAAACACTCAGGCTGAGTCGGGCTCGTTTTAGGATGTTTTATTCCACAGGAAAACAGGCGCAAAAATGTGTGCAGGAAATATTTACAGTGAAACAGTGGGAAAAAAGGTCTATTTACAGGGCAGCAAAAAGGTCGACTTCTCCTACAAGTCTCTAGGTTTAGCTCTCGCTAGGGATGGGCGAAATGAAATGAGATCTTGAGGTCTGCACCGAACAAAAATGGGCGTTCCCATTAAGGTCTCAAAATGAGGCGCACATCATGAACAAGGCAGTCACGTGATGAGATCTCATTCAGAGGTGGTGACGTCAGAGTGGTTCACCCACCTCCAGCGCTTATAAGCATTTTCAATTTGCGGCGGCACTTGTGGTGTTGTCGGCGTTTGTAGGAGTCAGCGAGTCAGTGAGTCAGCGAGTTAGAAAGTTAGTGGTAGTAGTAGAAACAAGAACGGTCTTGATTGCCTTGAGACGTAAGCAATAGTAAATGTTTAAATATTCAAAGTGCACTTGGGGTCTGGGTTGGACTAAAGTGTTTTTTGTTACAACTCACATATTGAACTCTGGCACTCTTGAGATGAGCACCTTGCTATTTTCAATACAATTTAGTGTGCCAATAAATCAAATCCGTTTACAGACCAAAACAAAAATGTTGTACCCGACCCTTTATAAACTGGCCAAAAGTTTCCTGTGCTCCCCAGCATCCTCAGTCCCATGTGAGAGAGTATTCTCCAAGGCTGGAGACATTCTTTCAAAAAAAAGAAACCGCCTCGGCCCTAAAACCCTGGAAAAAATTGTATTTCTAAATAAAAATCAATGAAAGAGATATTTGTGTGACATTTTTTTATACAGTCCTTTACAAATAACAAATGTGTTAGTTCAAACAATGTAGACGAAAAACACAGCACAATTTGGTTGTAATGTGTGCAAAGTAACAGCAGGTGGCAGCGAAGTGAGATCTCATTACTGAATCACATTTTGAATCACTTGGCTGTGAGGTCTCATCATCTCATGCGACCTCATTTTGCCCATCCCTAGCTCTCGCTCCACTCTCTCTGAGTCTCTCAGTCGTTTGCTCCCTCGCTTTTCCAGCGAAACACTACCTTCACTGTAGCCAGGACACGACCAGACACGACGAGAGTAGAGACTAGACTGACACAGGTGCTGAGCGGCAGGGCGCACCTTTATACACCCCTCGCCCCTCCCACCTTACGTAACTCCCCTCTAAAAGCTTAATTAAATCATTTCTACAACTAAATGATTATTACTGGGGCCAACAGTTACACATAGAGAATTGCTTTGATCTCACATCCATAAATGCCCGAAAATGGGTTAAACACAGATAAAACACAGTTAATTGTCCAGGCCAGTCACCTGTGGCTCACATGACCCCGGAGCGCGCACAACGGGAGGATTTAAGCTCCTGACGTGGATGTGTCCGGGTTTGCCAGTGCGCACCGGGATGCGGCAGCAGCGGCAGCGCGAGGGCAAGTAACAGTCGACCACCGCGGGTCTCTGAAGTACAGATCCGGCGCCTCCAAGTGCGCACCCCCAGTCGCGGCCGAGAACACGCAAAAGTGAAGTCCACTGCGCGCCCGCACCGCAGCGCCCGCACCGCAGCGCCCGCACCGCAGCGCCCGCACCGCAGCGCCCGCAGCGCGGAGCCCAGCAAACAAGGAAACAGGTGAGCACGCGTCTTCCCACGCTTTCCCCTGGGGACCGCGCTCTCAGGGACGGACCTGCTCCGTCACATCAAGCATCTTGCGGGGTTTGCATGCGGGAGCGGGACTGAAGAATGCGGGATCGGTACTGAAAATTCTGTATGCAGACCTCGAGCTTGTAACCGGTCAGGTGGGGATGGAGAACACAGCTTCACAGCAAAGCACAGGCCAATGAAATACTGCGTGGATCCGGAACGCTATGGAAAAAAAGGTAGAGAGAGAGATTTTTGTCTTGGTCCACATGTCATTGAGTTTGGGTCCGGACCGGAGTCGGCCAGTTGAGTACCTCTGCAGTAGGGCCTGATGACCTGTGCAAAACACATTTGGAATCTTGGTTCCATCTTGTTCTATGCTAAAGTTATCCGGCCTTTAGAAGTAAAAACTTGTTAAAACTACACTGTGTGGAGGCTTCTCGTGCTAAAATGACCTGATTTCAGTCTTGAGCTCGCTGGAAAATACAGTTTTGTGGCCAGGATAGCCCTATGGCTTCTATGTGTTACAGTGCATTCTGGCTGAACATAACAAGTGAAGTTGTGGAAAAACTACAAAAGATGTCAATGCCATTTTTGCTGGGTACGTCGGGCTTTGGGACCTGTACAAAATACATTTGGAATCTTGGTTCTATCTGGTTCTATGCTGAAGTTGTAACTGCTGTCATCTTTGTATGGCTGCAAAATGCTTTTCAGCACCTGAAACACATTCTGAGACCGTGTATGCAGTCCGGCCTTTAGAAGTAAAAACTTGTGTGGAGGCTTCTCATGCTAAAATGACCTGATTTCAGTCTTGAGCTCACTGGAAAATACAGTTTTGTGGCATGGATAGTTCTATGGCTTCTATGTGTTACAGTGCATTCTGGCTGAACTTAATTGCTTACCAATCACCCCATTAGTACATTTCCTATCATTAACAGACATTGAGTTCATTTTTATCTCTGGTAATTGAATCAGAACATTAGAGTACCTCATAGAGTTTTGTATCATGTTTTTAAGAGGTTTACATCATTTCAAGAACATTCGGGGGAACAGACAATATTACATTTTGTGCTAAATGTTTCATACTGCATAAAATTGCCAAACTCGTCCATTAGATCTGTTACAAATACAAATAGTTACAAAAATCTGTTACAAATAAGTTTTTTTTGTTTTGTTTTTTAAATCAAACTAGTTTTATAAAAACACTATTCCTATTTATTGTGATGGTTCTATTAGTCCACAGGGTGGCGCTGTGTGGAGTAAAATTGTGAGGAAATATCAGTCAGATAATGTCACATTCAACAGTCTGTTCCTCCCCCGTAGAGAATAAGCTTCAGATTCATGGAACTGAGTCGGGCTGAGATAAAAATGCTTTTAACGAGGTTAGTTTAAGGGCAACAAGAAAGATTTCAAATTCCGATGCCTTTAGCCACATTCACTGGAGTCGTTCATTAAATGGGATTTGTTTAGATAATGTGTTTTATTTTTCCAAATTAATACTGTTCATTTTCTTGACCATTTGAGGGGATAAATAGATTAGAAAATCTTTCTGCTTTCGATAATAAGATTCTATCTAAAAATGGATAAGTCAATAATTCAGTGATTTCTGCATTTTATTTATTTTGATTCTAGATTTTAGATTAGATCTTTTGTTAAGGTTAGACCTCGGGACTTAACTTGAGTTTTAAGTTGGACAGACTGAAGACTAGTATCAGTGCAATCATATAACGAGAATAACTCACATTTTTTCAGGTTCAGGGTTAAACCAGAATCCTCAGAAAACAATTACATTTCTTCAATAGTTGTGTTTAATACAGATTTGTTTAAGAAGATTGCACTATCATTTATAAATGGGCTTATTTTGTATTCATGTTCAAATAGAGTACGGTAATTCCTTTCATTTGGAGATGGTTTAGAATGAAATAAAACAGCATTTGTGTACAGATTCTGCTGTATTCCACGACTTATTTCCATTTGTGGCGTTATTCTTGGGTTGAGGGAGTTATAGTTATTTATACTGGAGTAGAACATTTCAACAATTTTGCAAAAGTGTTCACCAACGCCTAGATTTCTGAGAGCTGCAAACATAAACTTGTGCTCAGCACTGTTGAAAGCTTTGAAAAGAATGAAGGAACAGGATAAAGCTCTGATTGGATAAGGTGCTGTTTATCCTGTAATGAGCCTGATATGGATATGGATTTTTGTGCCTTTGATGAATGCAGATACTGATATTCTACAATTAGTTTGTTCATCATTTGTTTAAGTCGATTAGCAAAAATTAAAGCCATTATTTAGCCATTTAGCCATTATATAGTCTGTGCACAGCAATGTGATTGATATTAGTGTATTTTTATCAGGTTTGGATATTAAAGTAATTAGCCCTGTTTTCATAGACAGTTGTCGCTGCTGAATACAGTCTAAAAGGGCTTTATGTAATAAGTGTTTCATGTCATCCCAAAAATGTTTGAAAAATGCATCAGTCAAATCATCTCTAACTGGAGATTTTCCATTTTGCATTTGCATCATTACAGAATGAATCACTATTAGTGTTATTTCATCATCAGAGCTGCTGATTTCATTGTCACTTAACACTGTAATATCATTTTTTATTTCTTCAAACATGGCATTACAATCATTTAAAAAAATTTTTTTTTTTTAATCTGATTTGTATAAGTTTCTACAAAATGTGCATATTTCTTCTGAAATTGCATCGTCAATTTCGGTGCCGTTTACTTCAAGACTGTCCAGGCTTTTTGTCCTCCCAATGTAAAATTAGATGCATTACAATTGTTTATCAGATAAGGTAAAAATGAAGGTAAAAAAAAAGGTCAAAAATGATGTCACTAATCTCAAGCCAGACGGTTCAGCAAATATATAGAAATAAGATATTCCATGTTTTATACTCTCTATGAGGGCCGGTTGAAAAATAGTGATTATAATGGAAGCCATGGGTCAAATCCATGCATTTCCACCATTGACCATATAAGGTAAAATATATCATCCTCCAAAAAAATATTTCAGAACACTCATTTGAAGCCAGAAGTTTCAGAAAAGATATAACACTTGCTTTAGACTTTGTACCATGGCTGTACAAATAGTGATTATAATGCATCATAAAAAAGTCAATGCATCATTTTGTGCTCAAGGGCCGACAAAGGGAGTTAGAATAGGCCACGAATTAGAATAGGCTAAGGTTGAAAAACTGATGGGAAAATGTTAAAACACTCAAAGATGCATCACTCTGCCAAAAATCCGCCTTTCCATTGAAAAGTTATGCAAGAAACAAAAATTAAAGTGAAGTGTGATTGAGGGTTCAGTTCTGATATAAATTCAGGCCGTCCCAAAACATTTACAGGAAATGTTTGATTAAGATAACAAACTGTTATGCAAACTACCTACACTAGATAGTCCTATCACAGAAAAAGGCCAAAGTTTATGTTCAGGCAGCTGCTAAAACGTTTGGTACTGATGAACAGATCCTAAAGAGCTTCACGTTTCTCTAATTCTGACTCGGTTTGGTGCACTGTACTAATTATAAAAGTATAAAGGACAAAACTAAGAAGTTGTCTTAAATCAAAGAGCCTGATTTATTCCAGCAGTCAGAGCACTCTCTCCCTGTCTCCTGTGTTTACAATAACCAGAAGAAGTCAAAATAACATATGGAAGCAAATTGAAATCAACAAAGATGGAAAGACATAATTAAATGAGACATATTATGATATATTAAGTGTGCTCTTAGTGCACCTCGATCATAACCTGAACTGGTCAGTGCAGACACAGGCTTTGTATAAGAAAGGTCAGAGCTTTTAATGTGTGTAGTGAAATGCTGTACATCTTCTGTCAGTCTGTTGTAGCAGTGCTGTTTTCTTTGCGGTCGTCTGTTGGGGTGTGTGTCTGTGCTGGGAAGGAAGGTGGACTCTGTGGGTGTTGGAGAGGAGGATGACGGCCCTAATCCAGGATACAGGGCATCCGGAGTAACTCCAAACATCCTCTCCTGACGCAGTGGCAGCTCAGAGGAGGAATCGTAGCCACAGGCTCCTCTCACTGCGCTGCAGAACTGAACGCTTTAATGAGGTCGTTTGTTCCCTCAGTGATTAGGCTGTTCAATGGATCAATGAACTGAACTAAATCTGTGCACTTTATTATTACTATTGCTACTAACTTTTATCTATTGTTTATTTAACTTTTATCTATTTTTTATTTAACTTTTATCTATTTATGTATGTGATTATTTGAATGATTGTGTGAGCTTTTGGACACCCGTATTTCTCCTAGATTAATAAAGATTAATAAAGGAGATTAATAAAGTGTCTATCGAATCAAATGGAAGTGGTCTGTTGTATTCTGAATGTCAGTTTGGATTATGGAAAGATTTCCATAACAGTAACTATGGTGAGTATTTATCCGAGTTTCAACATGAGTTAAGTAAATACCTGAATTGAGCCGAATACCTGTACCTCTGTGATCAACTCAAATTACATTCAAACAATTTACATGCAAGAAGCACTATATTCTGACAGATGAATGAAGCCAGGATTATAGAACACAGTGCTCCACAGGGGTTCTTTATTTCTCTTTTCTTCTTACTCGTTCAGAGACAGAACCAACAGACACTAAAGCAGCGTTAGTGTGAATATGATGAAAATAAACACATTTCACCACAGATTCATAGAACACTTGAACCATAAACAGTATCTCACTATACGACCATTTCCTTATCAAGACGGTCGAGTCCGAACTTGTGTGGCCTAAACAGATCTTTCTCCAACAAAGCATAGAACTTTTATGGTGCTTTCTCAATGGCAAGTGCACTATAGACTAGACTATGATTTCAAATTCAGTGTTTACATGAGTGAGGGGGAAACGGGTATTAACCCGAGATGAACAAAAATATGAAGAGGATTTACTTTAAAATCTACAATTTTTCACATGTTCCACTTTCATCTGGTTACATTAAACACTGATTTGACTAAAATAAAGATGTTGTATTAGTCTTGGATCATAACTATTGTGCAATTTAAACAAGTTCTGACCATCTGTAAACCTTATATACAGTTTTGCCTGTATGTCTGTCCAGCTGAATTCTTGCTCTTTTTTTTTAATACAGGACCATGTTTGTGCTGAGATCAAAGGTTTTTGCAACACTAAATAAACAAATTAGAGACTAACTGACGAGAAATGGTCTTTCTCAACTGAGTAAAGTTCAAGTTTTGCATATATTTAGCAGATCTGAGCGGGAAAAAAACCCCAGATGACCACTCTCCTCTCAGTCTGAGAGCAGTGGTCAACATGCTTCATCGGACCTTTCCCACATTTTTGGTTCTCACTCTGTCAACTCTCCACTTCTGCAATGGCCGGTAAGTTATTGTGTTTGAACTGTAGGACTGCATTCACTTCTGTCTTTGTTTAGTGCTGGTTTGGGCCTAGTTTGAGTTAGGTCCAGGTGGTCTCGTCCAGATACTAAAAAGTCTCATTTCTGTCCTGAGAATGTGACTTTTTAAACGTTGAGTATCTAGTTTTGATTCTAGTTTTAGTATCGATTAGTATCTGATTTTTGATTCTTTTGACCATCCTACTTTTGGCTTTAGTCCCTGTTTTGTTCCCCTTTTTGACGTTTGTGCAAAAGGGCAGATTTTTCAAGCCAGGTGCAGACAAAAACGACTGATATAGAAATGAGCGTACACAGCAGGAACAAATGTGTGTCCCTCTGCTGCCCTATAGAAACACAGTGAGACTGTAGATCCCTCACTGTCTCAGGACGTGAAAGGACATATGCATATTTTTTGTATTATTGGCCTTTAAACATGCACTGAAAAGAATTGTCATTAAACAACCACACATTATTCTTGACCTTCAGTGCTCCTCATACTGGCATCTGGTGCAGGACCATCTACGGCCAGCTGTAATAAATAAAAAAAAAGCCAATAATAAACATGCTCAGATATGTTAATATAAGCATGGAGTTGTAAAGTCATAAAAAATATAGCAAACATTTCCACGTTATTGTAAAGAAACACAATAGATTTTAAATCTGTGTGAAGTTGCCCCCATCAAACGCAAACCTACACAAAAACCATGTTAATAGTTTGTGCTTCGTTTGTGCTGCTTTAGTTTTTGAGAAATTAACGATTCTTATATAGGTCAAATTGGGGTCAGCCAGCCTCCAGGAAGCTTCAAAATGCTCTAAAATTCCCCCAAATGGAGTCCATCATTTGTGCTTCATTTGTGCTGTTTTATGCCGTAAAAGGTTTCATTTGTGCAATTTTGGTTTTTAAGATATTGACAGTTTTATTTTGGGCCGATGACATCACCCAACCCCTCAAAATGTTAAACAGCCTCAAAACAGGCAGAAAATTATGGAAGACGTTTGTATTTGGATTGTGCTGTTTTGTGCTCTGACAGTTTTCATTTGTGCGAGTTTATTTCTAATATTATTCATTAATATTTTTGTGGAAATTATATAATAATAATTATTATAATTAATAATTATATCATTTCTGCTCAGCTAATGGCAGCAGCTTTAGCATAACTCCACAAAACTATCCATCCATCCATCCATCTTCTTCCGCTTATCCGGGGCCGGGTCGCGGGGGCAGCAGTCTAAGCAGGGGCTCCCAAGCTTCCTTCTCCCCAGCCACTTCCTCCAGCTCCTCCAGACGGACCCCGAGGTGTTCCCAGGCCCAGAGACATAGTCCCTCCAGCGTGTCCTGGGTCTTCCCCGGGGCCTCCTACCGGTGGGACATGCCCAGAACACCTCCCGAGGGAGGCGTCCAGGAGGTATCCGGACCAGATGCCCGAGCCACCTCAGCTGCTCCTCTCGACGTGGTGGAGCAGCGACTCTACTCCAAGCTCCTCCCGTGTGACCGAGCTCCTCACCCTATCTCTAAGGGAGCGCCCGGCCACTCTGCGAAGGAAACTCATTTTGGCCGCTTGTATCCGCGATCTTGTTCTTTCGGTCATTACCCAGAGCTCAGGACCATAGGTGAGGGTAGGAATGTAGATTGACCGGTAAATCGAGAGCTTCGCCTTTCAGCTCAGCTCCTCTTCACCACAACGGTCCGATACAGCGACTGCATCACTGCCGACGCCGCACCGATCCGCCTGTCAATCTCACGCTCCATCCTCCCCTCACTGTGAACAAGACCCCGAGATACTTGAACTCCTCCACTTGAGGCAGAGACTCCCCACCCACCCGGAGAGGGCAATCCACCTTTTTCCGGTCGAGAACCATGGCCTCGGATTTGGAACAGCTGATTCTCATCCCAGCCGCTTCACACTCGGCTGCAAACCGCCCCAGTGCTGCAGGTCCTGGTTCGATGGAGCCAACAGGACAACATCGTCCGCAAAAAGCAGCGATGAAATCCTGTGGTTCCCGAACTGGACCCCCTCCGGCCCCTGGCTGCACCTAGAAATTCTGTCCATAAATACAATGAACAGAACCGGTGACAAAGGGCAGCCCTGGCAGAGTCCAATATGCACCGGGAACAGGTCTAACTTACTGCCGGCAATGCGAACACAGCTCCTGCTCCGGTCATACAGGGACCGGACAGCCCTTAGCAAAGGGCCCCGGACCCCATACTCCCGAAGCACCCCCCACAGGGCACCACGAGGGACACAGTTTGGGTTCCGGAACCCAACTCCTTGAGAGGGGTTGGACTCTCCATTTCTCTGGTGTTGGCCGCGGGGAGCGGTGGTGAGCTGGTTTGGGCTCATTGCCCCACAGCTCAGCCGCTGTGTGTTGGAGTTCACCCCGGTGAACGAGAGGGTCGCGTCCCTGCGCCTTCGGGTCGGGGACAGGTCTCTCACTGTGGTGTCGGCCTACGGGCCGAACAGCAGTGCAGAGTACCCGGCCTTCTTGGAGTCTCTGGGAGGGGGACTGGACAGTGCACCGACCGGGGACTCCGTAGTTCTACTAGGGGACTTCAACGCCCACGTGGGCAACGACAGTGACACTTGGAGAGGGGTGATTGGGAGGAACGGCCTCCCTGATCTGAACCTGAGCGGTGTTCTGTTATTGGACTTCTGTGCTAGTCACAGTTTGTCCATAACGAACACCATGTTCGAGCACAAGGGTCCATCGGTGCACGTGGCACCAGGAATCCCTAGGCCGGAGGTCGATGATCGACTTTGTTGTCGTGTCATCTGACCTCCGGCCGTGTGTCTTGGACACTCGGGTGAAGAGAGGGGCAGAGCTGTCAACTGATCACCACCTGGTGGTGAGTTGGGTCCGCTGGCGGAGGAGGAAGCCAGAAAGACCTGGCAGGCCCAAGCGTATCATGAGGGTCTGCTGGGAACGTCTGGTGGAACCCTCTGTCGGCGCGGCCTTCAACTCACACCTCCGGGAGAGCTTCTCCCAGATCCCGAGGGAGGCTGGGGACATGGAGTCCGAGTGGGCTTCATTCTCGGCCTCCATTGTCGATGCGGCCGCTCGCAGCTGTGGCCGCAAGGTCTGCGGTGCCTGTCGCGGCAGCAATCCCCGAACCCGGTGGTGGACACCGGAAGTAAGGGATGCTGTCAGGCTGAAGAAGGAGTCCTACCGGGCCTTCTTCAGCCTGACACCTGAGGCAGCTGACGGGTACCGTCGGGCCAAGCGTGCTGCAGCTCGGGCGGTTGCAGAGGCAAAAACTCGGGTTTGGGAGGAGTTCGCGGAGGCCATGGAGGAGGACTATCGGACGGCCCCAAGGAAATTCTGGCAAACCGTCCGGCGCCTCAGGAGGGGGAAGCAGTGCTTCACCAACACTGTTTACAGTGCGGGGGGAGAGCAGCTGACCTCGACTGGGGATGTTGTCGGGCGGTGGAAGGAATACTTTGGGGATCTCCTCAATCCCACCGTCACGTCCTCCGAAGAGGAGGCCGAGGCTGGGGACCCAGAGGCGGACTGGGGACCCTGGCCGAAGTCACTGAGGTGGTTAGAAAGCTCCTTGGTGGCAAGGCTCCGGGGGTGGATGAGATCCGTCCTGAGTACCTTAAGTCTCTGGGTGTTGTGGGTCTTGGCTGACACGTCTCTACAACATCGCATGGCGGTCGGGAACAGTACCTCTGGACTGGCAGACCGGGGTGGGGGTCCCTCTGTATAAAAAGGGGGACCGGAGGGTGTGTTCCAACTACAGGGGAATCACACTCCTCAGCCTCCCCGGTAAAGTCTATGCCAGGGTACTGGAGAGGAGAGTCCGGCCGATAGTCGAACCTCGGATTCAAGAGGAGCAGTGTGGTTTTCGGCCTGGTCGTGGAACACTGGACCAGCTCTACACCCTCCATTGGGTGCTCGAGGGTTCATGGGAGTTTGCCCAACCAGTCCACATGTGCTTTGTGGACCTGGAGAAGGCATTCACAAAACTAGTGACCAGAAATGATCTGATCTGAGACTGTGGAAAAGTCTGTTTCAGTCTTTAGTGATTTGCTTTTGATTCATATTTTATAGAATAATACAGACTTTTCCACAGCCTCAGATTGTTTATCGCCACTAGTTTTGCTGCCATCTGCTGAGCGGAAATGACATAATATAATTTCCACATATATAATAATGAATAATTTTAGAAATATGCTTGCACAAATGCAAACTGTGAAAACAGCACAAAACAGCACAAACCAAATACAAAGGTTTTCTATAATTTTCTATTTCACATTTTGAGGGGCTGGATGATGTCATCGGCCAAAAATAAAACAGTTAATATCTAAAAAACAAAATAGTATAAACAAAACTTTTTGCAGCACAAAATAGCAGAAACGAAGCACGAACGACTGACTCCATTTGGGGTGTTTTGGGGTGTTTTGGACCATTTTGAAGCTTCCTGACTGACCTCAATTTGACCTGTAAAAGAATCATTAATTTCCCCAAAACTAAAACTTTTTGCAGCACAAACGATTGACATAGTTTTTGTGTAGGTTTGATATGTGGCCAACTTCACGGAGGTCCAAAATATATTGTTCAAGCTTTCATATACTTGAACAAAAAGTCAACATAGTCATTAAACTTGGTGAATGAGCCATTCTAAAGCAATGTTATTTATAAAGCTCCAATCATGCACAAATTACAGCATTGTCGCCTACACAAACCTGCATTTCAAAAGGTTCTCAGTTTCAGAGTTTTTGCACTAATAAATCAGATGGCGCCCTCTAAAGAATTGCATTAATAAATATTTGCATTTTTAATCACTGTGGCAAAATGGCCCTGTTTTGCATATTCGTTAAAAGCGCACTATAAGCACTATAATGTGGTGGGTTCACTACTTGTTTGTCTACATTAAAGGGACAGTTTGGGTTTTTTGACAAGTTCTTCCCTGAACCACGAAAAAGTCAGACCTCATAATCACTTGGTACTATTTTCTCTCTGCTCAAATCACTGCGCCGCCGCCAGGTGACGACAGCCGCGCCCGAATCCAACACTTTTTTCAGTAGTTTAACAGTGTTCACGTGCTCAGACTGTTGGCTGCCATGATGGGAGAGAGCTAACGAGAGAGCTAGAGCAGACTTGTGATTCTCCAGGTTGTAACAACAAAAATCCAGCTTCAGCTGGTCCCACTCTGTCCCTCCTCTCTCTTTCTGCTGTTCTCACTCCATCTGGTGAATTTAGGCATCAGTATATTCGGGTTCATAAAGATCTCCCCTTGGCTCTGTGCTAAATGCAATGTCTTCGTCGTCGGTGTCGTAGTCACACACGTTGTTGTTCACTTTCTGAGCAGTAAACACAGTGAAACAGGCGCAGCGCCACCTGGCGGCAGCAAGCAGTGATATGAAGAGAGAAAATAGCACCAAGTGATTATGAGGTCTGACTTTTTCATGGTTCACGGACGCTGTCGGGAGGTAAGTCAGTGTTGATGCACGACACTGCTGATGGGGATGCCGTACAGCAGGGGTGTCAAACTCATGTTGGTCCGGGGGCCGTATGCAACCTACTTTGATCCCAAAAGGGCCGGATCAGAAAACTCAGTTCTCTCTTCAAGTTATTGTATTTTTCTCCGTGTCTCGTAGTGGTGTTTAAGATTATATTCCTCGAGCAACGCCACTTGTTCCAAACACACTGAGCACAGATTTCCCATTCACCTCCATGAACAAATAAGAATTAGACTAT
Organism: Odontamblyopus lacepedii; assembly: GCA_034769755.1. NCBI lineage: Eukaryota > Metazoa > Chordata > Actinopteri > Gobiiformes > Gobiidae > Odontamblyopus > Odontamblyopus lacepedii. Next base: position 39,642,799 of record CM068357.1, read on the forward strand.
TTTTCTTGGGAAATCCTGAACTCAGCATCTGCTTTTCTAATTTTTTGACATTTTGCTGATGAGGGTCACGGTCGACAGTCAAAACGATCGTCCTTTAAGAGCGTTTGGAAAGAGGAAAGTCTTCATTTGTGCTGCTCTGGTGGGAGTTGCAACGTACAGAAACGCGGGAGACGCTGCTATGCTAAACGGTGCAGAAAATTAACAGAAAAATCTGAAAATTTTAAGTATTTTAATAGAAAAATCAGCCGAGGGCCAGATTAAAGGTCTTGGAGGGCCGGATCTGGCCCCCGGGCCGCATGTTTGACACATGTGCCGTACAGATTCATGTCAAAAAACCCAAACTATCCCTATAAGATGCTATTTCTTTGCCTTGAATGTTCCACAGTACGACATTAAACATACAGTATCCCCCTTGCATTTGTTTAGTTACGGGTGTTTTAATGTTCAAAAACATCTGAAAAAACATGGATTCTTCCCATGGAGAAGCAGGCCCGCGTCTCCATAGATCTGCCCATTAGCCTGTCTCCATTGTGATTACCAAGTTTATTTAAATACTGTGAAGTAATCAAGGCAAAACAGTAATATCAACAAAAGTCACACAGTGCAAGTCACCTGAGTAAATTTAGCCAGCGAGCGACACAAATCAAACTGAATATGCGTTTTGCTCCTACATCAGTGTGGCCTATCCATTTTGTGTGTAAATACTTCGTAAATCTTGGAGTTGTATTTTTTTCCCTTGCTGACTAATCTTGAGCTCTTAGTTCAAGGTTCGTGGTTGTGGCTCCAAACCTGATTCGGGCTGACAGCGAGGAGAAGATTTTGCTGCAGGCCAACGGACTTAAAGAGGGCATCCAAATTACCATGACGCTAAGAGACTTCAAAACAAACAGAAGACTGCTGGAGAGCTACGCATTGCTCAATGAGGAAAACAAACACCACACGCTAGTACCCATCCTGGTCAGAGCAATGCTTCTTATATCGGGTTAACCTAGAATAACAATATTTTGACATGCCTAAAAAAATCTGCTGTGTTATTCCTACAGTATATTATGCTAAATTGTCTATGATGAGTTTTATTAGAATGTTGTTACTTCATCAACAACATACCTGGTGCTGTGTTTTGTTCACGTGTTTGAGCAGCGATGGGAAGAACACTAAATATATTTAGTTACAAAATACGGAATACCCAAATTAAAATGCATTTTGTTGCGTATTCTGATAAATGGTCCAATCGGAGTACTGTATTCTGGATACTTAGTAGTAGTTTTACATCAAGTTGCATTTAAACTATGAAAAAAACTTCAGGATCATGTAGAGCGGTTTAATATAAACATTTTAAGACCAAAATGACGAGGCTCAGTGCAGCAGATACAGAGAGAGGGATCTCAATGTAAGTCAATGAGATCCAGGGTCAGAAGGAGCCGGAAGAGCCTCCTGGAGTATTTCCGATTTGGCACACGGCAGATTTGAAGGATTTATGTTCGAGCAGCAGCAGTGAGTTGTACTTCCCGATAGAAAGCTTGACAGCGGCGAACTGATATGTTAGAAAATAGTCCCTCAATATGAGACGATTCATGCGATGCAAAGGTTGGTTTCATTTCAAACATTATTCTCTGAACACAGACGTTCACAGGGACAGTCTGGAGTTTTAATAGTTTCCTCGGCTCTGTGGAGTGGATCAGACTGTTTTTAGTGGCGGGACGACTGTGGCTGTTGACATGCACTAGCCTAACACCAGCACCTCTCCAAATACAAGGACTGAATGGAATATTTTAAAAAGTGTCTCCACACGTTTCTAACACTCTGGCTCACGGGGAAATGAGGCCCTATATCCAAAATTCTGGAAGGTCCCTTTAAAATGACTGTTCAGAATATGTATTCTTTGTGCATGCATTCAGTTACTCACCGTACCTCCATTATTAGTCTGTCTACATTTCCAAAGCTCAAAATGCTCTCTTCCACCTTGTGATGTCATAACTTGGTAGTTTTCAAGTGAACAGCTCCTTTTACCTTTTATTCAGATCGGGAATTCCACGACAGACGTGATCCAAATTATTGTAGTGAAGGTGGAATTCTTCCTGTACTGCTACATGACATCACAAAGTGTTTTCTGTTTGAGAGAAGAGCTAAATCTGCAGGGTTTGTGTGCTAAACATGTGTGAATGAAACACAACTACAGGTCTGTTTTTGACAAATAAACAACATTCCAACATTACATAGGCTCTTTAATCCATTGATCAGTAAGTCAGTATTGTAATTATTGTGAAATTGCTTTAAGTTGGACTGTCTTTTGAAATTACAGTTGTCATCATCAAATCTAAGGCGCAATGAGAAAGAAAAGCAGTACGTAAATCTAGAGGTGATGTTTGGTGATTTGCACACCGAAAGAAGAGTCATCTTGATTTCTTTTCAAGCGGGATACATCTTTATTCAGACAGACAAGCCCATTTACAGACCCGGGGACATAGGTGAGAAGAACTCTTTAACATGCACATGACAGGCCTGACAAATCATCTCATTCAAACACATCATGAAATCGAGTGAGAAATACAGATTTGTACATATCGGGACATAGGTGAATTCATGGATTATTGAGGACAGAATTCACAATTATTTGTTCAGAGGAAAATGTGCTTTAATGGTGCATTGTGTAACATTCCTGGTGAAGGGTCCGTCAAATGCTTTTCTCCATAGAGATGTTATTGCTTTGTCTGCGTTGTTTCACAGTATGGCATTAAACCTTTCTATCTTCATGGAAACCGAACCAGACCAAGTTACGGGTCGGATCTGTGGAGAGGCGAGGCCGCTCACAGTCAGAATGTTTTTCTAGGGATTTTTGAGCTATAAAACTACCTGCAATTGAATAAGTGTCAGGTAGAGCTGTTTAACGTCATACTCTGGAGTAATGACATATCCATAGAAACAAGCAGGTGACGGACACCCAACCAAACACAGTGCACCTTTAAAATAATCTTGATAGAAAACAGAACACAAAATATTTTATTATATTTTTTTAGCTGCTCAATAATTATTATTTTTGAGCTGCACAATAAAAAACTCAAAAAGCACTATTTATTTCCCCTTTATTTATAGGTTTTCATAATGAACTAAAACGTTAAAAGGGCACAGTACAAAAAAAAAATTAAATAAAATAAGTATATATATGTATACACATACACATACATATACACCATGTCTACACACACACACACACACACGGTCACGGCCCCGAGTGCTCCGATCACCACAGGCACCACTGATGCTTTCACCTTCCAGGCCTCTCCAGCTCTTCTTTGAGCCCCTGGTATTTCTCTAGTTTCTCGTGTTTTTCACAACCTTTGGAGGCGTTTCCCGTGGTAGATCTGGGCCTCCATTGCTTGGGTGCTCAAGGCTCCTGTGCTCCAGGATGAGCCTCTGTGCTGTCCTTCAGACCAGCCCTCTCCAGCCATTGGTAGGATTTCTTGATATCAGCCACTTCAGTTATGTTCCGATGGTTCGCCCCATGTAGGGGTTTGTCCTCCATGATGGTCCCTCCAGCACCTCTACCTCTGCGCCCCACTGTCTGAGACATTCTCTGAGTGTCATCAGTCTGCGCCTTGTCACTGATGTACTTGAGCTTGGATGTTTCATCCTGGAAAGTGGTTCCCACACTCACTAGTCCTCGGCCTCCTTCCTTCCGGCTCGTGTACAGTCTCAGGGTGCTGGACTTGGGATGAACCCTCCTGCAGGTCAGGAGCTTTTATGTCTTAACATCTGTGGTCTGTATCTCCTCCTTTGGCCAGTGCATGATTCCTGCTGGTATCTGATCACTGGCAGGGCGTAGCTGTTTATTGCCTGCGCCTTGTTCTTCCATTGAGCTTCTTAGGACCTGCCGTACTCTTTGCAGGTATTTGGCTGTCGCCGCTTTCTTTGTTGCCTCGTCAAGGAGCCATTTGCCTGTGGGATACCAAGGTACTTGTAGCTGTCCTCAGTGTCTGTTATTGTTCCCTCTGGGAGTGAGACCCCCTCTGTGTGGACTACCTTCCCTCTCTTTGTCACCATCCTACTACATTTCTCGAGCCCGAATGACATTCCAGTGTCTGTGCTGTAGATCCTGGTGGTGTGGATCAGTGAGTCGATGTCTCGCTCGCTCTTAGCGCACAGCTTGATGTCGTCCATGTAGAGGAGGTGACTGATGGTGGCCCCGTTTCCGAGTCAGTATCCATAGCCAGTGTGGTCGATTATTTGGCTGAGGGGGTTCAGACCTTTGCAGAACAGCAGTGGGGACAGTGCGTCTCCTTGGTATATGCCACATTTGATGGTCACTTGTGCAAGTGGCTTGCCATTGGCTTCAAGGGTGGTTTTCCACAACTGCATCGAGTTTGCAATGAACGCCCTTAGAGTCCTGTTGATATTGTACAGCTCCAGGCATCAGTGATCCATGTGTGTGGCATTGAGTCATAGGCTTTCTTGTAATCAATCCAGGCAGTGCACAGGTTGGTCTGACGGGTTCTGTAGTCACGAGCGACTGTTTGGTCAACCAGGAGTTGGTGTTTGGCTCCCCTGGTGTTTTTGCCGATGCCCTTCTGTGCTGCGCTCATGTATTGATCCATGTGCCCGCTTATCTTAGCCGCGATGATGCCTGACATGAGCTTCCATGTTGTGGAGAGACAGGTTATTGGCCGATAGTTGGATGGGACTGTACCCTCTGAGGATCCTTCAGTATCAGGATAGTACGCCCTTGGGTTAGCCATTCAGGGTGAGTCCCATCCCTTAGCAGCTGGTTCATTTGTGCTGCTAGGCGCTCGTGGAGAGCAGTGAGCTTCTTTAGCCAGTATGTGTGGATCATGTCAGGGCCTGGTGCTGTCCAACTTTTCATGCCTGAGATTCTTTCCTGGATGTCTGCCACTGAGATGGTAACTGGATTCTGTTCAGGGAGGTTGCTGTGGTCTGCTCTCAGAGCCTCCAGCTACTGTGCATCGGTGTTATGTGATGCTTCTCTTTCCCATATGTCTTTCCAGTACCTCTCAGTCTCCAGCCTTGGTGGGTCTGCTCTGCTGTTATTACCCTGTTATTACCCTGCCATTGAGCGCTCGCAGGTTGTGTTGCGAACAGGCGGTTTATTCGTCTGGCTTCATTCTCTCTCATGTACTTGCAGAGGCTATCCAAATTACAGTGATGATAAGAGACTTCAAAACAGACACAGAACTGTTAGAGCGCTACACATCCCTGAATGGGGAAAACAGAAACCACACACTAGTACCCATCCTGGTTAGAGCATGTTTTTCATATCGGGTTCACCTAGAATAACAGTATTTTGACTGAGTGCACCTTTAAGAGAGAGAATTTGTTATGGGTAAAACACAACAATCCAGGTGCACATCTCGTAGTTCGCCACCAGTACACGGAAAGACATGCTTGAAAGGTTCATAAACATTCCCATCTTCACTTTATATAATAAAGTTACTGCGGCACAAAGACAGATGTATAAGGCAGCGGTGGCAAATCTGGGCTGGTGAGGACATGCCAACAAGAACACAATCTGTAATAAAATAATTGGTTAAGACTAGGGTTGGGCGGTATCCAAATTTTGATAGCGTTAAACCTTCTCAGCATTACGGTATTACAGTGACTAATTAAAAATAATTTTGTAGCTTGCACCTATGCACCTTCAGAAACAGAAGTGAAGCATTATATTTGAAGACGAGGCACAAGTTCTGATCAACCCAAATTTCACCAGCACGTATCTCCCTCCATTTAATGATCTGGGACACGCCGAGACAAGAAAAGCACAGAAGAGGCAACTAAAAAGTAAAAGGCGACAGTCCACGGCGTGCGACATTTCTCACTCTGAGAAGTTACTGTCTCCTCTGTGAAAATCTGACTCCACCCTCAAGTGGAGAACTTTCTTCTCTTCAGCGCCGGCGTCCCCTCTTGACTCTTGCCCTTCAATAAAACGTCTCCATCGCAAACTTTTCAGCTCAACATCACCCACCAAGCGTCAGTCAGGTTGTTTTTCTTCTTCCTCACTGCATGTGGATGGAAATCTCAGAGCGCAATGACGTTTGAAGAGGAGAGGGGAGAAAGTCCAGCTGTGCCCCGTGTCTGAAGCGACTGTGGTGGGATCTCTGGCCTGACGCAGGGTCGTAGTTCTGTCAACATTTGCTGTCTCTCCCCTGTCATTCGGCCTGAAGCCAAAATGCTGCATAATATTATATTAGGTCCTTATGCACTGCAGATTTTTTAAACACACCTCCTGTGTGTGACAGATCCGTTACTGGGATAAACTGGATTACTGGGGACCACACACACACCCTACAGTTGCTGTCAGCATTACACTTGCATTTTGAATAGAAGGACATCAACTCAGTGCTACTTTGTGTATGTTTGTCTTTTTCTTCTCAACTTATTTTTCCCACAAACTCCCACTTACCTGATGTAAAACTATGAGAAATATAAACCACAAGTACTATCTCACTAAGTAGTAATAAGAAAAACCTGAAAACCTGCCATATGCTCTTCTACACAATGTTCCTTATGTAAATCTACACCTGAACACTGAAAATCTGTATTTCATTGCAGTCCGAATACGTGCATATGCTGCCTCCACGTTGTTCAAAGCCAGTGATTCAAATGCTGTATCTTTGGATATAAAGGTTGGTACTTTTCTGAGCATTAAATTAAACTTTTCTGGTGGAGAGTCAGTCACCTGCTTGTCTCCATAGAGATGTTAATGGGTCAATGACATGGCGCCTGCATTTTCTGCCCAATTTGCTATTTCCTCAGTTTAAAGGGTTCAAATTTCATAATAATTCAGCACATTTCTGTAGTACCTCTGACCTCCATGGAGTCAAATAATTTTTTTTTAATTGTTAGTTATTCAGAGGTTTTTTTGTACTTAAAGACCACGCATCATATGGTGTGATTAATAATAGCAGTAATTCTATGGCTGGAATTACGGACAAAGTAGACTTGGATGAATGGGATTGTTTAGGTATTTCTATTCATTTGATGCATCATACAGGATAGTAGTTTGTTCATTAAAAAGAAAATATCAATATGCATTAAAAATCAAAAGAAATGCCAACAGTTTGTTTCTATGCACTTCATATTACTCAGAACTTAGCTTAGTTTACCCAACCATGTTTTAGAAACTATTTTAAGGTTATTCTCGGTCGCACCACATAACATTTTACATTAAAATGCTTCATATAAATGTTAAACATATATTTATACACCTGACACTGTAAATATTTTAAAGTAATTTAAAAATATATATATATTTTAAAATTTGCATGTTGAAAATCCTTATACGTTATTGACCCTAATGCTTTCCCTGGAATGTTCCATGGTATGACATCAAACACATCTATCTAGCATTTATTCATTGCAGGTGTTTCTATTGCTCAAAAATCCAACAATTCTCTCTGTGAATAGGGTTGCATCTCCACAGATCTGACCTGTAATGTAGACTGTAGTTGTATCCCTTGGAAGGATAGGTTTATAATCTCTACCATGAAATATCTAGACAAGGCAATAACATTTACATGAAGACAAGCAGGTGACGAACACTCCACCAGAAATCCTTTAAAACACCTTTAAAATGCGCAGTGCTCCTTTAAAATGCGCAGTGCTCCTTTAAAATGCGCAGTGCTCCTTTAAAATGCGCAGTGCTCCTTTAAAATGAACAGATGGTCTGATTATGATGATCTCACACACATGCATTTGTTTTGTGCTTTTAAGAATTCAGATGATGTTATCGTGGAGCTGAAGCATGCCAAAGTACCACATCATGGGATCTTATCTGAATCCTACACTCTTCCTGAAATCGTGAAGCAAGTCTTCTTTACTCTTTTAAGGTGTAAATAACATTTAATCATTTTACAGTGTTGATAACCTGTGTTTTCATAGCAGTGAAGGGAAGTGGACTATAATTGCCAAATTTGATCACTGGCCTCAGAACAACTTCAATACCACCTTTGAAGTAAAAAAATATGGTATGTTAATTGTATTTTTCTTACAATATTTGACATTACTGTTACTAAGCCTCTTAAAGAGGGGGCATTTTAGTTTTTTTATCTGCTGACACATAGCATATTTAGATGACCATGTTATCAATCTATGAATGTCACTTTCGTTTTTGACACTTCCTGCGTCACTTCCCCTTCACTACCGTAGACTGTATATATGAATGGACTAAGTGAGTGTGACACCACCCACAGCGGTTGGCTCCCGATGCCATGGTTACAGGAGTGAGTTTGGAGCCAGGCTCCATATTTGGAAATCCGACCACAAGTATCATAGCAACCACAAAAGCCAATCAGATTGAGGTTGTTAAATGTGCAGAGCAGCCATACTCTGCACCATTCTGCACAGACCGCTGTATTTCGGTGATTCTTGAGAAGAATAACGAAACTTTTAACTTTTATCATCGAATTTTAAGTAGTAAGTTTAAGTCATTGATTTATGTTCTGTTATGTACAAACAACAGTTAGCTGTCAATCAAACCTGTTGCTAACGCTCCAGCAACCTTGGGGAATGAAGATGTCCATTATTTATGTTCATATCTTGATTTAGGAACAAAATAGAGTAATGAAAAATTCAGGATCACAGCAGGTTCATATGAACATTTTAAGACCAAAATGACGAGGCCACAGCAGCAGTTACAGAGAGAGGGACAATAAGATCTCAATGTAAGTCAATGGGATCCAGGGTGAGAAGGAGCCGAAAGAGCCTCCTGGAGCACTTCCTGTTTGGCATGCGGCGACTAACAGTTTATCTATGTCCATTCATATATATGGTCTATAGTCACTACACAATCACTGTGCAAACCACTGAAGGGATAGTTTGGGTTTTTTGTAGGGATGGGCACGATTAGTCAATTAATCGATAATTGATCATTAAGAATTTAGTCAATTACATTAATTTTAATTGACAAACCAAATGTAGGTTGCTGTGCATAGTGTAAGGAGTCAAGGCTGTGTCTCACAGCGTTGCAGCCTCACAGTTCCACGGCTCTGCTCTGGCTCCTTGGAGATCACTATATCCCCCAATGAGTGCGTTTACCTGCACATCAGTGTCCCGGTTATGATCGTTTTTTTTTTTTTTTTTTGAGTGTTCTGGTTTCGCATGTTTACGCAGCATCTCCAATGCGACATACGCACAGAACAGACTCACCAGCCTCATCACATCCTCATCACAGAAAGAACACTCATATTCCACTGAGACGTGTTCTTTAGTCCAACTGAAGCCGACCACATCAGCGCACAAGGAAAGAGCTGCTTTTTTCGCTTATGCAAATTAACCAGGTGGTTTTAAGTTTAGTTTCTGTAAAACATAAACAAATGTGCGCAAAGCTGCATTAAACACATTCTGATCTCACACTGATGTGGCTCTGGAGTGATGATGGTTTATATGTTGTAGAGTTGAGTTTATTTATGCAGATTAGTAATAGTAATAATTGTGATGATAATTTTAATGTAAAATGTTAATGATTAATCAAAAATCTATTGTTAATTCTCTCGATGATTGATTAAGAAAATTTAATCGAATGCCCATCCCTAGTTTTTTTTTACATGAATCTGTACGGCATCCCCGTCAGCTGTGTCATGCATCAACACTGACTTACCTCCAGACAGCTTCTGGTGAAATGAGTTCTTGCCCGGTTTTGGTGCTGACGAAAGTGTCCGGCAAGTTGGCTGGGGTCATGAAAATAAAGAGCTTTTCTTCTCAAAACAATATGTGTTCAAAAGTATAATACATTTGTATCACAAACGATGAATCACAAAAAGTCCGACCTAATAATCACTAGGTACTATTTTCTCTCTGGTTCATATCACTGCTCGCTGCCGCCAGGTGGCGCCACGCCTGTTTCACTGTGTTTACTACTCGGAAAGTTAACGACAATGTGTGACTACAACACCGACGATGAAGACATTGAGAGAGAGGAGGGACAGAGTGGGACAAGCTGAAGCTCGATTTTTGCTGTTACAGCCTGGATAATCACAAGTCAGCACCATTTATATATATATATATATATATTATATATATATATATATATATATATATATATATATATATATATATATATATATATATAATAAATATATATATATATATATATATATATATATACAAGCTTATATACTTATCGCTGTGGCTCTCACGTTCGCTCTCCTGCTCATCAGTTTGAGCACGTAAACACTGCCGAACTACTGAAAAAAGTGTTGGATTCGTGCATGTCTGTCACCTGGTGACAGTGCGCAGTGATATGAGCGGAGAGAAAATAGTACCACGAGATTATGAGGTCTGACTTTTTTATGGTTCATGTTTTGTGATGCAAATGTATCACTCTTTGGAACACATTGTTTTGAGAAGAAAAACACATGTCAAAAACCCCAAAGTATCCCTTTAATAAAACTACTGCACATCACATTTGGTTTGTTAAGTTGCTGTGTGCAGTGTTTTATCTTGTTTTTGTGTCTTTATGTCATGTGAGACCATGGGTGACGTGTAGACTTGTGGCTGGAGCACTGAACAGAATCTCACAGCTGACCACAAGGAGGGTTTGAATAGGGCCTGGGAGAGATTACTAAATTACTCAGACATGCATGGATGACATCTAAAACCTCATCAGGCATGTTTTTGACAAGGGAACAATGATATCACATGGTAGAAACCTAAAAAACGAAATAAATAAATAGCATAATAGATGGATTCTACACACAAATAGCATAATACCTCAATTAGTTAAATATAGCCAAGCCCCCATATTTTCTTTCCTGAGTATAAACCATAAAATTGTAATTATGAAATTGTAATTTTGTGAAGCCAATCTCAAACAAACAAATAATGACAAGGTTCAACATTTGTGGATGACAAGTTTGGATATTTCTGTCAAAAACAATGAATCTCCCATAGAGATGTTAAGTGCTGTCACTTCCAGGTCCAATCTGAAACTTCACATCTGATTTTTAGCTGTGTTTTTGCTCCTTATTCATCAGACAAGAGGCAGCTCCCTTTCAAAAGCGCATGTTTAACTACAAATTGTATCAAATATGTAAATAACAGGAGTAATAATCTACCATAACACAGGAGTATCAGTGTGTATGTCTCACGAAGTGCTGGTCACTACTAACACTAAATTCTAACTGTAATCCCCCGTGTACACTTTTAACTGTAATCTCCCGTGTACACTTTTAACTGCAATCTCCCGTGTACACTTTTAACTGTAATCTCCCGTGTACACTTTTAACTGTAATCTCCCGTGTACACTTTTAACTGTAATCTCCCGTGTACACTTTTAACTGTAATCTCCCGTGTACACTTTTAACTGTAATCTCCCGTGTACACTTTTAACTGTAATCTCCCGTGTACACTTTTAACCGTAATCTCCCGTGTACACTTTTAACTGCAATCTCCCGTGTACACTTTTAACTGTAATCTCCCGTGTACACTTTTAACTGTAATCTCCCGTGTACACTTTTAACTGCAGTATACCGTGTACACTTTTAAGTGTAATCTCCGTGTACACTTTTAACTGTAATCTCCGTGTACAATTTTAACTGTAATCTCCCGTGTACACTTTTAACTGAAATCTCACGTGTACACTTTTAACTGTAATCTCCCGTGTACACTTTTAACTGTAATCTCCCGTGTACACTTTTAACTGTAATCTCCCGTGTACACTTTTAACTGTAATCTCCCGTGTACACTTTTAACTGTAATCTCCCGTGTACACTTTTAACTGCAGTCTCCCGTGTACACTTTTAACTGTAATCTCCCGTGTACACTTTTAACTGTAATCTCCCGTGTACACTTTTAACTGTAATCTCCCGTGTACACTTTTAACTGTAATCTCCCGTGTACACTTTTAACTGTAATCTCCCGTGTACACTTTTAACTGTAATCTCCCGTGTACACTTTTAACTGTAATCTCCCGTGTACACTTTTAACTGAAATCTCCCGTGTACACTTTTAACTGTAATCTCCCGTGTACACTTTTAACTGAAATCTCCCGTGTACACTTTTAACTGTAATCTCCAGTGTACACTTTTAACTGTAATCTCCCGTGTACACTTTTAACTGTAATCTCCCGTGTACACTTTTAACTGTAATCTCCCGTGTACACTTTTAACTGTAATCTCCCGTGTACACTTTTAACTGTAATCTCCCGTGTACACTTTTAACTGTAATCTCCCGTGTACACTTTTAACTGTAATCTCCAGAGTACACTTTTAACAGTAATCTCACGAGTACAATTTTAACTGAAATCACCAGTGTAGACTATTAACTGTAATCTCCGTGTACACTATTAACTGTAATCTCCCGTTTTCACTTTTAACTGTAATCTCCCGTGTACACTTTTAACTGTAATCTCCCGTGTACACTTTTAACTGTAATCTCCCGTGTACACTTTTAACTGTAATCTCCCGTGTACACTTTTAACTGTAATCTCCCGTGTACACTTTTAACTGTAATCTCCCGTGTACACTTTTAACTGTAATCTCCCGTGTACACTTTTAACTGTAATCTCCCGTGTACACTTTTAACTGTAATCTCCCGTGTACACTTTTAACTGCAGTCTCCCGTGTACACTTTTAACTGTAATCTCCCGAGAACACGTTTAACAGTAAGCTCCCGTGTACACTTTTAACTGTAACCTCGCGTGTTCACTTTGAACTGTAATCTCCTGTGTACACATTTAACTGTTATCTCCCGTGTACACTTTTAACTGTAATCTCCCATGTACACTTTTAACCGTAATCTCCCGTGTACACTTTTAACTGTAATCTCCCGTGTATACTTTTAACTGTAATCTCCCGTGTACACTTTTAACTGTAATCTCCCGTGTACACTTTTAACTGCAGTAATCTCCGTGTACACTTTTAACTGTAATCTCCCGTGTACACTTTTAACTGTAATCTCCCGTGTACACTTTTAACTGTAATCTCCCGTGTACACTTTTAACTGTAATCTCCCGTGTACACTTTTAACTGTAATCTCCCGTGTACACTTTTAACCGTAATCTCCCGTGTACACTTTTAACTGTAATCTCCCGTGTACACTTTTAACTGTAATCTCCCGTGTACACTTTTAACTGCAGTCTCCCGTGTACACTTTTAACTGTAATCTCCCGTGTACACTTTTAACTGCAGTCTCCCGTGTACACTTTTAACTGTAATCTCCCGTGTACACTTTTAACTGTAATCTCCCGTGTACACTTTTAACTGCAGTCTCCCGTGTACACTTTTAACTGTAATCTCCCGTGTACACTTTTAACTGTAATCTCCCGTGTACACTTTTAACTGTAATCTCCCATGTACACTTTTAACTGTAATCTCCCGTGTACACTTTTAACTGCAGTCTCCCGTGTACACTTTTAACTGTAATCTCCCGTGTACACTTTTAACTGTAATCTCCCGTGTACACTTTTAACTGTAATCTCCCGTGTACACTTTTAACTGTAATCTCCCGTGTACACTTTTAACTGTAATCTCCCATGTACACTTTTAACTGCAGTCTCCCGTGTACACTTTTAACTGTAATCTCCCGTGTACACTTTTAACTGCAATCTCCCGTGTACACTTTTAACTGTAATCTCCCGTGTACACTTTTAACTGCAATCTCCCGTGTACACTTTTAACTGTAATCTCCCGTGTACACTTTTAACTGCAATCTCCCGTGTACACTTTTAACTGTAATCTCCCGTTTACACTTTTAACTGCAATCTCCAGTGTACACTTTTAACTGTAATCTCCCGTGTACACTTTTAACTGTAATCTCCCGTGTACACTTTTAACTGTAATCTCCCGTGTACACTTTTAACTGCAATCTCCCGTGTACACTTTTAACTGTAATCTCCCGTGTACACTTTTAACTGTAATCTCCCGTGTACACTTTTAACTGTAATCTCCCGTGTACACTTTTAACTGCAATCTCCAGTGTACACTTTTAACTGTAATCTCCCGTTTACACTTTTAACTGTAATCTCCCGTGTACACTTTTTGTCAGCTATAACCATAGATTCATGCTTACAACTTTATTAGCTTTAAACAACTGCAATAAATGTGATTTTTAAAGGTGCATCGTGTAACTTTTCTGGATGAGGCTCCATCAAATGCTTTTCTTCATGGAGACGTTATTGCTCTGTCTGGAATGTTTCACAGTGTGGCATTAAACCTTTCTATCTTCATGGACACCAAACTAGACCAAGTTACAGGTCAGATCTGTGGACAGAAAACCCTGTGTAACATTCCCGACAGAGCAATGGCATATCCATGGAAACAAGCAGTTGATGAACCCTCCACCAGAAAAGTTACACAATGCACCTTTAATATGAGATCTGCAGTTGCTAAAAAAAGAGAGGAAACTGTAAACCATGTTCACTCTTAACTCTATGAGCCCCTGAAATTATGGTATAATCACATTCTAGCACATGAACTATTACTTCGTCTGACAGCTTTACTACAGTTAATTGGATATTCTTTAAAGGTGCATTATGTAACTTTTGGTTTGCTTGTTTCTATGGAGAAATTCCTCTGTCTGGAATGTTCCACAGTATGACATTAAACAGCTCTACTTTACCTTATTTCGATCACAGGTGGTTTTATAGCTCAAAATACATAGAAAAACAGGTATTCTTATCTGACCTGTAACTTGGTCTGGTTTGGTCTGCCTGAAGATAGAAAGGTTTGATTCCATACTGTGAAACATTTCAGACAAAGCAATATTATCTCCACCAAGAAAAGCATTTGATGGACCCTCCACCAGAAAAGTTACACAATGCACCTTTATGTTTGATTTGGATCTACTGATTTTTATTTCACCACCCTATGAATTTATGCCACCCCTATGAACTAACATCAAGGACCATGATGTCCACCCTCCTGTGGGCACCACCTGCAGAGGGGTTCATAGGGGGTCAGGGGCTATGAGGATTGGGCAGTAAACTGTCCCCCGTGACCCAGCCGGATTAAGCGGGAGAAGATGAATGAATGGATGGATTTTTATCTCTTATTTCAGTGCTCCCTGCCTTTGAGCTCACTGTAACACCCACAAGACCATACCTGGATGTGGATGACACTCAACTGACTGTGCATATCAGTGCAAGGTTTGTCAGTCAAAACTGTTTCTTATAATGCGCTATGGAACTTTTCTGGTGGATGGTCTGTCACATGCTTGTCGCCATGGGGATAGAATTACTATGCCTGGAATGTTCCACTGTATGGCATTAAGGAGGCCACCCCTTTCACAGTTAGAATGCATGTTTTACAATGTATTATAAGCAATATGAAACAAAAGTAAATGCAACAACAAGCAAATGATGGACCCCCCTCACCCTTTACAAAATGCACTGTTAATAATCTAATAATAACAGAACAGGACAATAACTATTGTGAAGTAATGTTTTCTTGCATTTGTACTTAAGATATCTTTTTGGTAAATCTGTTACTGGAACTGCCTATGTGGTCTATGGACTGAAAAATGGAAAGAAGATCATGAGGGCTCCCACAGTGAAGCAAATAAAACTGGTAAGTCAATTTTCCATGAAACAATAGACTGCATTCAAAATCACAACTCACAAAAACTGAAAAAAATTAAACACCGTTCATCATCTACTAACCAACTAAAAATAAAAACAGTAACCTCCTTGTCAAAGTCTGATCTCGTCAAGTCTCTGAAGCTCAGCAAGTTGGGGCCTGGATAGTACTTGAATGGAGACTGCAGAGTATATGTGGTGCCACAGTGGGGCACCACATATACTTCAGCCAAGTACTAAAGTGTTCTGTGTGTGTGTGTGTGTGTGTGCATGTGTTCTGTGTGTGTGTGCATGTGTTCTGTGTGCATGTGTTCTGTGTGCGTGTGCATGTGTTCTGTGTGCATGTGTTCTGTGTGTGTGTGCATGTGTTCTGTGTGTGTGTGCATGTGTTCTGTGTGTGTGTGTGCATGTGTTCTGTGTGTGTGTGCATGTGTTCTGTGTGCATGTGTTCTGTGTGCGTGTGCATGTGTTCTGTGTGTGTGCATGTGTTCTGTGTGTGTGTGCATGTGTTCTGTGTGTGTGTGCATGTGTTCTGTGTGTGTGTGCATGTGTTCTGTGTGTGTGTGCATTTGTTCTGTGTGTGTGTGCATTTGTTCTGTGTGTGTGTGTGCATGTGTTCTGTGTGTGTGTGTGTGTGCATGTGTTCTGTGTGTGTGTGCATGTGTTCTGTGTGCGTGTGCTCTGTGTGTATGTGCATTTGTTCTGTGTGTGTGTGCATGTGTTCTGTGTGTGTGTGCGTGTGTGTGTGCATGTGTTCTGTGTGTGTGTGTGCATGTGCATGTGTTCTGTGTGCATGTGCATTTGTTCTGTGTGTGTGTGCATTTGTTCTGTGTGTGTGTGCATGTGTTCTGTGTGCGTGTGCATGTGTTCTGTGTGCGTGTGCATGTGTTCTGTGTGCGTGTGCATGTGTTCTGTGTGCATGTGTTCTGTGTGTGTGTGTGCATGTGTTCTGTGTGTGTGTGCATGTGTTCTGTGTGTGTGTGCATGTGTTCTGTGTGTGTGTGTGTGTGTGCATGTGTTCTGTGTGTGTGTGCATGTGTGTGCGTGTGTTCTGTGTGTGTGTGTGCGTGTGTGTGTGCATGTGTTCTGTGTGCATGTGCATGTGTTCTATGTGCATGTGTTCTGTGTGTGTGTGCATGTGTTCTGTGTGTGTGTGCATGTGTTCTGTGTGTGTGTGTGTGTGCATGTGTTCTGTGTGTGTGTGCATGTGTGTGCGTGTGTTCTGTGTGTGTGTGCGTGTGTGTGTGCATGTGTTCTGTGTGCATGTGCATGTGTTCTGTGTGCATGTGTTCTGTGTGCGTGTGCATGTGTTCTGTGTGCATGGGCATGTGTTCTGTGTGTGTGTGCGCATGTGTTCTGTGTGTGTGTGCATGTGTGTGCGTGTGTTCTGTGTGTGTGTGCATGTGTTCTGTGTGTGTGTGTGTGTGCATGTGTTCTGTGTGTGTGTGCATGTGTGTGCGTGTGTTCTGTGTGTGTGTGCGTGTGTGTGTGCATGTGTTCTGTGTGCATGTGCATGTGTTCTATGTGCATGTGTTCTGTGTGCATGTGCATGTGTTCTGTCTGTGTGTGCATGTGTTCTGTGTGTGTGCATGTGTTCTGTGTGCATGTGTTCTGTGTGCGTGTGCATGTGTTCTGTGTGCGTGTGCATGTGTTCTGTGTGCGTGTGCATGTGTTCTGTGTGCATGTGCATGTGTTCTGTGTGTGTGTGCATGTGTTCTGTGTGCATGTGTTCTGTGTGTGTGTGCATGTGTTCTGTGTGCATGTGTTCTGTGTGTGTGTGCATGTGTTCTGTGTGTGTGTGTGTGCATGTGTTCTGTGGGCATGTGCATGTGTTCTGTGTGCGTGTGCATGTGTTCTGTGTGCGTGTGCATGTGTTCTGTGTGCATGGGCATGTGTTCTGTGTGTGTGTGTGCATGTGTTCTGTGTGTGTGTGCATGTGTTCTGTGTGCATGTGTGCGCGTGTGCGTGTGCATGTGTTCTGTGTGCATGTGTTCTGTGTGTGTGTGCATGTGTTCTGTGTGCGTGTGTTCTGTGTGTGTGTGCATGTGTTCTGTGTGTGTGCATGTGTTCTGTGTGCGTGTGCATGTGTTCTGTGTGCGTGTGCATGTGTTCTGTGTGCGTGTGCATGTGTCCTGTGTGTGTGTGTGCATATGTTCTGTGTGCATGTGTTCTGTGTGTGTGCATGTGTTCTGTGTGTGTGCATGTGTTCTGTGTGCGTGTGCATGTGTTCTGTGTGTGTGTGCATGTGTTCTGTGTGTGTGTGCATGTGTTCTGTGTGTGTGTGCATGTGTTCTGTGTGCATGTGTTCTGTGTGTGTGTGCATGTGTTCTGTGTGTGTGCATGTGTTCTGTGTGCGTGTGCATGTGTTCTGTGTGTGTGTGCATGTGTTCTGTGTGCATGTGTTCTGTGTGTGTGTGCATGTGTTCTGTGTGTGTGCATGTGCATGTGTTCTGTGTGTGTGTGTGCATGTGTTCTGTGTGCATGTGTTCTGTGTGTGTGCATGTGTTCTGTGTGTGTGTGCATGTGTTCTGTGTGCGTGTGCATGTGTTCTGTGTGTGTGCATGTGTTCTGTGTGCGTGTGCATGTGTTCTGTGTGTGTGCATGTGTTCTGTGTGTGTGCATGTGTTCTGTGTGTGTGTGCATGTGTTCTGTGTGCATGTGTTCTGTGTGCGTGTGCATGTGTCCTGTGTGTGTGTGCATGTGTTCTGTGTGCATGTGTTCTGTGTGTGTGCATGTGTTCTGTGTGCGTGTGCATGTGTTCTGTGTGTGTGCGTGTGTCCTGTGTGTGTGTGTGCATGTGTTCTGTGTGCATGTGTTCATTGTGTGTGCATGTGTTCTGTGTGCGTGTGCATGTGTTCTGTGTGCGTGTGCATGTGTTCTGTGTGTGTGCATGTGTTCTGTGTGCGTGTGCATGTGTTCTGTGTGTGTGTGTGCATGTGTTCTGTGTGTGTGTGCATGTGTTCTGTGTGTGTGTGCATGTGTTCTGTGTGTGTGCATGTGTTCTGTGTGTGTGTGCATGTGTTCTGTGTGTGTGTGCATGTGTTCTGTGTGTGTGTGTGCATGTGTTCTGTGTGTGTGTGTGCATGTGTTCTGTGTGTGTACATGTGCATGTGTTCTGTGTGTGTGCATGTGCATGTGTTCTGTGTGCGTGTGCATGTGTTCTGTGTGTGTGCATGTGTTCTGTGTGTGTGCATGTGTTCTGTGTGTGTGCATGTGTTCTGTGTGTGTGTGCATGTGTTCTGTGTGTGTGTGCATGTGTTCTGTGTGTGTGCATGTGTTCTGTGTGTGTGTGCATGTGTTCTGTGTGTGTGTGCATGTGTTCTGTGTGCGTGTGCGTGTGCATGTGTTCTGTGCGCGTGTGCGTGTGTGTGTGCATGTGTTCTGTGTGCGTGTGTGCGTGTGCATGTGTTCTGTGTGCGTGCGCGTGTGTGTGCATGTGTTCTGTGTGCGTGTGCGTGTGTGTGTGCATGTGTTCTGTGTGCGTGTGTGTGTGTGCATGTGTTCTGTGTGCGTGTGCATGTGTTCTGTGTGTGTGTGCATGTGTATGTGTGCATGTGTTCTGTGTGTGTGTGCATGTGTTCTGTGTGTGTGTGCATGTGTATGTGTGCATGTGTTCTGTGTGTGTGTGCATGTGTTCTGTGTGTGTGTGCATGTGTTCTGTGTGCATGTGTTCTGTGTGTGTGCATGTGTTCTGTGTGCGTGTGCGTGTGCATGTGTTCTGTGCGTGTGTGCGTGCGCGTGTGCGTGTGTGCGTGTGCATGTGTTCTGTGTGCGTGTGTGTGTGCATGTGTTCTGTGTGTGTGCATGTGTTCTGTGTGCATGTGTTCTGTGTGTGTGCATGTGTTCTGTGTGCGTGTGCGTGTGCATGTGTTCTGTGTGTGCATGTGTTCTGTGTGCGTGTGCATGTGTTCTGTGTGTGTGTGCATGTGTTCTGTGTGCGTGTGCATGTGTTCTGTGTGTGTGTGCATGTGTTCTGTGTGTGTGCATGTGTTCTGTGTGCATGTGTTCTGTATGCGTGCGCGTGTGCGTGTGTGTGTGCATGTGTTCTGTGTGCGTGTGCGTATGCATGTGTTCTGTGTGCATGTGTGTGTGTGCATGTGTTCTGTGCGCGTATGCGTGTGCATGTGTTCTGTGCGTGTGTGCGTGCGCGTGTGCGTGTGCGTGAATGTTGGTGGTGGGTGTGGCCAATGGTGCAGAAAGTTACTGTGCAGTGTGAATATGCCCTTTGTACTTTGACTTCTTTTACTTATTTACTTGTTCTTGTTTGTAGACGGGAGACCAAGAAACTCTTATACTGACCATGGATGAAATAAAACAGACTTGTAAAGTGCAGTCGGGCAGTGGGACGTCGGACTGCCCTGTCTCATCTTTGGTGGACCAATACGTGTATCTCAAAGTCACTGTGCTCACACAATCAGGTAAAGTGTGGTGAAAATCACATTCCAACACTGAAATGACACATAAAGAACTGGCCGTCCAAAGGAACTTTTTCAATGATGTTAAAATGTTATAATTCAGAGGGGAATTGAGAACTGTGGTCTATTCCTTGTGTAAAGCTTTACCTTGTGGAGTTGATGTGGACCTCCTCCTCTCTTCTGCGCTGCTGTACCTTGTGCTTTTGTTTCAGGTGGTGACCTGGTTGAGGTTGAGTTAAGCAACATTAAAATAGTGAATTCACCTTATGTCTTAGCCCTAAAAGACATGCAAAAATACTTCAAACCTGGCCTGCCCTTCCATTTTAAAGTAAGTTTTTGCACTTTCTAGTTATTTTAAGTCCACAGTTAAGATAAACTGAGTCAAAATGGTCTCTAATGCTCCGGGAAGTGCAAATATCCGATAGAATTTTTATTTGTAAAACCCAAAATGACAACAGCAGTTGCCTCTTAGGCCTTAATTATGGTCTTAGTAGACTAAGGGCAAGATAAAAGCAATTCTATGTGACTTTCTGGAAGTATCTAGAACATTCTAGATATATCATATATCAGGTTTGTGGAGATGTGAACTTGCTCACAATAAGATGTGCATCTTATCTTAATTCAGTCTGTTTGGATAAAAAGTTACAAGCTTCAAGGTAGATATAATTTAACTCTTAAATCTTACACCCACATCTCTAAACTGGATTTGTAGGACTTGCAGGAGTGTAAATCATGTTTAGTACAGGTGCAGTTAGAAGTGTCTTTTTCTCTTTCAGATCCATGTGACTCATCACGATGGAAGTCCAGCTAACAATATCAACCTGAAGGTCAACCTGCATGAGAACCCTCTGATAAGCTTTTCTGGGATCGCCCCAGTGTCCATCAACATGCCCCCAGACACCAGCCCCCAGACCATCATTGTAACTATCAAACACATTGGCTTTTTGTGCCATTGTCATAGACTCTATACACTGTGGATCTTTTAAAATAACTGATAGGGTACTGCTAGATTAGACCCGTCGTGAGTTGGACTAGTTTTTCATTCTTTGGTACCACAGCAAAAAAAAAAAAATCCTGGCCAGCCCCATGATCCTGTTTTATTTCACTATTCTGTCCATAAATCCAGATATGAACTTTAATAACGGCCCAATGAGGAGCCATCTTTCCCTGAGGTAACACCCATGAGTGTTGCAACAGGTTTGAGTAACAGCGTTGCTTAGCACACGCCTCCTCCCAAATGAGTGGTGCAGGTGTGAATGAGCTTCAACACCGGTGCTTCTGATTGGCCACACAGATTTCCAAATACTTGGCTCCAAATGCTGCTATAACTCCTGACCTCGATGGCTTCATTTGCTGCAACAAAACACTATGAGTGTCATCACACTCCTTCAGTCCACTTCTGTATACATTACTGTACACATGTTTACGATGCTCTGCTTTTTCTCTCAAGGTGACTACTAACCAAACGGGTCTAAGAGCAGAGAAACAGGCCACAATACAAGTGAGAGTGGATCCTTACAGGCCTGAACATCCAGGGAAACCTAACTACCTGTATATCCACTCTAAAGACCAAGAAATCGAAATGAGATCACTATCCCTGGACCTGACCATAAAGTCTGACAGCACAATTGAAGAAGTCACATATCTGGTGAGAAATTCCCAGATTATTACCATTATCAGTAAGAGTAACTGTAAAACTAGGAACTGTAAGAAATATACATTAAAATAAGGGCATGCATTAAAAATAAGGTCAATAAATAGATGTTGACAGAATATTTGTGAGCATGAAACAAGTACATTATGCAGTTTTAAAGGACGACTGCTGTTTGCACACTGCTGTCTGCACACTGCTGTCTGCACACTGCTGTCTGCACACTGCTGTCTGCACACTGCTGTCTGCACACTGCTGTCTGCACACTGCTGTCTGCACACTGCTGTCTGCACACTGCTGTCTGCACACTGCTGTCTGCACACTGCTGTTTGCACACTGCTGTTTGCACACTGCTGTCTGCACACTGCTGTCTGCACACTGCTGTCTGCACACTGCTGTCTGCACACTGCTGTCTGCACACTGCTGTCTGCACACTGCTGTCTGCACACTGCTGTCTGCACACTGCACTCTGTTCTCGTCTGGTCCTAATTTTAGCCCAAGACTAAAATGTACTTCCCCACTAAAAAATTGACATTACTGCCATGATCTGTGTTCCATCCCAGCTCGATCTGATGTAAAATCATGAATTTAAGTGCTGATAAACTAAAATATAAATAATGTATTTCAACAATTGACTAAAACTTCATCAGAAAACAGTGTTTATTTTGAAGTATCAGTGTATTTGCAGTACTCCAGTCTGTATGAATATAACAAAGGTTCAGGTGCTCAGCCTCCACTTTCTAGAACTCCCTCCCACCTGAACTTAGACAAACCTCTTTTCAAGTCCAAACCCTCCTTTTCAGATGAGCTTATTCTGTTTAAAGGTCCTATATTATGCAAAACTAACTCTTGTGAGCTTTAAACCATATTATAGTGCTGTCACTTCCTCACAAACATATTTTGAGTTGTGTTTTGTTTCATTCACACATTTCGTTTAAGTAACCCTTTATTATCCACATCTCCAAAGCTCAAAATGCTCTGTTCCACCTTGTGGTGTCATAAAGTAGTTAGTAAAGTTGTAAAGTAGTTTTCAAGTTATCAGCTCCTCAGTTACCTTTAGCTCAGTAGAGACTGACAATTCCATTGAAATAATTGTGGAGCACTTCCGATATTACCACATGACATCACAAGGTGGTGTTTTCAGACTGAGAGACGAACTTAGCCCAAATATGTGTGTTAAACATGTGAATGAAACAAAACACAACTCCAGGTGTTTTGATGAGGAAACAAAAGAACCAAGATCAGGAAGCAGTGGAATCTGGGCCCTTTAATGTTAATTGTATTAATGCTCACAGGAGTTAGTTTTGCTCAATATAAGACATTTAAACAGAATAAGCTCATCTGAGAAGGTTTGGACCTGAAAAGAGTTTTGTCTAAGTTCAGCTTGAGCTTAAGCCTCAAGTCGTTCCATGATAGAAATAAGTCGGAGTCTGACTAAAGCTAATTCAGGCCCAGAGTTTAAGCTGCACTTTATGTGTGACTCTGAGAAGGCCTCACAGAAAGAACCGACATCACAGAAAGAACCGACATCACAGAAAGAACCGACATCACAGAAAGAACCGACATCACAGAAAGAACCGACATCACGGAAAGAACCGACATCACGGAAAGAACCGACATCACGGAAAATGCAAAAACTTAGATGTTTTTTATGACCTCCTCTCCTGTCCTCTCTCCCTCCTCTCCTGTCCTCTCTCCCTCCTCTCCCTCCTCTCCTGTCCTCACCCTCCTCTCCTGTCCTCTCTCCCTCCTCTCCTGTCCTCTCTCCCTCCTCTCCCTCTTCTCCTGTCCTCTCTCCCTCCTCTCCCTCCTCTCCTGTCCTCTCTCCCTCCTCTCCTGTCCTCTCTCCCTCCTCTCCCTCCTCTCCTGTCCTCTCTCCCTCCTCTCCCTCCTCTCCTGTCCTCTCTCCCTCCTCTCCCTCCTCTCCTGTCCTCTCTCCCTCCTCTCCCTCCTCTCCTGTCCTCTCCTGTCCTCACTCCCTCCTCTCCCTCCTCTCCTGTCCTCTCCTGTCCTCACTACCTCCACTCCTGTCCTCTCTCCCTCCTCTCCCTCCTCTCCTGTCCTCTCTCCCTCCTCTCCTGTCCTCTCTCCCTCCTCTCCCTACTCTCCTGTCCTCTCTCCCTCCTCTCCCTCCTCTCCTGTCCTCTCTCCCTCCTCTCCTGTCCTCTCCTGTCCTCACTACCTCCTCTCCCTCCTCTCCTGTCCTCTCTCCCTCCTCTCCCTACTCTCCTGTCCTCTCTCCCTCCTCTCCCTCCTCTCCTGTCCTCTCTCCCTCCTCTCCTGTCCTCTCCTGTCCTCACTACCTCCTCTCCCTCCTCTCCTGTCCTCTCTCCCTCCTCTCCCTCCTCTCCCTCCTCTCCTGTCCTCTCTCCCTCCTCTCCCAGTCGCTCTGTGGAAAGAGAGGAGGTTGACAGCAGAGTGCAGACTCCAGAGTCTGGTTAATATTCCTGAATATGCTTCAGATAATAAGTTGCCTGACCCCTTCCTGATGCACAGTAGTGCGTGCGAAGCTTAAGTTCTGCTGAGTGTGAAAGTAAAGCTGTAACAGAACTCACAAAGCCTAACAAGAAATGATAACATCCACGCTAACGTGTTTGCAGTTTGACAGGGAGGTAGAGATGAGGGAAGGAAGGAGAGAGGGAGATAGACGTGATGAAGAAGTGCACATACAGAACCCAATGTCATCATCAGAGTCCAAACCAGCGTCTGTCTGTGTGTGAAAGCTGCTCTGCTCCTCACAACAGCCGCACGTGCAAGATCAGAATGAAATAAGCCTTTTTAGGCTTTTATGTTTTGTGTCTTTTTGATGATTCCACACATACACGTGTCCTGTGTCCACACACACATGTCCCATGTGTCGGAGTCTCAAGCGACACGTGACTTTAAAAGTCACTTTTTAGATGGTATCACACAGAGACAGGTGTTTTGACAAAGCTGTGGGTGCACACGGTGAAACTTCTGACCAAACTGTTCCTTTAGACTTTTTGGAGACAGAGCTAAAATAATCTTGAACGTCAGTTTGGTCCTGACCAGGTTTGTGCTCAGGTACTTGTTACGGCAGTAACTCAGTGCCACCTCTGGTGAGTCACTTTGGTGGAACGGAACTGAGGCTTTGATAAGCCTGGATTGCCCAGTAAACCTGGATTTCACTTTCGCTCACTTCATGGAATACCCGCTTGAGCGTTGGCAATTGTAAATAAAAAAAAAACATTTCTGATTACCACTGCCAGTTAGAGTTTGGTTAAATTCTCTTTTGTGGCTGTAAACTGTATGATTCTGACATCTCCACAGGTCCTGAGCAAAGGAAAGATTTTGGATGCCAGGCGTGTACCAGTGAGAGACCATCTGGTCACCAGCGTCACAATCCAAGTCACCTCTGATATGATGCCGGCTTTTCGTTTTGTGGTCTTTTACATCATAGGAGGAGAGGTGGTGTCAGACTCTATAAAACTGCCTGTGTCTCAGACATGTGTCCATCCAGTGAGTATTAAACGGTCTCTATTACAATATTTCTGATCTATGTTATAATGTTGTTTAGTCAAAAAAAGTTCTTTCATTCACACATTCAACACAAAAACCCGGCATATTTTGGCTTCTTTCAAACAGAAAACAGACACTGTTCCTGTTTGTGATGTGATGGTAAAAAAGGAATAGTTCCACTGTGTTTTTAAACTCCATACACCTTCATTAGAATCATTTGGATCATTTCAGCCCTGGATTTTTTCCGTTTTTTCTGTAACGGTTAACTTAAAAACTACCACTACATGACATCAGAAGGTGGAACAGAGCATTTAGAATTTTGGAGATGTAGATAAACTCATAATAAAAGTTTATTCAAACATGTGAAAGAAACAAAATACAACTACAGCTATGTTTTTGAGAAGGTAACATTTTGCATAATATCGGACCTTTAAATATGAAGAATCTATTTCTTAAGTGGGCCAGCTAGTTCCTCCTACATTCAGTTAAAATCCAGAAAAGTCTGGAATTGGACTATATAACGTGACAACTAACTTGGGACGGTCCGGCCACATCCGGTTTTTTGTAGCATGTCAAATGATGAAGATGTCTCCTCTTCTCATATCATTCAGAACAATATAAACTTGTTTTACCTCAGGGATTTTGCAGAAATCCACGCTGTCTCTCAGTCCTCTGTGCTATTTTATTTCCTTTTTAACATGTAAACCACCGTTACATTTCTCTGATTAATGTCTTTCTCTGGTTAATCCAGGGTTTATGCAGGTTTCAACCAACCACATTGAATGCTATTTAAGTATTAAGTATCAGTATTTTTAATGCTATTAACATATGCGAAAAGAAAGACATTTAAGCTTTCATCTTTTCAAAGAGAGACATTGTTCTGTAATCACTCAGGAGACTAACAAGAACCTATAGACAGTTATTACAATGCAAAACATTTATAAAGCTTATTTACTGCAATATAAGTGGGTATTTTGAATTATTTATTTCCACCAAATATCATTTGTATTCAAATGTTTCCAGCTTAAATTACTGCTCCAGATTCATTATAATGTTGGAAACACAAATTTAAAGAAACAAATAAAGCCACACATTCAGCCTGTGTGAACTGCCCTTAATCGAAGGATCCCTTTAAAATAGGCCTCACGGAGCAGTGGGTCTCAAACCTTGTAGTCACATACCCCCTGTGACTGTTGATGACCCCTACTGTGACTGTGGACACATTGTACCTAATAGTAAGAATATTTATAATTTTATTAAAACATATGCAGTTTTAAAGGGGCCCATTCTTGTCACTCCAAATGTGTCAAATACACATATAGGCATAGACGTGGCACATTGTGGGAGTGCAGGTCATTAGACTTTGCATAGACTAGCCTACATTTGTTGCGCAGTATACCACAGTACATTCAGTGTTGTGCAAACTTTAGATAAAGCCGTTTTGCTTATGTGGCCACTGCACCTGAATGTAAGCAGCACACACATCTAATGAAACAAGGAAATGAAAGGCCAAAGCTCTCTGGATTAGCTCCTTCATCTGCACATGTTTAACAGTCAATGCTATGTACTATATATATTGTAATAAATGTTTAACTCGATAGCCTACTAGAAATGTTCTTGGCACAACTGCCCATATTTTGAGTTAAATGTAATTCTTTGTAATGCCTTGTGGAAACCCTGTAATCCGCCTTTCAATCACACCCAGCTGAAATCGGGGTCACAGGTACATGTCTTTATACAGTTTGAGGTGTTGGCTGGCCACATAATCTATTTGGGAATGTGAAGTACAATTTTTAATCAGGTAAAAATAATTTACTGGTACTAAAAATGTGAAACGCGCATCATGAATTATATGTGAGAATTCATCACACCCGATTTAAAAAATAAATAATTGAATTCAAAGGGACAATATGTAACATTTGTGAATGTGAATGTGATTTTTTTAAATTAAAAAAATTAACCTCACCATTCAGCAAAAAAGGGCAGCAACAGACTAAATGTGTTTTTTTGTTTGTTTGTTTTTTTGCTGTTTTTTTAGCATGATTTTTGTCCATGGATCTTTTTAGTTTTACTCGCTCTACTAAGGAGAGAACAGAAGCATACATACTATAAAATATTTTTATAACTTTTTTCTTGTATCTAATGAAATCTACAGCCAGTTGTCAGCGAACAGGAGCCTATGCCAATACCGTATAAGCCGGGCAAACAACTGAGACTGAAGATCCAAGGTGAACCGAAGGCCAAAATCAGTCTGGTGGCAGTGGACCAAGCTGTGTACCTGCTCAGCAAGTCGCGCTTCAACCAAAGACACGTCAGTTTGTCCTTTAAAAACATTATGTCTTTAAATATGCACTGTACATCCCCAAAACATTGTGATATTTCTCAAATCATCTTACATTTACATTTCTTGTTGTGAGTTAAGATTTTGGATGAGGTGGACAGCAGAGACATGGGCTGCACCCATGGAAGCGGGAAGAATGCAATGGGAGTTTTCAGTGACGCTGGGCTGCTTTTTGCAATGGAGAGTGGGTCCTCTACAGACAGTAGGCAAGGTAACCAAACATCATTGAAAAAAAGGGAAAATTAAGTTACATCTAGATGAAATTTGCACATTAATATTGTAATGATGCACTGACAGAACTGAAGTGTTCAGACCACATCAGGGGGAGGCGATCTGTTCTAATGGAGCACCAGGCACAGCTATGTGAGACAGTAAACTCCATTTGGAATTAAAATCACACTATAAATGAGTGCTGACATGGCCTGTTACTTCTAATCCTGGCAGTAGAACAAATCCAGGAGAAACTCCAGCGGCGCTGTTGCCGGGACGGCTTGAGGAGGGTGCTAATGCCGTACTCCTGTGAGCAGCGCGCACTGTACATCACAGAGGGACCAGAGTGTGTCAAGACTTTCATTAAATGTTGCAACATTTACAAAAAGCACATTGACTCTCAGAGCTCAGACAGCCAGGATCTGGGAAGAACCCACAGCGGCGAGTCCGCCTTTGACATCTCAGGTAAGCAGCAGATTAACCTTGTGCACCAAGTTGAATTCTCATGATATTTGTGAGATCACAAGAATCCATCTTGGCATGTTCTCACTGGCGCGATAGGGCCCAGTCACTGGTGGCCGAAGATTGGGCCAATCTGTAACACTCTCTCTGCATGTGCTATAGTCTGTGTACCTAAATACTGCATACGTTTAACACAGTCCACAGACACAAAGGACAAAACTGAACACACAGGAATTATAATATGAAGAGATTTTATAGACAAACATAGAAACACCAGTACCAAAATGTAAAAGACTCCTGTAATGGAAACCTGTGGGAACCAAGTTTTCACTCAGAGACTTCACAGTCAGACAGTTTAGATACCAACTGCTAAAAAGCATAGATCACAAAGAATCCATCTTGGCATGCTCCTGTTGGTGCAATAGAGGCTGGGCTTTGATGGCCAAAGATTGGACCAGTTACTGGTGGTGGAAGCCAAAGGCGAAGCTCTCAGAAAAACATGGTGATTCTGACAGATGTACTTCAGTCCATTTTAGCAAAAATACATAGTTTTTTTTTTTTTTTAAACATTTAGTGGCGCTTTGTGCATTTGTGGAGGGAAAGAATGTCTGTGCTTTTCTCTCATCTGAATGAACAGATATTATTTTTTTGACTTTAGAACACCTCAACCAACTATTTGTCCTGGTTAATTTCAATGAGAGCCATGCGTCACATACTGTATCTATCTGGCATTAGCCATCATACAGAACGATCCCAAAAGAGGTTGAATCTTTTGACAGATTCTGGTGACAGCGAAGCTCTCGGGGGATCAGGAGAGAGTGATGACGAAGGTTATGACGATGATGAAGATCCCTATATGCGTAAACGATTCGAAGATTCGTGGCTTTGGTTGGATAAGGTCATGCCTGATAAAGCCGACCAACATGGGTAAGGCCTCCCCGTGCTGAGCTCACTCATTAGGCAGGACTTAACATTAAAGGGGAACTCCGGCACATTTGAAGCTAAAGTCCATTGCTAGAGGTGGTGGAATACTGTCAGAAGTCAAAAAACAGCACAGATCAGTATTGCCATGGCGAAGATCTCGCTGTGGCAGTGAGTTTGTCAAGGCAACAAACTAGTGTAGTGATGGGGGCAAGTTCTTAACTTCCATGTAAAACACCAATTTGATTCACACTGAAGGTGAACACCACTTTCTAACCCATCGTACAACAGCCACGAGTCCAACAAACCTGCCTTATTGAACCACTCGCTGCAGCAATCCATCAAAATAACTGCATTCATGGAATCAAATCATGCAACATTGAACACAAAATTAGTCTCTATGCAGACGACATATTCCTGTTCCTCCAAAACCCACCATCATCACTTCACAACACAATAAGACCGATTGAATCATTCTCTACAATATCCCAGTATTCAATACACTGGACTAAATCAGCTATTCTCCCTCTACAACCTGACAATTGGGATGTGGCAGCAGTAAATACCCCAATTCCACTCATCACTAACCATATCAACTACCTGGGAATAAAAATTTCCCCCAGGCTGTCAGAGCTGTTCACCCTAAACTTCTCCCCACTTCTCAAACAAATAGAAAGTGATCTACAACGTTGGAAAAATCTCCCCATATCAATCACAGGCAGAATATCCCAAATAAAAATGTCAGTTCTTCCCAAAGTTAATTACTTATTATCAATAAACACAACCCAACACTTGACTCTGTTATTAGCACCTTCTACTGGAAAAAATAAAACCCCACAGATAAAACTCACCACTCTTCAGACACCAAAATCACAAGGAGGGCTCAATGCACCAAATTTTTACCACTACTCATTAGCAAACCACCTACAGTTTATCCATAAATGGGTTCAATAAGACACAACACACAATTCAATCTGGTTAGACATTTGTAAAGACATCAAAATCTCAGACCTACCATTTTTAAGTCCATCTATAAAGAAGCCCCAACAATAGTAACAGCTCTCAGCCTGGTGGAAATTCCACGAAATAAATAACATTCCACTAATTCCGTCCAAACACACACCAATCTGGCACAACCCCGATTTCATATGCATTAAGAAACCACTCAACTTTCAGCACTGGGCAGACAAGGGCATCACCCACTTAGAACACATCCTCAGTAATAACACACTAACACCATTCACAGATCTGGTCCGGGAATACGGCATTGGGAGCAAATACTTCCTTGATTATCTACAATTAAAATCTATAATACACAAAAAGGTCATCATTCAGTCAATTAATCTCAACTTCCCAGATATAATTTCAGAATTTTCCAACACAACCTCATCCAAAATGAACTCCAATATATATAAAATTATCACTAAGTCAGACAGTACAAATTTTCTACCTACTTCAATGTGGCAAGACATAGCATTTTCTCCCAATGCCGATTTCTGGACCCAGGTATATAAAAACCATTTATTCAGTGTCCAACAATTCCAACCTACAACTCATATAGTTCAAAATCCTCCACAGATTTCATTACACAGGCTACAAATGATCAAAATCAGAATCAGAATCAGAATTACTTTTATTCATCCCCGAGGGGAAATTTCCTTTGTTACAGATGCAGACCAAGAGCATGTAGATCGAAACAAGTTACAAAAATAAGATAAGATAAATACAATAAGATAAAAGATAAAATAGGTCTCTGTGGGAAATTATTTACATCAGTGACATATTTATGACTATATACATGTGTGATCAGGGAATAGGATAAAAAAGGATTGAGTAGTCTGTGATTTAAAGTGCAGAGTTCAACAGTTTGATGGCGACAGGCAGGACAGATTTCCTGTGTCTCTCAGTGGAGCAGCGGCAGCAGCGTCTATGGCTGAAAGAGCTCCTCTGATTGGCCAGCACCTTGTGGAGGGGGCGGGAGGGAGAGTCCAGAATAGTCCAGATTTTGTCCAGTATTCTCCTGTCCAACACCACCGCCAGAGAGTCCAGCTCCTCCCCCACAACATGTCCAGCCTTCCTGATGATCTTCTCGAGTCTATTAGTGTCCCTCAGGCGCAGACTGCTGCCCCAGCAGACTACAGCGTACATGATGCACTGGCCACCATAGACTCGTAGAACATCCTGAGCATTGTCCTGCAGATGTCAAAGGACCTCAGCCTCCTCAGGAAATAGAGGCGGCTCTGGCCCTTCTTGTAAACCGCGTCCACGTTCCTGCTCCAGTCCAGTTTATTGTCCAAGTTCAGCCCCAGGTACTTGTCCTCTTCCACCACGTCCACACTGACCCCCTGGATGGAGATGGGGGTCACAGCAGCTTTGGTCCTCCTCAGGGCCACCACCAGTTCCTTTGTCTTCGTCACGTTGAGCTGGAGGTGGTTCTTCTCACTCCAGGTGACAAAGTTGTCCACTACAGTCCTGTACTCCTCCTCGTCACCACCGCTGATGCATCCACCACTGCAGAGTCGTCAGAAAACTTCTGAAGGAGGCAAGACTCGCTGCTGTAGTTGAAGTCTGTGGTGTAGAGGGTGAAGAGGAAGGGAGAGAGGACTGTCCCCTGTGGAGCCCCGGTGTTGCTGACCACTCTGTCCGACACACAGCTCTGCAAACGCACATACTGTGGCCTTCCAGTGAGGTAATCCACAATCCAGGACACCAAGGAGGCATCCACCTGCATCACTGCCAGCTTCTCAGCCAGCAGAGCCGGCCTGATGGTGTCGAACGCACTGGAGAACTCAAAAAACATGATCCTCACAGTGGCGGCCGGCTTGTCCAGGTGGGAGTAGACTCTGTGGAGTAGGGTCAGGATGGCGTCGTCTACTCCAAAGTGGGGCTGGTAGGCAAACTGGAGCGGGTCTTGCAGATGTTGGACCACGGACCTCAGCTGCTCCAGGACGAGTCGCTCCAGAGTCTTCATGATGTGGGAGGTCAGTGCCACGGGCCTGTAGTCCTTAGGGTCGCTGGGGCGCGGCGTCTTCGGGACAGGGACGAGGCACGAGGTCTTTCACAGCAGGGGGACTCTCTGAAGACTCAGGCTCAGGCTGAAGATCTGGTGCAGGACACCACTGAGCTGGGGAGCACAGCCCTTCAGGACTCTGGGGCTCACTCCATCAGGTCCTGGTGCTTTCCCGGCCTTCAGTCTCTGCAGTTGACACCTCACCTGCTCCTCAGTGACAGTCAGTGTGGAGGTGTCAGGAGGGGGAGGGGTGGTGTCGTCTGAGGTGTGAGCTGGGTCTTCCACAGGAGACAGGGGAGGGAGGGGGAGGGGGGTGACTGCTGCTGGCTGGAGGTGGACAGTTCCTGCAGTGTCAAAGCGATTGAAGAAGATGTTGAACTCATTGGCTGTGTTCACGTCTCCCTCAACGCTTCCCCCTCGGGTCGGCTTGTGTCCCGTGATGGTCCTCATGCCGCTCCACACTTCCTGCATGTTGTTCTGCTGAAGTTTCCACTCCAGCTTCCTCCCATGTCTCTGTCTGGCCTGGCTCAGCTGCACCTTCAGTTTCTTCTGAGCAGCCCGGGCCTCCTTGTTTCCCGAGCTACAGGCCTTCCTCTTCCCGATGAGTGTGGCTTTAATGTCCTTGGTTATCCATGGCTTGTTGTTTGGATAACAGCTCACAGTCTTTGTTGGGACAACTGAGTCCACACAGAAGTTCATGTAGCTGGTGATGCAGTCAGTCAGCCCGTCGAGGTCTTCTCCATGGGGCTCAGTGAGTGCAGCCCAGTCTGTCACCTCAAAGCAGCTCTGTAACACCTCCAGAGACTCATCTGTCCACTTCCTCACAGACCGGGGGGAGGGGGAAGGCGCTTCACCAGAGGTGTGTAAGATGTCGTGAGGAGCACCAGGATGTGGTCTGAACGGCCAAGTGGGGGCAGGGGAGCCACCAGGTATGCGCCACGAACATTAGCATAGAGATGGTCTAATGGTTTTCCCTCCCTGGTGGAGCAGTTCACAAACTGGAAGAAAGTGGGGAGGGTTTTGGCCAAACTGAC
Organism: Odontamblyopus lacepedii; assembly: GCA_034769755.1. Classification (NCBI taxonomy): domain Eukaryota; kingdom Metazoa; phylum Chordata; class Actinopteri; order Gobiiformes; family Gobiidae; genus Odontamblyopus; species Odontamblyopus lacepedii. The sequence continues at coordinate 39,675,843 of CM068357.1, forward strand.
AAGATTGAAGTCCCCGGAGATGGCGATGAAGGCTGTAGGGCAGGGGTCTCAGACTCGCGGCCCGGGGGCCAAGTGCGGCCCGCAGTACAATATTTTGTGGCCCGCACCTTAATATGAAAGTATAATATTAGTGTGGCCCGCCGTCCCTTGTCGGGGCTGGGCTAAGCTACACCAGCTTCGTGCACTTCATGCTTGCAACAACAGCACTTGCCTTCTATCGTACTTTCTACCGGCGACTGTTACCGGGCTGTTTATCGTCTACACTGCTGTTACAGATAGAAGCGTGTGACGGAGCACCTGTAGCTGCCCGGACATTCCCCGACCGGCGCCTCTCGCTCTGGCTCGAGAGCGCGGCAGAGCGCACGGAGCGCTCTCCCGGTTAAGGCTCCGTCACAAAGCGTTATGCGTTAAGATGTTCTCTGTGCGCAATTAGCTAAACACTTGTTTGAAACGTGAAACAAGAGCGCCACTAAGCGGAATCAATTAGATTTTGTTATACCCCAGTCATGTCTTCATCAAAGCCTGCAGTGAAGAGAAAGGTTGGTGACGAGCACAGACAGTTTCAGATTTGCAGACTTCGCACAGAGCCACTTTTCAAATTTTTGAGGACCCCTTTACCTTTGATGTGCAAGATGCCCCTCCTACGCTTCAACTGGAGCTCATTGACCTGCAATGCAACTCTGACCTCAAAGCCAAGTTCAGGGAGATGAGTGGAAAAGCAGACAAGCATGGGCAATTTTTGAGAGAATTGCCCCCCAACTTCCCTGAGCTTTCCCGAATGTTCAAGCGGACCATGTGCCTTTTTAGCAGCACATATTTGTGTGAAAAGTTCTTCTCCACCTTGAACTTCAATAAGTCCAGGTACAGGTCCAGACTTACTGATGATCATCTTCAAGCCACACTGAGGGTCTCAACTGCTTCCTCTCTCAAGCCAAATGTGGTTCAGATTTGTGAGAAGAAGCGCTGTCAAGTCTCTGGCAGGAGGAGTAGGCAAGAGAAGCCATGTTCAGAAGAACCGTTCATGATTTCAGAAATCATTAAAACTGTTCATGACATTTGAGGACTTTTTTTTTTTTTTACTTTTTTTGTGTGGAATCCCTTATGCGGCCCACCCTGACCCAGACTCTGCCTCCAGCGGCCCCCAGGTAAATTGAGTTTGAGACCCCTGCTGTAGGGTGAGCGTTCTGAATCCGGGCTACAGCAGCGTGGATAGAGTCACAGGCGCTGTGGGCGTTGGCTGATGGAGGCACGTAGACAGCAACAAACACAACATGAGAGAACTCCCTCGGTAGATAATAAGGCCGTAGTCCGACAGTACATAGTTCCACATCGCGGCCGCAGATCCGTTCCTTGACGGTGATGGATGGCACCAGCGGTGGTTGACGAGCACAGTGACCCCGCCGCCTCTACTCTTCCCGCAGCTGGCGCGCTCTCTGTCGGCCCGTACAGTGGAGAAGCCCGCGATAGAAACGTTGTCATCAGGCACATCTTCATGCAGCCATGTCTCGGAGAAACACATTAAACTGCACTCCCGATATTCCTTCTGACTCTGGGCTAGCGCTGTCAGTTCGTCCATCTTATTTACGAGGGATCTCACGTTACCCATCACAATAGAGGGGAGACATGGCTTGAACTTAAGTCTCTGTTATTTTGCTGCTATCCTCTTCCGTCACAGTTTTTTATTTCCTCTGCAGCCCCTGTGTGTCCTTCTCCTGCAGTCCGCGGGGATGTCAGGTGAGCTCCCGGTGGTTCCTATAGAAGCCGCTCCAGCGTCTCTCAGTGCCATCAGCTGTTCCCGAGTGTAACAAAGCTGCATTGTAACCCCGTGTCAGTCAGAAACAGTCTTAAGGGTCACTCAAAGTTGCCAAAAAAAAACTCCCTCGGCTGACTCTAGTGTTGTTAAGAACTATGTCACAAAGTAGGTGCTCAAATAGAAAGGTAAAAAGTACAAAAAAAGCGAAGAAAGGATCGGAGCTCTGTACACAGGCTGCACACGCGAACTCGCGCATGCGCACAATGGGTTATTAAATGGGTTATTCCTCAGACATATGCACACACTGTACACAACAAACCAGAGATGACTACCTTCATGCACTCTAGCACTGCACACCAGTCAAATCTTTCTGGGAAATAGTCACTGATTCACTCTCAGTAATATTTAGCTGCCACATCCTAATGGATCCCTCGTCCTTGGAAACACATCTACTGTAATTCAACTTTCAAAATACAGTACAACAGAAATCTCCTCCTGGTGTTGCTAACTATCGCCAAGAAAGTAATTCTGATCAACTGGAAAACAAGAAAAAAAATACATATTTCAATATGGAAAAACCTCATGTCTGAACATATCTCCCTCCAAAACGACACAACACACCTGGAAGACACCACAACAAACCCATTTACCAAATAACAATAATAATAGTAATAATAATAATAATAATAATAATAATAATAATAATAATAATAATAATTATTATTATTATTATTATTATTCCCCTCCTCGAACCGCCACCTTAACGTGGTGGAGGGGTTTGAGTGCCCGAATGATCCCAGGAGCTATGTTGTCGGGGGCTTTATGCCCCTGGTAGGGTCCGGGGGACGGGTCAGAAGAAGAGCGGTTCAGAATCCCTTATGATGAGTCACACTCAGAGGCCGGTGGCGAGGGCCTTCTCCCACGGGGCCCGGCCGGGCACAGCCCGAAAGGACAACGTGGGACCGCCCTCCCCTGGACCCACCATCCGCGGGAGGAGCCATAGGGGCCGGGTGCAGAGAGAACTGGGCTGCACTTTAAGGCGGGGGCCTCGGCGACCAGATCTCCGGACATGGAGACTAGCTCTGGGGACATGGAACGTCACCTCGCTGGGGGGGAAGGAGCCTGAGCTTGTGCAGTAGGTCGAGCGTTACCGGCTAGATATAGTCGGCCTAACCTCCATGCACACCCCACAGCTCAGCCGCTGCGTGTTGGAGTTCACCCCGGTGAACGAGAGGGTCGCGTCCCTGCGCCTTCGGGTCGGGGACAGGTCTCTCACTGTGGTGTCGGCCTACGGGCCGAACAGCAGTGCAGAGTACCCGGCCTTCTTGGAGTCTCTGGGAGGGGGACTGGACAGTGCACTGACCGGGGACTCCGTAGTTCTACTGGGGACTTCAACGCCCATGTGGGCAACGACAGTGACACTTGGAGAGGGGTGATTGGGAGGAACGGCCTCCCTGATCTGAACCCGAGCGGTGTTCTGTTATTGGACTTCTGTGCTAGTCACAGTTTGTCCATAACGAACACCATGTTCGAGCACAAGGGGGTCCATCGGTGCACGTGGCACCAGGACTCCCTAGGCCGGAGGTCAATGATCGACTTTGTTGTCGTGTCATCTGACCTCCGGCCGTGTGACTTGGACACTCGGGTGAAGAGAGGGGCAGAGCTGTCAACTAATCACCACCTGGTGGTGAGTTGGGTCCAGTGGCGGAGGAGGAAGCCGGAAAGACCTGGCAGGCCCAAGCGTATCGTGAGGGTCTGTTGGGAACGTCTGGCGGAACCCTCTGTCAGTGCGGCCTTCAACTCACGCCTCCCGGGGGAGGCTGGGGACATGGAGCCCGAGTGGGCTTCGTTCTTGGCCTCTATTGTTGATGCAGCCACTCGTAGCTGTGGTCGTAAGGTCTGTGGTGCCTGTCGCTGTGGCAATCCCCGAACCCGGTGGTGGACACCGGAAGTAAGGGATGCTGTCAGGCTAAAGAAGGAGTCCTACCGGGCCTTGCTGGCCCGGGGGACTCCTGAGGCAGCCGATAGGTACCAGCGGGCCAAGCATGCTGCAGCCCGGGCGGTTGCAGAGGCAAAAACTCGGGTTTGGGAGGAGTTCGGGGAGGCCATGGAGGAGACTATCGGACGGCCCCAAGGAAATTCTGGCAAACCGTCCGGCGCCTCAGGAGGGGGAAGCGGTCCTTCACCAACACTGTTTACAGTGTGGGGGGAGAGCTGCTGACCTCGACTGGGGATGTTGTCGGGCGGTGGAAGGAATACTTTGGGGATCTCCTCAATCCCACCGTCACGTCCTCCGAAGAGGAGGCCGAGGCTGAGGACCCAGAGGCGGACTCACCATCACCCTGGCCGAAGTCACTGAGGTGGTTGGAAAGCTCCTTGGTGGCAAGGCTCCGGGGGTGGATGAGATCCGTCCTGAGTACCTTAAGTCTCTGGATGTTGTGGGGCTGTCTTGGCTGACATGCCTCCGCAGCATAGCATGGTGGTCGGGAACAGTACCTCTGGACTGGCAGACCGGGGTGGTGGTCCCTCTGTATAAGAAGGGGGACAGGAGGGTGTCTTCCAACTACAGTGGAATCACACTCCTCAGCCTCCCTCCAAAATATATGTTGCATGTATGGGTATAAAAAAGTTGCGCGACAGCGCCACCTGCAAAAGTCAAAATACATTGTGCCTATGGGAGACGTCCCGACGTAAAGTTTGTCGTACAGTCACAAAATTCGGTACAGACATTCCTCATGTCAAGACAGAAAAAAAATATTATTATGGCCACGCCCTCTGACAAACCAGAAGGCGGCCATCTTGGATTGAAATTTTAAAAAATGCAGACTCAGCATTTTCGCTCACGTCGCATTTGAACGAACTCCTCTGAAGGCGCTTCACCCACTGGGGTGAAAATCGGCGTACGTCAACTAGAGAAGTCGGGCATCAAACAATAGCTGAATTTTTTTGATAACTCTCACGGTTTACGCACGGCGAAGCCGCAAAATTTGTTCAGATTTTTTGCAATTTTCAAATGTCAAAATTTGCTCCCGTTCGGCCATACAAAGTCCGATTCGGCTCAAATTTTAATCACTTGTAAAACTTTCGTGCCAAAGCCGACTAATTGTGACACAAGCAAAAATGGTGTGATAGCGCCCCCTGCAGGAAACAACAAAATTTTGCATGGAGGGCCAAATTTTAGTTTCTCTAAAATGTACCAAATTTGGCCCAAAATTGCTTTGGGTCATCTCAATCAAAAAAGCCAAAGTAAACCATATGGTATTTTATGTTGCCATGGTGATGCCCAAAAGCTCCAATGTTATCCTAATGGGAAATATCAGATAAATTCCCATTCATGACAAATATTTTACTTTCACAGAATATTCTCAAATTTGGCACAATGACTCTTCATGTCATCCCGATCAAAAAAGTCAATGACAACCATATGGTATATTTCACTGGGTTGCCATGGCGATGCGCCAAAGCCTCCATTTTATCCTTATGGGAAAATTTCAACTATTTCTTACATTTCAAAGTGATATAACGTCTTCATAGTTTTATTGAAGAATGTGAAATTTGGCACAGTGATTCTTCTTCAGGTCAGTCCAAACAAAAAAGTCCGGGGGGGCAAAGTTGTATTTTGCACGGTGTTGCCATGGCGATGTCCCAAAGTGCCCATATTCATCAATGTTAACACATCAGCATCTCCAGTGTGTGTGGACTTTATGTGTTTGGTGACAAGTTCAGCCCAAAGCCACAAACACACGGAGACAAGAGGCTCATCAGCGCCACCCGGGGGAGCGTCAGCGCCACCCGGGGGAGCGTCAGCGCCACCCGGGGGAGCGTCAGCGCCACCCGGGGGAGCGTCAGCGCCACCCGGGGGAGCGTTGGGTCGGCCGACTGCGACGCGCGGCCCGCGAGGGCCGTTCAATGCCGCTTGCAGCTTTAATTTATCCTTCTTTTTCTTCTGCTATTTGAGCTCTAATTTGACCCCCTGAACACGCTCAAAAACTCACCAAATTTTGCCCAAAATTCAGAAGTGGCGAAAAATTTGATAAAATATATGTTGCATGTATGGGCATAAAAAAGTGGCGCGACAGCGCCACCTGCAAAAGTCAAAATACATTGCGCCTATGGGAGACGTTCCGACGTAAAGTTTGTCGTACAGTCACGAAATTCGGTACAGACATTCCTCATGTCAAGACAGAAAAAAAATATTAAAGCTGCAAGCGGCATCGAACGAAGGCATGGGCCATATTTACAGCTGCTAAAATGAATGGAAATCAATGGGGGTCAATGAGAGAGTCCGACGTGGCCATAATAATTAGGCCCTACGCCCTGTAGGGGCTCGGGCCTAATTATTATGGCCACGCCCTCTGACAAACCAGAAGGCGGCCATCTTGGATTGAAATAAAAAAGTTGCTGAGTCAGCATTTTCGCACCCATGCACATGCACGCATACACACACGGGTGTTTGTAAATGGCAAATAAAAAGGCTCTGCCTGGCTCACTCATTAGTGGTTTGGAAACCTTATAAAACAACTTTATAAACAGCATTAGCCTTACCTTTGATTTCCCACTGCCCATGCCAAAGTCCAAAAGACTGGATGGCAATCTTAAAAATGTTGTAAAATTGTATTTATTTATTTATTTATTTATTTTTACAAATTACTAAAATTATATTAAATGGTGCTTTACAGAAAAGCCACTTTAACTAATCAGCCTCCGGTTGCAATACCAGACAGCATTACTCAGTGGTCCGTCCTTGCAGTGAGCTCCTCCAAGGAAACAGGTAAGACAAAAACACGTCCAATACAAAACTGATATTTTTGATGTAAAATTGTACAAATGGCTGTGTCATTCACTTTACATTGTTATCATACTAAAATTTCAAACTTGATTTTATAGACTTGACACTCAATACAGATTTCAATACCACAATAATAATAAAACATTCTCTTTTTTTGACAATAGAATGTGATTTTCAACATAAGAGTACTTTCTTTTCTATTCACATGAGGTCTTATATCTGTGTACTCTTTCAGTGGTCCAAGTAGGTTCCATCGTGGTCCATCGGTGTACACTAGTCTATGTGCTCTTCTACTTGTTCTAATACAGCTCCAGATCATTCTAAAGACATTCAGGAAAGGTCCTTTCTGTCCTGTGGATGTAACTTTTTAGTATTGTGCTAGTTTTAGCAACTGATTTTCCCTCCTTTTGACAAAGCAACATTCATTGCAGGATTTTGTGTTGGTGAGCCATGGACATTTGTGGTGAAGACTCCATTCTTTGTGGATCTGAAGCTGCCATATTCGGTGGCCAGAAATGAACAGGTGGAAATTAAAGCAGTGTTGTACAACTATCTGGACGACGCGTTGGAGGTAAGGAAACTCAGTCAGTCCATTATCTCTTACTAAAGCTTTTTAGATCTTTTAACTGAGATAGGACACAAAATCAACTTTTACTCAAAGTTGTATTTTTTATAATAATAATAATAATAATAATAATAATAATAATAATAATAATAATAATAATAATAATAATGCATCAGTTTTATATAGCACTTTTCTGGACACTCAAAGACACTTTACAGAGCATTATTCATTCACTCCAGACCCGGTGGTGGTGCTACTATTGTAGCCACAGCTGCCCTGGGGCAGAGTGACAGAAGCGAGGCTTCAATCTGCACCATCAGCCCCTCCGACCACCACCAACATTCACACACACCACTTTCATACTAGACAATGTGGGTGAAGTGTCTTGCCTAAGGACACAACAACAGTTTTTGCCACTGGCGCCCCCCTGTGGCACCTGGAATTCCCAGTGTCTCCATCCAAGTACTGACCAGTACAGTATGGCCACAAGGTCCTATATTACACAAAACTGAGCTCATGTTATAATTCTGTTCCCTCTTCAAAAACAGACCTGAAGTTGTTTTGTTTCAGTCACACATGTTTGAATAACTCTTTATTATTAGTCTGTCTACATCTCCAAATCCTTTGTTCCACCTTGTGATGTCATGACGTGGTAATTTTCAAGTTATCACCTTTTACCTTTTGTTCAGTAGAGATTGGCAATTCCATAGCTCAAATTATCCAAATGATTTCAATGATGATGTATGGAGTTTAAAAAACACAGTGGGGCAGTTCCCGTTTTGCCACATGACAAGAGTGTTTTCAGTTTGAGAGAAGAACTCTCATAAATATAAATGTGCAAATGTTTTGATGAGCAAACTGCATTATAAATACATTTGCAATTTGCAAGTTGATAGATTGAAGATTGGGCCTCATTTAATTAGGCCCGAGTGCCAGAGGCTGTTGAAGGGCCTATTAGTATCACAGTGATGCTCACAGGGGGCGGGAACTAAACTGACGCGACGTGACTCACCTGTAGTGACCAGGGACCCTCACCATGACGTAGCTGCGCCAGAGGTTTCTGAAAATGTAAAGTTTGTCGGCCAGAAAAAAGCGGAACATTGTTCTCGTATCAGAATATTCTTTTTCTTCTTCTTCTTCTTCTTCTTCTTCTTCTTCTAACGCACTCACCCATTTTCCACCCAGTGAACAATGTCGAAAACTCACAAAAATTTGGCCACATGTTAAAGACTCCGCTTCTCTAACTTTTGGCTATTTCCATTTTCAATAAATAAATAAAATGGCTCGTCAGCGCCCCCTAACGAGACAAAAATGCATTAGGGAATAAGAATGACACCAAAAAAAATGTGCACATAGAATCATGAAATTTAACACAAGTCCATCATGACAAGACAAGTAAAAAATATTATTATGGCCACGCCCCCTGACACACCAGGGGGCGGCCATCTTGGATTAAAGTTTGCGAAGCTGAAACGCACTCCTCTGTGGGCGTCACCCGAACGGCCTCAGATTTGGTCCACATTATCTCCAGGGGGAACGTCAAAAAATATCCACATCCCAAATCCGTCTGACGTCTCTGAGCAGTGAAGCCACAAATAATGAACACAAGTTTTGGATATTTGCAAATTGCTCCTATTTGCTCAAACAAACTCTGATTTCAATGAAATTTGACACAGTTCTTTAACTCTCTGCCCTAAAGCGATTGAATGTGAACAAATTTTATTTGGTGCATTAGCGCCCCCTACAGATTGAAATAAAACGTGACCCCACAAACACGTTAAAAAACTAAACAAACTTTGCCAAAAGTTCAGAAATGATGAGACATTCAAGAAAATATAGGTTTCATGTGTGGGGATTAAAAAATGGAGATAATACACCACCTCGAATATTAGGCTCCGCCCACACCTATAGGAGCCGTCCCAGCTCAACTTTGTCGTAGAGCCATGAAATTCGGTACACGCATTCGTCACGTGAAGACAAACAAAAAATATTATTATGGCCACGCCCCCTGATAAAGCAGAAGGCGGCCATCTTGGATTGAAATCTTCAAAATGCAGAGTCATGAGCATTTCTGCTCATGTTGTGTTTGAATGAACTCCTCTGAAGGTGCTTCACCCACAGGGCTGAAAATCACCGTACATCATCTAGAGAAGTGCGGCTGCAAAAGTTACCTCCATTTTTAAAAAAACTGTCACAGTTTACGTGCGGCAAAGTCGCAAAGTTCAATCAAAATTTAGACAATATTCAATGTGCAGATTTGTTCCCGTTGGCACAGACTTAGTCCGATTGTGCTGAAATTTGAGTCACTGATGCTGATCTCGGCCTGAATATAAAACACTATAAAACATATGGAAAATTACACTATAGCGCCCCCTAGACATGAAACATCAACATTATCGGATTTGTACCAAATTTGGGCATTAAATTCTATGTATGATTACAAGCAAAAAAATACATTATGGACATGGTGAATTTTTCACTGTTGGCCACCAGGGGCGCAAAGACTCCTCAAAAATCATTTAAAGGTGCACTATGTAATTTTTCTGATGTAGGATGTGTTGGCCTGGGAAATTTGAATCACTAATAAGTGATCTCGGCTTAAATATAATACACTATAAAGCATATGAAAAGTATGGTTGGGGTTTATGGTTATAAGGGTTAGTGTGGGGCATTAGTGTGGGGCATTAGTGTGGGGCATTAGTGTGGGGCATTAGTGTGGGGCATTAGTGTGGGGCATTGCATTTGCTGGGCGCAGCATTTGCGCGGAGCAATGTGTCGGGCACGTCCTTTGCATCGTTTGCAGGGCACGTCGTTTTGCAGGGGTGCAGCGTAGGCGCACGCGAGTGCCAATCATCGCCGCTTGCAGCTATATTTCATCTAGATTTTTGCTGTCATTGTAGAACTACGGCTTCTCATTAAATGTAACAGACCAGAGATCAACCCTTAGTCATATAGAAACAAAATCTCACAAGCAAACCGGGGTCATACTGACTGTATAGAAGTGGACTGCAGGATTGTGATGCTACCCATAACGTTTGACTCCAGCCAAGTGAAGCTAATCAAGGCTAGGGGCTTGGCAACCAGGCTTGATAGCTGTCAATCAAACCTGTTGCTAATGCTAGCTAGCTGGAATAAAGGTGCCTCATTGTCTGAGGAGCCCCATAGTTAGACTGTTGTCTGTTATTAATGTTCTTTTCTAAAGCTATGCTGCTACTTGACTAATATTTTACTGACATGATAATACCTGAGGTCTACATTTGACAGAAGCTTTATGTTGACCATACTAAATATCAAAATGTACAAATAGTATGTAGTTTTTCTCTTTTTTGTGGTTTATTCCTTGAAAATACCACTTCAGTAATTTCTTGGCCCAGTTTGTTCGTGGTTCAGTTTGGCCATGGGCCAAATGTTGGGGTAAAATTCCAGGGCTTTTTTGGTCCCAGTCCGTCCCTGCCCGCCTCTGTTCACTGGAGCATTTTCCACATATGCACACAGTCTTGTGGCATGAGCTCTTATCCAATCAGGTTTAGTCATATTTTATTACCATATAGGAGAGAATAATATTTCATCTTCTGTTTTCTTCCTATTAGGTGAAAGTGGTTTTGTCGAAGACACGGGACATGTGCAGTGTGGCTTTCAAGACGGCGAAATCACAGAGGGTTACAGTGCAGGGGAAGTCTTCCAAGGTTCTGTCCTATACCATTGTGCCATTAAAAGCTGGAAAACTACCCATCGAGGTGTTGGCCTTCACTAAGAACATGCAAAGCGATGCTATTAGGAAGACACTTAATGTTGTGGTAAGTTGTTTTTTTTCTCTAGAATGTGCCCATGAGTCAATTTTGACAAGAATTTTTTTAAATTTTGTTTTAGTCTAAGGGCCTCATTATCAAATGTTTACACCATAGAACTATAATAAAATCTGGAAGGAGAACCCAAGATGGTGTTGTATTGTTTTCAATGGCCTGAGTTAATTGGCACATGCGCCCAAAAATATTTTTCTCTTCCCCATTTATTTCCTCAGTACAGGCAGGCTCCTCCCACCCATGTGACGTCGATAATGTGCACAGCGTGGAGCGTTTGGACCAATCAGAGGGAAGACAGAGTGGAGATAGCAAAGGCTCAGAGTGGGGCTAGGATAAGTCTTACAGAGCTAACTTTTAGGCACAGAGAATTTAAAAATGTTAAAAAGATTAAGATACAAAATCGATCTTTGAGAAAGTTGTGGATGCCCTGTCAGCCAAACACGGGCAGTTTGAATTCCCCAAAAAATTCATGGCGGTCTGTGGGAGAATTCTTTGTGGGCCCAAGCTCCCCGGAGCTGCAGTACCTGGAGTGGCCACTGGTCGGTCTTGAGCCGGAACAGAGAGGGAGTGTCTTATCCAGTTCTTAATATAGATCCATGCTCTGCTCACATGCTAAACCACAAGAAAAATGGAGCAAAACATGATGATATAATAACATGTTGATTTCACAGCAGGAGTAATAAAATATAAACTCTTTACCTGCGACACTTTGGCCTTGACTTCCACAAGTCACCGACTGAACCTGAGCGGTCCACATCAGCAGCCTAATCAAACTCACACTACTGTCCCATGTCCTAAAGTCTGTCCCATGTCCTAAAGTCTGTCCTATGTCCTAAAGACTGTCCTATGTCCTATAGACTGTCCTATGTCCTAAAGGCTGTCCTATGTCCTAAAGACTGTCCTATGTCCTATAGACTGTCCTATGTCCTAAAGGCTGTCCTATGTCCTAAAGACTGTCCTATGTCCTAAAGTCTGTCCCATGTCCTAAAGTCTGTCCCATGTCCTAAAGTCTGTCCTATGTCCTAAAGACTGTCCTATGTCCTATAGACTGTCCTATGTCCTAAAGGCTGTCCCATGTCCTAAAGACTGTCCCATGTCCTAAAGTCTGTCCCATGTCCTAAAGTCTGTCCCATGTCCTAAAGACTGTCCCATGTCCTAAAGCCTGTCCCATGTCCTAAAGCCTGTCCCATGTCCTAAAGCCTGTCCCATGTCCTAAAGCCTGTCCCATGTCCTAAAGCCTGTCCCATGTCCTAAAGCCTGTCCCATGTCCTAAAGACTGTCCCATGTCCTAAAGTCTGTCCCATGTCCTAAAGTCTGTCCCATGTCCTAAAGACTGTCCCATGTCCTAAAGTCTGTCCCATGTCCTAAAGCCTGTCCCATGTCCTAAAGACTGTCCCATGTCCTAAAGTCTGTCCCATGTCCTAAAGACTGTCCCATGTCCTAAAGTCTGTCCCATGTCCTAAAGTCTGTCCCATGTCCTAAAGCCTGTCCCATGTCCTAAAGACTGTCCCATGTCCTAAAGCCTGTCCCATGTCCTAAAGTCTGTCCCATGTCCTAAAGACTGTCCCATGTCCTAAAGTCTGTCCCATGTCCTAAAGTCTGTCCCATGTCCTAAAGACTGTCCCATGTCCTAAAGTCTGTCCCATGTCCTAAAGACTGTCCCATGTCCTAAAGTCTGTCCCATGTCCTAAAGTCTGTCCCATGTCTAAAGCCTGTCCCATGTCCTAAAGCCTGTCCCATGTCCTAAAGACTGTCCCATGTCCTAAAGACTGTCCCATGTCCTAAAGCCTGTCCCATGTCCTAAAGCCTGTCCCATGTCCTAAAGACTGTCCCATGTCCTAAAGCCTGTCCCATGTCCTAAAGACTGTCCCATGTCCTAAAGCCTGTCCCATGTCCTAAAGTCTGTCCCATGTCCTAAAGTCTGTCCCATGTCTAAAGCCTGTCCTATGTCCTAAAGACTGTCCTATGTCCTATAGACTGTCCTATGTCCTAAAGACTGTCCTATGTCCTATAGACTGTCCTATGTCCTAAAGTCTGTCCCATGTCCTAAAGACTGTCCCATGTCCTAAAGTCTGTCCCATGTCCTAAAGCCTGTCCCATGTCCTAAAGACTGTCCCATGTCTAAAGTCTGTCCCATGTCCTAAAGACTGTCCCATGTCCTAAAGCCTGTCCCATGTCCTAAAGTCTGTCCCATGTCCTAAAGTCTGTCCCATGTCCTAAAGTCTGTCCTATGTCCTAAAGACTGTCCTATGTCCTATAGACTGTCCTATGTCCTAAAGGCTGTCCTATGTCCTAAAGACTGTCCTATGTCCTAAAGGCTGTCCTATGTCCTTAACACTGTCCTATGTCCTAAAGACTGTCCTATGTCCTAAAGGCTGTCCTATGTCCTTAACACTGTCCTATGTCCTAAAGACTGTCCTATGTCCTATAGACTGTCCTATGTCCTATAGACTGTCCTATGTCCTTAACACTGTCCTATGTCCTAAAGACTGTCCTATGTCCTTAAGTCTGTCCCATGTCCTAAAGACTGTCCTATGTCCTTAAGTCTGTCCCATGTCCTAAAGACTGTCCTATGTCCTAAAGACTGTCCTATATCCTAAAGACTGTCCTATGTCCTAAAGACTGTTCTCTGTCCTAAAGACTGTCCTATGTCCTAAAGACTGTTCTCTGTCCTAAAGACTGTCCTATATCCTAAAGACTGTCCTATGTCCTTAAGTCTGTCCCATGTCCTAAAGTCTGTCCCATGTCCTAAAGTCTGTCCCATGTCCTAAAGTCTGTCCCATGTCCTAAAGTCTGTCCCATGTCCTGTGTGCTAAAGTGGAGTCCAGTCACCTCATACAGGGATCCTGGATGAACCCAGTTGTGCATTAGCATGAGAGCCGTGCAGAGACAGTGATTATTACATTCTCTGATTTCAAAAGTGAAAAGCAGAACGTTGGTTAACCTCCTTTTAAAGTTTTCACGGGTCCTCATCAGACACTCCACGGTCCAAACGAGAATGTTCGGAGGTCGGGAAACCGTCAATTTGCAACCAAACTTCAACAATTCAAGAGCACACAGGAATAGATGCACTCGCTGAATACTCTCACCAATACTCTCATACAGATCAGTTTTGCAGGAGAAACAGTATGTGCTGAACACGGCCACAAACTGCACAAGCTATTCCTCAGTTTATACTCACAGTTTAGCCTCTGGAATGATAACTGAGGCCCTTAGTGGATAGTATGAAAACTGGGCATTCTTTTGTTTTTTGACCTGATCAGATGGAGGGAGTGCAGACGGTTGAAAGCAAGATCATCCCCTTGGAGCCTGCTGCACATAACGGTAAACCAACTTTCAACATATTCATTTTAAAGCACCAGTGTGTAACTTTAACAAAAATAGACTAAATTGAAACCATTTTTTGCTTTATTTTGTTTTTGTTTTTCATTTGGTTGTGTTAATTGCAAAAAACATGTGTCCTTACTCTGAGCGGGCTTGATATCCACAAACCTTACTCTTGTTTCGGAAGGTTTCCTCTTGGTTTCCATGAAAATTATGGCATAGAAATATCAGAAATCTCTATTGAGAATGTTCCAAAGTATAGTTTTAAATTTCTGTTTCCATGTCAGTGACTTGCCAGGTGCCACCTTCAGAAAGGTAGGCCTAATAATATAGAACCTTTAAGTAATGTTTTGACCGTCATCTCCTGTTTTTTATCTACAGGCATACAAATTGTGCGAACGATTAAACCTGACCTGACAGGAGTGGTGGTGCCCAACTCTGAGCTAGACACAAAGATCAGGTTGACAGGTAAATAAGAACACATGTTTAAACCAGAAATATCCCTAAAATCACATGCCAACAAAAACGTAGCATGTGTTCTGTTTTAGGAAACATATTGGCCGAAAGCATTGAGAATGCCATCCACGATGACCCACTAGCACGGTTAATCCGAATGCCTGGAGGCTGTGTGGAGCAGAACCTGGCAGGCGTCACTTTTCCAGTGATTGCCTCACTGTATCTGGACCAGACTGATGGCTGGGAAACAGTAAACGTTCAGCTCAAGAATGATGCTAACCAATTCATAAAAAGAGGTGTGGACCTTCTAAATGGCATGTAGGCCAAGATGCAGTCTTTTTTAGCTACTTTCAAACACCTGCCTTTCTAGTTTCTACAACTATCATCAGAATTTCGTAAAGACAAGTTAATCACTGAGCCCATACAAACACAGGAAAGTAAAACTGCACTTACAGTTAAAAAATGCATTTTGAAAGTATTAATCTTATTACTGATTATTTATTAAAATGACACATTTTCAATAAACATAAGACCTGCAGTCCTGGCCTTGTGTCATCAGACTGTGTCAGCGCAGTTTGAAGAGGAACAACTCTCAGGACAAAAGACTCCTCTTTTTTTATTTGGGATATTTTTATGGGAGTGAAAATCAGAACAACATACATCCTTCCTCTGAGCTTTCATCTGCATAAAAATGACTCTTACCTGAATGTGAATGTTCTGATGGTTAAAATGTCTATTTCCATGGAGCATGCAGGTGATGTGCCGTCTCTGGAAAGTTGCAAGGTGGTGCACGCAACTTTCTCCTGTTCTTTGATATGTAAAGTTAATTTGAGAGATTCTTTTAAGCCAATGTAATATTTTAACATTTACTCTTTCAGGAATATCCAATCAGTTGAATTTCAAACGGAGTGATGGATCTTACCCCGCCTACAACAAGCACGGCCCGAGCACATGGTATGGGCCAGACTGACACATTTAATCAGTTAATGAAATATGTCTATGTTTTCTTAGTAGAAACTCACTGTATATATGGACATAGCTAAAATGCTAACCACTATATTAAAAACAGGAAGTGTTGATGGACACTCTTCGACCCTGGCTCCAATTGATTTTACATTAAAAAATGTCACTCCTCCCTCTGTACCTGCTTCCGTGAGCCTTGTCATTTTGGTCTTAAAATGTTACTGTTAACCGGCTTACATGATCCTGATGTTTTTATTTGACTATTTTTTTCTTTTAATAAATTTCTATCCCTAAAATGGAGCTCTGAACGCTATGGGTGACGTCACACTCACTCAGTTCACTTCTTTATACAGTCTATGCCCAGGACTTGTTCATTTGAGCATTATTGGCTGTTTAAACCTTTGGCAGAGCTTTAAGCACTTTTCAGCATACGTAATTAACATTATATTTTGCAAGATGAATTTTAGGCTGTTTTTTATTTTGTAATCTTTCGGATGGACACCGGCAGCTGATATGATATATGTAGAGGTACTTCCAGTTCTATTAGCTAGGAATCATAATGTTAACAGAGGGCGCACTAGTCTAAATTACACAAGTTATGAATAGACTAATAATAATAATAATAATAATAGATAACAAGACCTTAATTTTGTTTAAAGGGTTAAACCAGTAAGAATGGATCATTCAGCTTTGATATATTTAGTAAAACAGACTTCACTCTGTTCTTTCTGAATCCAGGGTCACAGCGTATGTGCTGAAGATCTTTACTATGGTCTACAACTTGTTCGACCACAGACGTCAACATCCGGAGTTTCACACGGATGAAATCTGCCATCCTCTGAAATATATTCTGAGTCATGCACAGTCCAAAGATGGGAGTTTCTCTGAGACTAATCCTGTAAGCAACCAGTATATGACGGTAAGTGGACACCTGCCGATAACCTGAAACAGACATCTTCAAAACACAGAAAATAAACACGTAGGGAACACAGTTAGAGAATCTCTTCATTAGCAGTTTTTCAAATGGCAGCAGTCACGGGGTGAAAAAGTGCATTTGCCATCAAAATAATATCAGACATCTGCGTGTGTGTGTGACCAACTTCTTAACTATGTTTCCAGGGTGGTCTACGAGGCTCTGATACAGAAGCAACATTGACTGCATTTGTCTCAATTGCACTGGCTGAAGTTAAAGAATCAAATATTGACTGTGGAATAAATATACAGGTAACTGAATCAATTTAAAGACGGGGTATTATGCACATTTTCTTTCTACCATGTTACTATGCTATAATGCTCCTTCATCAGAAACACACCTGAAGGATGCATTCATGTTTGAGTAATTTATCAATCTCTCCTGGGCCCTATTCAAACACTGCTTACATGTAGCTGTAAGATTCTGTCCAATTCTCAGCTGTACGTCACCGCTCCCACACAACAATTCTCCATAAATATACAAAAGCAGGAGACACAACTTTACACTGCAACTTGACAAGTTTCATTAGGAGAAGCTGGTTGTGTCCTGATAGTGCTCTGAAGGTGTAATTTAGTGCAGGGAGCAAAAGCAAAAAGCAAAAGTGAAACTTCTAAAACATGTGCATATGTTGTTTTTGCATTTTCAAAACAATAAAATAAAACCTGGTGATCTGAATATGGTAGCAGTTAAATGGACAGTTGTGAATTTTGGACATATGGCCTAATTCCTAGTGAGCCAGAGTGTTGGAGACGTGTGGACGTGTACAGTCCTTGTATTTGCAGAGGTGCTGGTGCTAGGCTAGTGCATGTCAATGGCCATAGTCGTCCTGCCACTAAAAACAGTCTGACCCACTCCACAGTGCACCCGAAGCAAATAATTAAAACTCCAGACAGAAAACCTTCAAACTGCAAGGTTGGTTTTTCTTCTAAAATGATTCTATCAACACAGACATTCACGTGGACAGTCTGGAGTTATAATAGGTGGCCTCAGGTGCACTGTGGAGTGGGTCAGACTGTTTATAGTGGCAGACCAACGGACCATTGACATGCACTAGCCTAGCACCAGCAACCTCTCCAAATACAAGGACATTTAAAAAAATGTCTCCACATGTCTCCAACACTCTGGCTAACTAGGGAAGGAGGCCCTATGTTAAAAATTTCCAACTATCCCTTTAATACCCGATAGAAGTAAAATACCCCATCTTTAAATATGAAATATAAGTCAATGCTGTTTTTTTCAATACATTTTTACTGGTAACGATTGTACATTTTGCCATTTTACTTCCTTGCAGGCTGCTATAGACAAAGCAGTACCATACCTGAAACAGAAGCTTCTGAAGAGCCCTCCACCAAGACCATACACCACAGCCATTATTTCATATGCCCTGGCTTTGCTCACTAATAAAGGCTATGACCCAACCGGGAGTTTACTGCAAAGATCAACAGGTAACCAACAATAAACTATAAAAGGCAAACCATCTGGCCACAGTAATAGTTATTAAGCTATGTAGCAGTTGATAATCATGGGCAGTAATGTACTAATTTTTACGTAATAAAGCCAATAATGTAATAACTTGCCGGTAATGTAGGAAAATGTCTGAAAAAAAAACTGCTGCTAAGAAATCATGAATCTTAGGCCATGTGCACACGTAGCCGGGTATTTTTAAAACCGAACATTCCCCCCCACATAACCGAACATCTGCGTTTTCAACCACATTCATACACATTCCAATCCTGTAGATGGCGTTATTTCCATTGAGCCCTCACTTCACCGTCACTTCCGCCTAAACTTAAACAACAGAAAACATGGCGCCGAGCTCCTTTGTCTGGACAGACTCGGAGTCAGAATTGCTCCTAAACACAGTTTAGGAGCAATTCTGCTCTCAACACACACACAGCTCTGAAGAAACGACTCCGGTCCATAGTCTGCTCTGGCTTTGGCTTTTGCAGTCGCCTAAACAAATGTCGCACGTTTGACGTCAGGGCAGATTCATGTTTTTTGGCGCAGACAGTGACGTTTTAAAACACAAAACCCCAGTTATCTCTGTCCACACAAACAGGCATAAACGGAGTTTTCAAAAATCTTCACTTTGGCCGGAGTTTTCCCTGAATACTCGTTTTTGATGCGTGTTCGTGTGGATGACAGGTCAAAACGCAGCAAAACATCTTCGGTTTATCAGATACCCGGATACGTGTGGACAAGGCCTTAAAATGACCCTGATATATCACCAAACACTGAGGAATCATGATAAGTTCAAATACTTTTATCACTGACAACAGTAATCCAGCCTGAATATTCCTTTTCCCATATAAATTGCAACCCTCAACTTATGTTTTGTTGTCATTATGTGTATATTATGTGTTTTAGCTGATTGCGCCAGCCGGGTTTGCCAAAATCAGGCCAGCTAGGTTGCCTGATTTTGGCAAACCTGGCTGGCGACCTCTTGTCTGGAGGAGAGGATGCTATACTAGGGTCTGCAGTATTTCATATGTGATTGAAGTACCAGTTTTGGCCACAAACTTACATGCTTTAACCCTTTAAGATGTATTAATTGCATTTAAACTGTCACACTTTGAGATTTATTATTTTTTGTCTCTTTCAAAGAGCTGCTTAAACACCTGATCACTTACACAAAGGACCTACACTCTCTTTCAGGATCTTTCTATAGTTGGCCTGTGCCTCTTTACAGGGAACATTTATTATTATTAGAGGTTCAATATATATTTTCCTCCTTATATATCTTATTAGGGGTTTGATATATATCTTCCTCCTTAGAAATTAGGACTATTTGTTTATTTAACTTGATGGTTACAATTACTTCTATCAGCTCCAACCATTCAGGTGCAGATATACAGTCCCTGACAAAAGTCTTGTCTCTGATCCATTTTGTAGAAACAAAAGTTTATAACCTGACTTTAAATGAATCGATTGGTTTTAGAAATGTCTCATATTAAAGCTAAAACCCTCCCAAATTATGCTCAATATACTAAAATAAATTTGCTTCACTGAAGAAACATTGATCATTTAATGAACACACAAAGTTCAGATTTTGGCAAGACAAAAGTTTTGTCGCCTACAGAAAATTGAACAAATAATTTACTTCAAATACAAAAATCTGTTGCATAACATCAGTGAATTAAGTAGTGCTGCTGTGAGCTCCATATTTAATATCTCGTATGACTTCCATGAGCTGAAGGACTGAATCCATGTGGTTCCACAATGATTCATACAGTTTGTTGATGAAGTCATCAGGAATAGCAAAGAAAGCGTCTCACAGCCTCCAGAGTTCATCAGGTTCTTTGGTTGTTCCTTCCATGTTTCCTCTTTCATTCTACCCCAGACATGCTCAGTGATGTTCATGTCTGGTGACTGGGCCAGTCCTGGAGCACCTTGATCTTCTTCTCCTTGAGGAGCTTTGATGTAGAGATAGAAGTATGTGATGGAGCACCATCCTGCTGCAAAATGTGACCCCTTTTATGGTTGGGAATGTAAGAGGTGCTAATACTTCTTCATATTTTAGGCTATTGATATTTCCTTCACCCTGCAAATGTCTCTCACACCCCCATACTGGATGGAACCCCAGACCAGGATTTTTCCGCCACCAAACTTAACTGTTTTCTGGGTGAATCTTGGATCCATGTGGGCTCCAGTAGGTCTCCTGCAATATTTGCGGTGGCTGTGATGTAATTCAACCGAGGATTCATCTGAGAAATCCACCTTCTGCCACTTTTCCAGTGTCCATCCTTTTAGCAGGCTGTGGGCCTTGGCAAATGCCACACGGTTTTTTAATTGCCTTTTGTTTAGTGCTGGTTTCTGTGCACTGATTCGACCATGGAGGCCATTTCCAGACAGAATTCTACAAACTGTTCTGGTTGACACAGGGACTTGAGGTGACCAGGCCTGGTGGAGCTCTGCTGCAGGGGAAAAGGGGCCTTGGATTTTCCAATCAACAAACGGTCCTCCTGAGCAGTTGTCTTGTGGGGTCTGCTGGACCTGCGCTTGTCAAAAACATCTCCAGTCTTTTCAGATCTTTTTCTTATTCTTTGTACTTGACGCTGAGACACATTGAAGGTGTCAGCCACCTCAGCAGTGGATCTGGTCTTCAGCCTCTTGATAATTAACGCTTTGGTCTCAGGGTGGATCTTAGGCAGGTTGTCAGAGGTCAAGTTGCAGTTGATGTGAAGGTCTGGTGTGCTGGGGTTCTTTTATACACACCCACTAAGTGACTGATCAGTAACTGATCACAGGTGAGGCTGGAATCTAGGACTGGGTGCATCATATGACAAGGAGACAAGACTTTTGTCCTGCCAAAATCTGACCTTTGTGTTCATTAAATGATCAAAGTTTCTTCAGTGAAGCAAATTTATTTTAGTATATTGAGCAGAATTTGGGAGGTTTTAGCTTTTATATGAGACATTTCTAAAACCAATCGATTAATTTAAAGTCAGGTTATAAACTTTTGTTTCTACAAAATGGATCAGAGACAAGACTTTTGTCAGGGACTGTACAGGTGTATGTTTACATATTCAAAGTATTACCCACATATAAAGAGTATAATGAAATCTAAATGTGAGGATTCTCAAATAATGAACACAACTTTTCATTTTAATCCAACCTTTTAATTGAACCACACATGTTTTTCCAAAATGTTTTCTAATTCAAATTCAAACTATTCAAGTAACTGACAGGGTTACGACACTTGTCCACTTTTTAACATCTTTATACAAAACTATGACCCGTAAAACAGAAAATAATTCCAGTCGTCCCATTACTCGACTGTACAACCAAACTAAAGCAAAAGGCTCAATAAACTTCCATCTATTCACTGAAAAGCAGCCCTCATGACCACAGGTTTACTCATTTATATGAATTTGGGTAGAGGCTCATTTCGCCAGACTTATGTTTTCCATCAAATAAGTCTAAGAGAACTATATATAGTTCTATATATAAGAGAAAGAAACTACTGGAAACACTGAAACCTTTATATTAAATAGCGGTAAACAACATAATATTTAATGCTAATATCATAGGCTACAGTGTGAATTTCCTCTTATAATATAGTGATATTTTATTTATACAACACCTTTTTAAACAAAGTTACAAGGTTTTCTACACATGGAAACAAAATAATCAGTGGATTTTCAAACTTAGAACTTCTAACAAAAAATGTAGTAAATCCACATGGAACATTTGAACATTAAGTATTTTGTGTTCTGTCCGAATCAGCGTGAAAAACTAAAGGCCAAATTAAGGCCAATTTATGGTTCTGCGTCAAAACTGTGTCGACCGCTGCACCCATGGGTGTAAAATAAGATTTTATTACAGTTCTCTGCCTGCAATTTTCTAACTATGCGTCAAAACAACACAGACAATAAGGACTGTGACTGGTTTTAGACCTGGTTTAGACCTGGTTTAGTCCTGATTAAGACCAGGACTAAAACCAGGTCTAAACCAGGTCTAAAACTAAACCAGGACTAAAATCAGGACTCAAACCAGGTCTAAACCAGATCTAAACCAGGTCTATAACAGGACTAAAACCAGGACTAAACCAGGACTAAACCAGGTCTAAACCATGTCTAAAACTAAACCAGGACTAAACCAGGACTAAACCAGATGTAATGGACGCTCCACTCCGATCATTAGCCGTGGATGTCAGGGTGGAGGTGTGTGGATGTCAGGGTGGAGGTGTGTGGATGTCAGGGTGGAGGTGTGTGGATGTCAGGGTGGAGGTGTGTGGATGTCAGGGTGGTGGTGTGTGGATGTCAGGGTGGTGGTGTGTGGATGTCAGGGTGGTGGTGTGTGGATGTCAGGGTGGTGGTGTGTGGATGTCAGGGTGGTGGTGTGTGGATGTCAGGGTGGAGGTGTGTGGATGTCAGGGTGGTGGTGTGTGGATGTCAGGGTGGAGGTGTGTGGATGTCAGGGTGGAGGTGTGTGGATGTCAGGGTGGTGGTGTGTGGATGTCAGGGTGGTGGTGTGTGGATGTCAGGGTGGTGGTGTGTGGATGTCAGGGTGGTGGTGTGTGGATGTCAGGGTGGTGGTGTGTGGATGTCAGGGTGGTGGTGTGTGGATGTCAGGGTGGTGGTGTGTGGATGTCAGGGTGGTGGTGTGTGGATGTCAGGGTGGTGGTGTGTGGGAATGGCAGCTGTAATAGAGCTGCATCCCAACACAAAACAGTGCGGCGCGGGACACATTCTGAAAGCTCATTGCGGCCGTGGGCGGGAGCGCGACCGCACGATGCGGGAGCGCGACCGCACGATGCGGGAGCGCGACCGCACGATGCGGGAGTGCGACCGCACGATGCGGGAGCGCGACCGCACGATGCGGGAGCGGGCGGGACGATAAAAAACAGTCCCGCAAACTAAACAGTCAAATAAAAGTAAGACCAAAAGTAAGTGGGCCTATAGAAGTAAAATATACAGTCCACGTGCTGTGTGTTCAGGCTCCAGCTCCATCCGAGGGCGTTCAGCGTATGTGGTCACAGACTGGAGGAGAGACACTGAAGCCCTCAGTGAACAACGGAGACTCAAGCCTCAATAGGCTCATTTTAGGAATGTTCATGGCCCATTATAGACCTATGGAAATGTCACATGTCAGTTACTAAGGCTGAGCAATAAATGTTACCCAGTTACCACTTAAGGAATTATGTGCACGGTGTTTTTTTCTCCTGGCCAATGAAACAACCTTCCGTAAGCGTCTTGCGGGGTTTGCGGGTGGGAGCGGGACTGAAAATTCTGTCCCGCGCAGACCTCTAGCCTGTAACCGGTCAGGTGGCGCTGGAGAACACAGCTTCACAGCAAAGCACAGGCCAATGAAATACTGCGTGGATCCGGAACGCCATGGAAAAAAAGCTAGAGAGAGATTTTTGTGTCGGTCCGGATGTCATTGAGTTTGGGTCCGGACCGGAGTCAGCCAATTGAGTACAAACTATATGAACATTTTACATAATCTTCCATTAAATATAGAATTATTAGTTATTACATTATTGGGTGCTACAAGCCATAAGTAACATTATCAGGTAGATTAGCGTTACTCGCATTTTTACACTTCCATTGAAACCAAAAGCAAACAATGGAATCAGTAAAGGGGGTATTTTACTTTAGTTATTTTGCACATAATATTTAGATGTGTTACCTTATATTGTTTTGAAAATTCTACATTCGTTGAAATCAGTGTTTTAACATGTTTTATAAGTTTTATAAGAGTCTCTCCTTTTGCTCTCTGCTGTAAGTCACTCCCCCTTCAGAGCACTATCACAGCAATCTCAGTGTGCATCCCATGAGTCAAACTGCAGCACATCACGTCAGGTTTGTCAGGCTGCTGTGAACAGTTCTGGATCACGTTTTTGTATATTTGTGGAGAACTATCGTGTGGGAGTGTGGCTGATGTGGGCAGAGCTTTGCACAGAATCTACAGCTAAACATAAGGATGGTCTGAATAAGTTAAGTTACTGAAACGTGGATGGCATCTAAAACCTCTTCAGGCAGGTTTTTGATGAGGGAACAACATTAAAACGTAATGGTAGAAAAAGAAAAGTTTGCATAACACCCCCTTTAAGTTTCAACACACAATTGAATCAATCTTTTGTTTAACTGACAACATAAATGATTGTTCTAATTCAGTTACAATGAACACAAGCAAATGCTACATGTAACACATTCGATATCAAAGATAAATATATTTTGTTATTAAGTGAAAAGTTATTCAGAGACCTTCAACTAAAGATAAATGTGTGGGCCTTGAATCAGCTTTTAAAAGATGCATATCTGCAAATATTGGTTATCGCTAACAGCAGCAAGCCAAGTATTGAATATCGGTATTCAATTTATTTTGTAGCGCCCAAAATCGCAACAACAGTTTCCTCTAAGGCCGTTCCAAGATATGGATGAGCCAAACATACACAGAGACATATGAAAACAGGAAAAAACAACATTCATGTAAAGCAGCAAATGAAACATGGTCCAGTCATCCCCTGTCCTTAGACCCTCCTTCTCACATCAAAAAATCCAAATGGCCCATCACTACATCTTATTAAACACATAGATTTAAAAATGCTGTGTGGAGTTTTAGTTTACATCTTCTTTTTTGCAGATGGCACTTACTGGCACGATAGTGACTCCCTGTCCAAACTAGAGGCCACTGGCTATGCTCTTCTAACGCTGGTGAAGATGGGGCGACTGCCAGAAGCCAAGAAACCCTTTGATTTTCTGAGAGAGAACAGAAATATTGGAGGTGGTTCTGGAAACACTCAGGTAGCTTTTTTATATTGTACTGAATATTGATCAGTGCATTCCTCCTGCTAGTTTATGCTGTAAGGATTAAATAAGGTTCATGTGAGGGACGTTACCTGGAGAAATAAGAGGGTTAAAGCTGTATAACGCTTAATCAAATCAGACAGAAAACACATTACAGATGTGCAAACCCAAGGATCAGCAACTTCAAAAATGAAAAAAAATAAGTTATTTTATAAATTTGGACATTTTACATTGACGACTTCCACATTAGAAAACTGCGATGCCAAATGGGAACAGACGTCAGCGTGAACGTCATCACAACAAAGAGCCAGCACCTCCTATGGACAGAGCTGTACCAAAATGCCAAATCCTACATGTACCACCGATTAAGAAAATGTAACTGAAGAAGGAAGGAAGTATAGAGCAGTGGTTGTGTACTGATGGCGGTGAAAATGGGGCAAATGATTGGCAATATGGTGTTTTGAAAAGAAGTGATTTCTCAAGCACAAATGACTTGAAATACAATCTCGAGGGTAAGTGGTGAGGGGGAAAAACTGAGGCTGTGCCAAAAATCAAAACATCGAAAGATCAATAGATTGTGAGCTCTACTTTAATGGATGTTGATGATAATGCACGTGCAACAGCCAGTCATGTGACAGTAAGAGTGTGAAGCTGATGAGGATTTACACTCTCTTGTTTATGAAAAAGTCGCCTGAGCCACAGCGTGTCCCTTTGTCTCCTCACATGTTCACATGGTTTAACTTAAATCTTTAAAAACTGGACTAAAATTCCAGTCTTTCTAGTTAGTCCTGTGTGTCTGTGTGTGACACCCTGCTCTTTATCCCTGAAGTATGTCTGTCTGTGTTAATAAGAGGGAAGAAGATCGAATCAAAGTTCGATCAATAAAAAATCTTTTTTTTCACCATATCTCCCAGTCCTGGAAAAACTGTTACATGGCTAAAAGATCTGAAAAGTTCATTTTGCATAATACTGTAGGTCTGCTTTAATCTGACAACCAGTTCACTCTCTGTGAATGTCTGAGGCATTAGTCTGAGGCATTAGTCTGAGGCATTAGTCTGAGGCATTAGTCTGAGGCATTAGTCTGAGGCATTAGTCTGAGGCATTAGTCTGAGGCATTAGTCTGAGGCATTAGTCTGAGGCATTAGTCTGAGGCATTAGTCTGAGGCATTAGTCTGAGGCATTAGTCTGAGGCATTAGTCTGAGGCATTAGTTGTTGCAGCTTTACATCAATTAGTGTAATGCTGAAAGTTTTGAACTCAAAACAAGTCAGGTGTAATACTAGACAGGAAACAGCTGACGTTAATGTAGTTGCACAAGTGTGCAATCTCTTTTAAAATCTCACAAATATTACTTATTTCACTCTAAAATGAGTTTATCTTGAGGAAGGAGGAAATCTTGCACCTTGTTATTTTTCACTGTACATTTTCTTGCCTCTGTTGACATGTCCCAAATAGTTGCTGCCTGTAGTGTGAAAAGAAGTGCACTTAAGCAGATCTGACAAGTAAAAACATGCTTTGTTTTCATTTTTGTAGTCCACCATGGTGGTACTTCACGCTCTGTCCAACTACCTCATCGCTCAGCCTCCTGCAGCCACAGCCAATCTCACCGTCAGTTTCAAAATTGGCGCACGTTCGGATTCCCTGAGCTTCAGGCCTGCAATGAGCTTCCAGACACGGTCTTTCAATGTGAGTCCCATACGCTCGTCAACTGTGTTAACAAGTGCTAAGGAATAAACAAGCATTCCTCAGCAATGCTGTCAATCAAACCTGATCCTAATACTACCCAGGGCACCCTCTGGAAAAGAATGGCACCTCATTAGGGACAGGCCGAGACACAAGACGAGATATGAGACTGGGTCCACAAGAATGAGATAAGATGAGATTTAACATAATTCCCAATAGTTTCCAATTTTGGACTCACAAATTTTGATTTATTAAATTTCATATTATTCTAGCATTGCCTTTTGGAACTGTAAGAGATGTAACTTGCCAACACGTAACCCTTTTTTGTCCAATCCAAATGTAAACACTTGGAAAAAGGTTTTACAAGATCTTACAATTTTTCTCATGTGTGTAAGATCTTGTGCCACTTTTGTCTCACAATATCTTGTGGCATAAGATCTTGCACCATCCCTATCGGCTGTTAATGTTCATATCTTAATTTACTGATGAAATATCAGAGAAAGAGGTCACAATTTTTCCTCAGGCTTTCTGTGAAATGGCCCAATTGATCATGGGCATTGATTTTAACAGCAAAATTAAGTAATTCTACCACTATAACCTCAATAACATTAAATTAATGTTATAGGTCTTATTAAAGATGTGGCAGCTCTGTCAAAGCTCCATTATCCAGATGTCGACACTGACTATTACAGGATTATTCTTATAATAATACACACAGAATATTAAAAGCAAGATTTATACCGACTTCTCGTGGAGACTTTACAGTATACAAAAGACAAGTGCATAATGCAGTTTCTAGAAGTCGGGTTCACTGATATATTGTGTAACTGTTCGGCTGGAGGGTTCACCACCTGCTTGTATGGGGGATGGAGATATGTCATTGCTGTGCCTGCAGTGTTCCACTGTATAGCATTAAACTTGTATAATCTCCATGGAGATAAGATGATGCTACAAAGCCATATTACAAGTCAAGTGCAGTGGAGAGAGGACCCCACTCCACTCATTTTAGGTCTACATCTAATTGAAAAAATAAAAGACAGATACAGCACGTTTAATGTCATATTGTGAAACATTCCAGGCAAAGCAATTACATTTCCAGGAGAGCAAATGACGGACCCCTCAGTGTAAAAGTTGCATAGGTCACCTTTAACACTGAGCTGGTAGGCTGATCAGAACTGATCATCAGAGGGGGTGTTACACTTCTAAGGGGTGTGAACATCTAACAAATCACATATTTAGATCACCTCTGAAAATACTATATTCATGAAAACAACCTCGTAACATGTTTTATAAGTTTTGTTTTTGATTCTCTGAGTCTCCCCTTCCTTTGCTCTCTGCACTAAGTCACTCCCCCTTTAGAGCACTATGATACTACTGTACATTGCATCAGGTTTGTGAAGTTGTAGTGAATTGTTTTGTATCATGTTTTTATATATTTATAGAGAATTGTCATGTCGGAGCATGGGTGACGTAGGCTTGTGTGTAGCACAAGGCTACGCAAGGAGAGATTGAATAGGCCCCGGGAGAGTTTGAATAGGCTGCATGCATGGCTGACATATACAACCTCTTCAGGCAGGTTTTCGGTTGTATAAACATCAAAAAAGTAATAACATCCTCTCTTTAAGTCCCAGGATTAATATATCAAATGTGTGACCCATAGACCATATATATCAATGGACTAAGCTAACCCATTAGCCGCCGCGTGCCAAACAGGAAGTGCTCCAGGAGGCTCTTCCGGCTCCATCTCTCCCTTTTTCCCATTGACTTACACTGGGTTCAGGTTGTCGCCCCTCTCTCTGTAAGTGCCGCTCTGCGTGATCCGGATCCTCCTGCGCATCTCAAGCCTCATTTGAGCGGCGCTGAACACCATGGGTGACGTCACACTTGCTAAGTCCACTTTTATATACGGTCTGTGGTGTGACCCCAATTCCTAATAGATAATTATAAGATGCAACATACAGTATGTGCATTTTACGTATGTGTTTTAGGTGCCGAAAGATACCGACTTTGAGGTGGAGGCTGAGGGAAACGGCATCGGAACACTAGAGGTGAAGTTTATGTCATTGAGTTTCAGTATAAATTATTGAAATTGGAACCTGTTGTTTTGAGGGTTTGCCTTAAAGTGCATTTGACAGATTCATATATTTTTCTATTTTTGACCTGCTAAATATTTGGTGGTAAATATTTATCATAGTTTTTTTTGTGTGTGTGTGGAAAAGTTGAAAAAAAAAAGTTGAAAAATAGCATTCCGTTACCTATGTCATCAACACGGAAAATTCCATCAAAAACACACAGTTTATGCACAATGAAGGCATTTTTTCCGACAGTTTAAACATTAATTTAACAAAATAAAGGTGTTGCCATTTATTTTTCTTTGTCAAATCTTAACTAGTAATTGAGTAAATTTGACTTTTTTGCCCCTATTCACTATTTAACAAGTGAAGTAACTACTTGCTTACTGAGCTTTAGTCTATATTACTCATGTCAGTACTGTTTTGTTCAAAGGTGGTGACATTTTACAACCAGCTTCCAAATCCTAAAAGCTGTGAAACGTTTGAAATGCAAGTCTCCATTCAGAAATCCCAAGGTACTGTCATTTTAAGTTGTTTTAAGTTTAAGTTTATTTTAAGTTTTAAGTTGTTGTATACATGTCATATGTTGTATTTTTTATGTACTTGCATCAGTGTTGGAAGGTAACAAAGTACAAAAGTAAAAGTGTAATTTTGAAGTAACTGTACTTTACTTAACTACCCTTTAAACTGTTTACTACTTTTACTTCATTACATTTGGGGGCATGTATCTGTACTTTCTACTCAACTACATTTTAGATCTGGACTGAAAAGTAAAAAGTACTTTTCTCAATGGTTTGAGACTTACCCGCCAAAAAAGCTTACCGTATTTTTCCGACATAAGGTGCGTCGGATTATAAGGCGCAGTATCAGTGAACGGGTCTATTTTCATACATAAAGCACATTGGATTATAAGGTGCATTAAGCGAGACTGAAACCTTAGCCCGGGCATCCACGATCCATTGGCAGATTATGGCGTAACTCGCCCGGCTTGTCGACCAATGCTCCTACACAGCTCGAAACTTAACTTCAACTGAACGACCTGTTGACACCGATATCTAGCGGCTGAAGTTCTTTGGTTACTCCACCTGGAATGATGGCAAGCACCAAATTCGGGCATGTAAGCCTGTCTCTTAACCGGGGCCATTTCGGCCCCTTATACACGCACCATAATATGATGTGGAAGCACAGTACATATCACTCCACAAGGCTCCTGACTGCGGGAACCGTAATGCTCCAACAGTCTGGAGCACGAAGGCTTTTGGAGGTGTTTGTGTGCACGGAGTCCTGATTCAGTCCGTTAACGCCGCGGTAATCGTCATTTTCATTTTGTGATTGTAATTCTCAATGTCGTAACTTTTCAGTTCATATTCTGATGGGTAAAATACACACAATACATTTTATGTACGACTGGACTCATTCAAGAGTTTGCAGATGTTTGTTTTGTGTTCAGCTGCAGCCAAATATGCACAGATTTCTGTCCTATGCACGATTGTCTCTGAGATCTTTTGTGCTTCAATTTTCAATTCAATTCAATTTATTTTTGTAGCGCCCAAAATCGCAACAACAGTTTCCTCTAAGGTCGTTCCAAGATATGGATGAGTAAAACATACACACAGACATATCAGAACAGGAATAAACAACATTCATGTAAAGCAGCAAATGAAACATGGTCCAGTCATCCCCTGTCCTTAGACCCTCCTTCTCAGCAAGGAAAAACTCCAAAAAACCCAGGGTCCTGGGAAAAAGAAGAAACCTCGGGGAGAACTCCATACAATGATCCATCCAGCGGTGCGGCTTCGTAGCTTACAAAATTACTAAAACATTTTGACAGATTTTTGAGCGCCATGTACAATAGAAAATCAGTTTGAGCTTCAAGGTCAGTAAGCACAGCCAGAATGAATACATAAGGCGCACTGGATTTTAAGCTGCACTGTTGATTTTTGAGAATATTAAAGGATTTTAAGTGTGTTTTATAACCCGAAAAATACAGTAGTCTTCTTTGTAGCAGATTTAATTTAACAGTTAACATCTCTGTGAGCAAACCAAACACACAAAAAAGCTAGAAAAAAAATCAAAAAAATACATTTGAGGCTTTAATTGTTCTAAACATCTTAAAATTGATTTTTAAGTACTAATTACTTTTTAAGTAAATAAGTTTTTTTATGTAGATTTTCATATACACTTTTACTTGAGTAATCATTTGCCCCTATATCTGTACTTGTGCAAAGGAACAAAGTTGAATATTTCATCCACCACTGCTGAACATCATTATATGGCTAAGGCAGCCCTTCCATAGAGCTCACTGACGACCAAAGATATTTCATCTCATGTCTTCATAACAAAATCTGAGAGTTCTTTTACCTGTTGTTTCAGACCATGTGTTTCTCTGATTGGATAATCCACCTGTCCAAAAGTGTGTAGTCTTGGACAGGTAAAAGGGGGTCGAAAATTTGAAATGACGACTAAACTTAAAAGAACCATTGTAAGATTTTGATTTTAAATTCCTTAAACATTATAACTGTGTCCCCAAATAAGGGTCAAATATCGATTTTATTGATAACAACTGTAGTCCTCATTTATTCTTGATTACAGAAACACTGGACATGATGGGCAAGTTGTTTATGTTATCGTTTTTGTTCTGAAGACATTTATCCAATCAGAAAGCAGAATAAGCCTCACATGACTCTCTCATTTGAGTCGCCTGTTTCGATGCTGAAATCCAGTGGGTTTGAACCTAAAATGCCTCTCTCTGTTCTGAACGGTCACTCCCTAAACCCCAGCACCTGTGCTAGTGCAGCCTTTGCAGCTCAGGGAGGGAATTCTGGAGGTTCTGAGCTTTCACATGAGGCCTGAACATAAACCGAGAATGAGGAAAACCTGTATGTGTCCTCGATCTGCAGGTTAGACACAGGCAGCCCAGGTTCAGCTGCAGTAGCTTTTGAACACCATAAGAGTCCATGTTATATACAGTTCCCTTAAATAACATGTTTTTCACTGTTAAACAGAGAGTCCTGAATCTGAATCTACACCAGATATTATCAACGTCTTTGAACTCAGCATCTCCGTCAAGTAAGAGTGCTGTTTTTGCAGTAATGTAAAGTTTATCTCTAGATTAAAGTGTGTCCTATAAAATAAATGAGGTTTCTTTTCCTTTAGGGCTCTTGGAGAAGTCCCTGCAGTTTCTGTGGTTTTGGACATAAGTCTCCCCACTGGCTTCACTGTTAAAACCACAGATTTGGACAATGTGAGACTTTTATGGGACATTATAATTATCACTTGAACAATTTGGGGAAACTTTAAATACAATTTCTCTGAAGCCTTGAATTTGGTATTAGATTTGTGACGTGTGGAAAAGCATTAAGACTAATACATTATTATTGTTATTGAATAAATACACGAGCCTGTACAAAAAGGACTAAAATACAAACTGACAAACTAATATAAGAATCACATTTCAGAGCTTGTTCATACAGATCTAAACTACAGGCTTAGCAGGATATTTTATTGTTTGTGGATTAAATTACTGTATAGTACTTAAAAAATAGAGCCTTTGTGACTTGCTAATGGCCATTATCATTTCTGATTTGACTGTTTAATTTTGCAGCCTTAACTTGTAGTTCTGATCAGTTTCCTGTTGTAAATAATGTGATATAAACCTTCTTTTCTCTCCTTCTTTGATCGGTGCAGCTCTTAAATACTGTGGAGAGATTCATTGACCACTTTTACTTTGATGACAGAAGCTCCCTGATCATCCACATGTACAAGGTGAGCAACAGCAAATACAGGAAATACCAAGAATGTTATAGCGCCCTCTAGAGGAATTGTACTATTACAAAGAAATCGTGACATATCGAAAAATATTGCTAGAGGCTAAATTAGGGTGACCAGATTTTCAAAATAAAAACTGCGGTGGTTGGTAATAATAAATTAGTGAAACAAGTGCAGAATTAAGGGGAATTGTTCTGCACTTGGCCCATTGATGACAACCATGTGAGTCAGTATAGTCACATTTTCTTTGTGGTTTGGTCATTTTGAAGCCGTTTTTCCATATTTCACCTAAACAAACTGTTGGCAGGGATCAGATTGATCCAAAATAGAGACACCTGGGACAAATCACTGGTTTTGGATAAATCTGCTGGGACAAGGGACACGGGACTCAAAAGGTGGACTGTCCCGGGTAAAGAGGGACGTCTGGTCACCTTAGGCTAAATGTTTAAATCCTCATTGTCAGTTCCTGATCTGGTCAGATTTCTGAAACTAAGCAGGGCTGGGCCTGGTTAAAACACTGGGAATAAGTGGAGTAATAGTGGCAAGTGGAAAATCATAGTTGTGTCCTTGGGCAAGACACTTCGCCCTGTTTGCTAACAATAACAGGTCAATATTCTAAACATGAATTTGTTTTTAATGTTTTGCCTGGTAAAATAAAGGTAAAAAAGAATGTGATTTAGTGGTGCTCCGAGGGGCAGATGAGGCAGATTGGCCTCTCCTCCATCAGTGTGTCCCAGGACAGCTGTGGCCACAGCAGAAGGTCTCTACCAGTGAGTATGGAGCGAATGAATGAAAAGCAAGAGGGAGAGAGAGAAGGAAAAAAACAAGTATTTCTTGCTACATTCTTGGAAGGGGATGTTGTCGATGTTGTGATTTGCCTATGGGCCCTTTTAGTATCAGTAAACAGTGGTGACGTAGGCACGGTTGCACACACATTTTGGCAACAGAAGTACGGCAGAACTCAGCAGTTTGTCGAGCTCTGCGAAAGGATCATCATCAAAAGATCACGAATACTTTTTCAACAAGCGACTTTGACAAACGTGTCCAACTGGCAGATCCTTGTGCCATGAGTGAGTAAAACTTTCAAACTTTAGTCCGATCTTTAGTAGAATATCGATTCTGACAACCACAGACATTTTGGTGCTGGGAATGTTTTTTATCTTCATCTTCTTCGTTCCATGTTCAGGCTGAATAAATTGGAATGAATGGGGAACAATGCCACTTCCATTGCCAAAATGCGTCCACAGCTATTCAAATTCCATTCAAATTGCATAAGTGAAATCTTAGTAGCTCTGTTTTGTTTTGCAGGTTTCAAACACATGGCCGCAGACTGTGACCTTCAGGCTTTTACAGCAGTTTAATGTGGGCCGCCTCCAGCCGTCATCAGTCACAGTCTACGAGTATTACAAAGAGAAAGGTGAGGATGCCAGACTCAAAAACTGATTCTTGTGAGTTTATAGCCATGTTACAATGCTGTTACCTCATCAAAAACATGAGTTGTGTTTTGCTTCATTCACACACATTTGAGTAATTCTGGTTTATTAGTCTGTCTACATCACATGTGTCAAACATGCGGCCCGGGGGCCAGATCCGGCCCTCCAAGACCTTTAATCTGGCCCTCGGCTGATTTTTCTATTAAAACACTTAAAATTTTCTGATTTTTCTGTTAATTTTCTGCACCGTTTAGCATAGCAGCGTCTCCGGCGTTTCTGTACGTTGCGACTCCCACCAGAGCAGCACAAATGAAGACTTTCCTCTTTCCAAACGCTCTTAAAGGACGATCGTTTTGACTGTCGACCGTGACCCTCATCAGCAAAATGTCAAAAAATGAGAAAAGCAGATGCTGAGTTCAGGATTTCCCAAGAAAAATAGTCTAATTCTTATTTGTTGACAGAGGTGAATGGGAAATCTGTGCTCAGTGTGTTTGGAACAAGTGGCGTTGCTCGAGGAATATAATCTTAAACACCACTACGAGACACGGAGAAAAATACAATAACTTGAAGAGAGAACTGAGTTTTCTGATCCGGCCCTTTTGGGATCAAAGTAGTTTGCATACGGCCCCCGGACCAAAATGAGTTTGACACCCCTGTTCTACATCTTCAGAGCTCAAAATGCTCTGTTCCACCCCGTGATGTCATGAAGCAGTAGTTTGAAGTGAACAGCTGCCTGACACCTTTAGCTCAGTAGAGACGGCCAATTCCAGAGCTGAAATCATCCACATGATTCTGGTGAAGGTGAAGTTTAAAAACACAGTAGAACACTTGATGTATTACCACTTGACAGCCTAAATATGTTTGTGTGTTAAACATGTGTGAATGAAACACAAATTCTGGTATGTTTTAATGAGGAAACTATATTATAACACAGATCAGAAAATAGTGCAATATGAGCCCTTAAAAGCAAAAGTGAAATTAAATGGTATTTGAATATAAAATGTTCTTAGTGCATTTTACAAGGAAATACAAGGAAATATAACATTTAAAGCTACCATCTGTAAATGTATATATATATATTTTTTTATCAGTATGTAAAACCTGAATTCTCGGATGGAATTTGCTGGAAGTGCTGACGCCCCTAATGATCACAGGCTCCTGAAAATGTGCTGTTTGAATCTATTTTGTCTTTCTTCCAAAACCTAAAAACTTATCAGGCTGTGTTTGCAAATATGTGCATTGTGTCACCAATGGCTAAACATTCCACCATAGACATACATGGAGCACCCCCAGCGCTGTCACTGCAGAGTATCAATAGGCCACTTCTTATTCATATGATATCATTTTTTGTTTTGAAGGTGCACTGCACAGTATTTCTAGTGGGCAACATGTCTGCTTGTCTCCATGGAAATGTTGTTGCTTTGTTTAGAATGTTCCATAGTATAGATTAGATCACAAGATATTACAACACATTACAATTCAGATCTGTGGAGAGTTGTTTTTATTCTTAGTAGGAATTCATGTATTTTTGAGCAATAGAAACAACTGTAATGAATAAAGGCTACATGAACATGTTTAATGTCATACCATGGAACATTCCAGGCAAAGCAAGAACATCTCCATGAAGGAAAGCAGGGAGAGGACCCACCCCCAGAAAAGTTGCACAATGTTCATCTCTATGGCAACTGCCTTTTTACTTCTCTGTCTTTTTAAAGACAGTACAGCAAAGTGTATTTACCTTGTTGACGTGTTTGGTCGTATATCAGCTGTTGTTACTTCCTGTGGGCGTGGTCAGGTGTGTGGAAGCCATCATGGTTAATGCTGACCGCACCTTGTTTCCTGATTTCACTGTCCTTCCTGATCCAGCGTTTGAACTTGTTGTTTTCCGACCCAAAGACCTGGGCAGCAGCTGAAATATGTCAACAAGCTAAATACACTTCACTGTGGTGTCTTTAAAAAATAACCCAAGATGTATAACCCCAAAATGAAAATTTTTGGGCAACTGTCCTTATTTTCTCTTATTCTGAAACCCGTTTTCTGTTTGCTTGTTTTGTGTGGTCAGGTCAGCGCTGCACACGGCTCTACTCTCTTCCCCAGGACCAGATTGAACTCACCACCATCTGCGCCAAGGACAACAACTGTGTGTGCGCAGAAGGTCAGTCTCAGGCCATGAGCTATAATACTGAACGCCATGATGCCACTGACACATTAACCCTAAAGCAGAATTATCTATGCAAGAATGCTCAGAATGTACAATATGATGACACTGGAGCTGCAATTGGTGGGTTTCAGATGACATGGCAGCGATCTATAGGCCAATAATAATCAATACAGATGGGGAACAGCTGAAATTAATATTGTTAAAATGCAAAAACATTGTAACACAGTGAATTCTTAGCTTTAGTCAGTAACGGAAAATACCAGGATCAACATTTGTGCATTTACCTTTGGAATATTTCATTGTTTGGGTGTTTCCTACGACTTATACTCAGGTGCGACTTATATATAAAAGATGAGAGGGCGCTCTAGCCTTATGTGCCAGTATCTGCTATGCGTATCAGGCTATTCCTCCTGTACCACTGTTACTTCTCGCTCTACTGCATGTCTCCTGCAGAAGAGTCGCTGCATTGCTGCAAATAGTGAAATCTGCAGCTGGAAACGGTAATCGAGCAGCAGAAAGAAAGTTTGGAGTGAGCAAGAAAGTTGTGTTTGACTGGAGAAAAGCAGAGGAACTGAACTGCAATGAAGAAAACAAAAAAGCTAATGGCGGGCTAAAAACTGGATTCATCTATAGTCGGAGGAGTTGCTCAGAAATGACACAGAGGACGAGGAATTCAATGAATTTAGTGATTTGGAAAGAGATGGAGAGTTTGGTAAACTTGTTCTGTTCTGTTGTTTATGCGTCCAGCACGACTTATATATGGGTTTTTTTCTTCTTCATTGTGCATTTTTTGGCTGGTGTGATTTATATTCCGGAGCGACGTATAGTCCAGAAAATACGGTAATCAATAGTGAAATCTGGCTCTTGCCCCCCATTCTAGAATCTGAAAACCACCAATAAAAATAGCCAGAGGTGGGTAGAGTAGCCAGAAACGTAACTTCAAAATAATATTACTGAAGTAGATTTGATTGGTCTAGTGATACTCATAACTCCTCCCCTGTAGCCAGGTATTTTCAGCCAGTCTTAATCAGAGTAGTCCTGTGCGATGTCACGTAGTACTTGAAATACTGCAAATTTACCTAGTTTGCCTTAAAATGGGTATTTTGAACGATATACATTATATAGGCCCATTATATCACAATAAATATGATGTGTAGATCATTTATCTGTTTGCTTAATATTTTTTATCTTTATTATTGATAATACTGAACAGTGCAAGTCAGTTTACATAATTACATAATAACATAAGAAAATCAAATGTTGAATGTGTCAGCAATTGCAATAATGTGAAATTACTCAAGTAATCCATTCATTTTGATAAATAAACACAGAGACACAACAATTAACAGAATCTAACACGTTTTAAACAAATAAAGGATAATAATAATAGACAAACGCATGATGAAACACATGACAATTTACGTGTTAAATTTGATTTAAACTATTGATTATTATGATTGTTGTGGCATTCTGCTCCTCTAGCTTAGCCAAATATTACTTTAAGTACTGTATATGGTAACTGTGTAGATTTATCGTCTGTAAATGCTTGTAACAGATAGAAACAGCACCTCTTTATTTTTGCTACAGTGCAAAGAGGTTCTGTGTGAAGAACTGTGCTCAAATATAATAGATATGTTGTGCATCAGTCCTTTTACTCAGGGGACATGTGTAAAGTAGAATTAGGAGGTTTCCCTCACTGATTGAAATGATGAAAACCTGACTGAGGCTGTGGCCATCTTCTGCAGGAGGGAGGCCCATCCCTGCAGGTGCAATATCCTCTCCTTGAAGTTGTGAAGCAGTGGCTTTAGAAAACCAAAAGCATTGCAACAACATAGGGCAGTATGTTACACCTGTGAAAAAATTCTAGAGAAGGTAATAATAATAATGCATCAGTTTTATATAGCACTTTTCTGGACACAAAGACCCTTTACAGAGCATTATTCATTCACTCCACACCCGGTGGTGGTGCTACTATTGTAGCCACAGCTGCCCTGGGGCAGACTGACAGAAGCGAGACTCCAATCTGCACCATCCAACCATCACCATCACTCATGCACACACCACTTACATACTAGAAGGTGTAATGTTGTCTGAAGGTTACTCAAGTTAGGGTCATTGGTCACCATCTTGTCGGGGTCCGCCATTGACTCCCAGTGAATTCCATTAATTTTAGCAGCTCTAAATATGGCCCATGCCTTTGCCATGGGGGCCTGGATACAGCTTGATGTCAAGAGTGTGTTTGGGGCACAGGAGCTTCACGCTACTTTTGTCAACATTGAGTCAATGGGCTTTGCGAAGCGCTCAACTTCGTAAGACAGTTGACAAAAAGCAAGAGGCCCTACGCCCTGTAGGGGCTCGGGCCTAATAATAAAAAATCTCAGGAACATAGGCTTATCTGTTACATAAAGGTGAGTTGTGCAGTTGTAGATAAATTGTTGTAGTTGCAGATGAATTAAAATCATAAGAATAAGAATGCAATAAGAATGAGAGACTGAACACCTCACTGAATTTTTTTAAAATATAGATTTACTTCTTTCTCAGTTTTAATTACATAGGGCAGACATCAAATATTTGATGCAAGATGTCTCCTGAAATGGTTTTCACTTAACAGCTGTGCTGTTTCAGCGTCAAGAAATGGCAGAAGTGCAAAGCACTTCAAGGGTGGCTATATAAAACAAGTTTTTGTTACGTTGATTTCTTTTGTGCTTTGCTTTTCTGGACTCAGATGTCTGTTGTCCTTCCTGGGATCTGCTGCAACCACTCATCCAGTTTGGGGGTCACGGCCCCGAGTGCTCCGATCACCACAGGCACCACCGATGCTTTCACCTTCCAGGCTCTCTCCAGCTCTTCCTTGAGCCCCTGGTATTTCTCTAGTTTCTCGTGTTCCTTTTTCCTGACATTACCATCGCTCGGTATTGCAATGTCCACCACCACGGCTTTGTTCTCTCGCTTATCCAGAACCACGATGTCTGGTTGGTCCATCACCATTCTGTCAGTCTGTATCTGGAAGTCCCACAGGATCTTGGCTCATTCTCCACAACCTTTGGAGGTGTTTCCCACCTTGATCCTGGGGTTTCCAGCCCGTACTCTGCACAGATGTTTCTGTACACTATGCCTGCTACTTGGTTATGTCGCTCCATGTCGCTTTCCCTGCAGCATCTTACACCCTGCAGTTATGTGCTGGACTGTCTCAGGCACTTCTTTGCACAGCCTACACCTTGGGTCTTGTCTGGTGTGGTAGATCTGGGCCTCTATTGCTCGGGTGCTCAAGGCTCCTGTGCTCCAGGATGAGCCTCCGTGCTGTCCTTCAGACCAGCCCTCTCCAGCCATTGGGAGGATTTCTTGATATCAGCCACTTCAATTATGTTCCGGTGGTTCGCCCCATGTAGGGGTTTGTCCTGCAATGATGGTTTGCCTGTGCAATACTGGGACCCTGTGCAATAATGTAAGATAGTAATTTATTGTATATATAGTTTTTAGATTGCAATTTATTGTATATATTGTGTATATATTGTCTTAAGATAGCAATTTATACGATACATAGTTTTATAATCCTTATCTTTATAGATCCTTATAGTGTTTGTCTATTTTTAACTTAACTGTACTTCTGTTGCTGCTACTGTTTCTTGCTGTTCTCTTTACTGTGCGTTGAAACACTGAAATTTCCCCATTGTGGAACAAATAAAGGATATCTTATCTTATCTTATCCTCCAGCACCTCTTCCTCTGCCCCACTGTCTGAGACATTGAGAGAGATAAAAAAGTGTAATAAAACATTTTGGTTTCTGTTTCAGATGATTGTTGTCGACTTAAGGAGGGTACAATAGGGGACAACGAACGAGAGACTTTGGCCTGCAACACAGTACACCACGGTGGGTCCACCTACAACATAAAACTACTGAAATATTTTGAAACATTCTCTGGATAATTTGTGCTTCAGTTTTTAAGGTGAAGGTGCTCAACATCTCCAGAGATTACCACAACATATATGAAATGGAGATTACCAAAGTCATCAAGATGGGTGAGTGCAAACACGTGATGGGTGATCCCTGTCATTTTAGTTTTGACCAAAAACAAGTAGTACTATAGAAAGTAGAGCAATTTTGATCCAAAACACTAATGTGCTCTGTTTAAAATACATTGAAAATGAAATTTCAACATATGAAATGAATTAAAAGATTTTTAAAAAGTTAAAACCAAATAAAATTGAGTAGTCAATTAATACAAAATTACTGTATTTTCTGGACTATAAGCCGCTACTTTTTTCCCCAGGCTTTGAACCATGCGGCTTTTACAAAGGTGCGGCTAACATAGATATCAGTGGCTTATAGGCCGGTTGTATATCTTTTTTTTTTAATAGAGTGCGGCTTATATACAGGTGCGCTCTATAGTCCAGAAAATACTGTAGAACGACTAGGCCAACTAAAGGTCACACAGAATTGACTCTTATGTGCTTTAAGCCATGTTAGAATGTTGTCACCTCATCAAAAACAGACCTGGAGTTCTGTTTTGTAGCATTCACACATTTTAGTAACCCTGCATTATAGTCTGTATAGATCTCCAAACCTCAAAATGCTCTGCTCCACCTTGTGATGTCATGAAACGGTATATATAGTTTTGCCGAAGGCATGGGCCATATTTATAGCTGCTAAAATGAATGGAAATCGTTGGGAGTCAATGGCCGACCCCGACGAGATGGTGAATGACGGGCGCTTGACCAATGACCCCGCGGTGATGTGGGGAAGCTCGAAAGCTTTCAAAAAATGTATAATATGCGTTTATGTTAAAGGATATATTGTTTTTGCTAAAAAAAAAAGTTTTTCTTTTTTTGGGTTGTTAGGATACTGCTGTTCGCAGGGTGCGATCGAGGAGCGAAGTTGACAACAATGCTTACTTTTGCAATTCATCAGGCCTAAATATCCACATGTTCCAAATCCGTCTGACGTCTCTGAGCAGTGAAGCGACAAAAAATGAAGACAATTTTTGGAAATTTACAAATTGCTCCTATTTGCTCAAACAAACTCTGATTTCAATAAAATTTGACACAGTTCTTAAACTCTCTGCCCTAAAGCTATTGAATGTGAAAACATTTAATTTGGTGTATTAGCGCCCCCTACAGATTGAAATAAAATGTGACCCCGCAAACACGTTCAAAAACTCACCAACTTTGCCAAAAGTTCAGAAATGATGAGACATTTGAGAAAATATAGGTTTTATGCACAGGGATCAAAAAATGGAGATAATACAGCACCTCGAATATTAGGCTCCGCCCACTCCTATGAGAGCCGTCCCAGCTCAACTTTGTCGTAGAGCCACGAAATTCAGTACACAGATTTATCACGTGAAGACAAACAAAAAATATTATTATGGCCACGCCCCCTGACAAAGCAGAAGGCGGCCATCTTGGATTGAAATCTTCAAACTGCAGAGTTTGCATTTTGGCTCATGTTGCGTTTGAATGAACTCCTCTGAAGGCGCTTCACCCACAGGGCTGAAAATCACCGAACATCATCTAGAGAAGTGCAGCTTCAAATGTTTCCTCCATTTTTTTGAAAACTGTCACAGTTTATGTGCAGCGAAACCACAAAGTTCAATCAAAATTTAGACAATATTCAATGTGAAGATTTGCTCCCGTTGGTACAGACTTAGTCCGATCGAGCTGAAATTTGAGTCACTGATGCTGATCTCGGCCTGAATATAAAACACTATAAAGCATATGGAAAATTACACTATAGCGCCCCCTAGACATGAAACATCAACATTGTCGGATTTGTACCAAATTTGGGAATTCAATTCTGTGTTGGACTGCAAGCAAAAAAAAATATTACGGACATGGGGAATTTTTCACTGTTGCCCACCAGGGGCGCAAAGACTCCTCAAAAATCATTTTAAGGTGTACTATGTAATTTTTTTGATGAAGCATGTGTGGGCCTGGGAAATTTGAATTACAAATGCATAATCTCGGCGCTGCATTTGCACGGAGTGATGTGCAGGGCACGTCATTTGCAGGGCACGGTGTTTTCGTGGTGCAAACACACGCACGGGCCCATCATCACTGCTTGTGGCTATATTTATTATTATTATTATTATTATTATTATTATTATTATTATTATTTAAAAGTGTATTGTGTAACTTTTCTGGTAGAGGGTCTGTCACCTGCTTGTTTCTATGGATATCTCATTTCTCTGCTGACAATGTTCCACAGTATGACTTTCAACAGCTCTACCTTACATTTGGTCTGGTTTTATAGCTCTACGTAAAATACCTTCAAAAATCAAAACAAAAAAAACACAGGAATTCTGACTGTGAGCGGGATCGCCTCTCCACAGATCTGACCTGTAACTTGGTCTGATTTGGTCTCCACGATGAAAGTTTTAATGCCATACTGTGAAACATTCCAGACAAGCAGTATCATCTCCATGGAGAAAAGCATTTGACGGAACCTCCAGCAGAAAAGTTGCACAATACACTTACAGAGCCTCACTGTATGTTTTGTGCAGGTGTGGAGAGTGGAGTGGTGCAGTCTGACAGGAGGCTGTTCTTCTCTCACTCGGGCTGCAGAGAGTCTTGTGTGCTCCAGAAGGGCTCCGAGTACCTCATCATTGGCCCAGAGAGGGACACATGGACCAGAGACCCTGCTACCAAGAAGTAACTGCACACAACACACATAAAAGTATCGAAAATCAGATACTAATCCAAAACTAGATACTCATTTGAGCAGATATCAATACTAAAAAAGTTGCATTCCCAGGACAGGAAGAGACTTGGTATTGTCTGTTATATAAGGGTGACTTGTTGTAGGGAGTATTATCTTTTACATAAAGGTGATTGGTTGTACAGTTGTAGGGAATATCATCTGTTCCATATGGGTGAGTTCTTGTACCGTCGTAGGGAGTATTATCTGTTACATAAGGGTGAGTTGTTGGTTTTTTTTTGTTTTGTTTTAAACAAATATGACCATGATGATCTGGTTTAATTGGAACCATAGGCCGTATATATTTCAGACTCATGCAGCTAAAACCTGGAACAGTCTGAACATGTGAGACAGACTCTGACTGTGACTCTGTTTAAATCCAGGCTAAAAACAGTTCTGTTTAGCTGTGCATATGACTGAAAGGTTTTCATTTTACATTCCGCACTCTACTCTTCTCTCTAATTCTCTCTAATTTAATGTCGCATCTCAATTTTAAAATTTTATGATGATTATTTATGTTTTGAATTGTTTGTCTTGTGATTTTAATGTATTTCTTATTCTGTAAAGCACTTTGAATTACTTTGTGTACGAATTGTGCTATACAAATAAACTTGCCTTGCCATATGAGTGGACTAAGCTAACCTGTTAGCCACCGCATGCCAAACAGGAAGTGCTCCAGGAGGCTCTTCCAGCTCCTTCTCTCCCTTTTCCCCATTGACTTACATTGAGATCTTGTCGTCCCTCTCTCCGTAACTCCTGCACGGAGCCTCGTCAATTTGGTCTTAAAATGTTCGTATGAACCCGCTCTATATCATCGTGATTTTTTTTCCTGCTATTTTGTCTGGCAAAAAATTCCTATTCATAACACAGAGCCTGTCTCTAAATTCGCTCCTGTAACCGTTAGCATCGCGAGCCTCATTTGAGCGGCACAGAACGCTATGGGTGATGTCACACTTACTTAGTCCACTCATATATAGGGTCTATGATTGGAACAGGTGAACTTTTTTGGCACACTAATAACAATGATCTTGAGCTGTATCAGAACAAGTATAAGACATAGACATAGTGTACGCCAGTGGAGCACTATGGAACCTACTATTGGTAGATTTCAGATTCTAGAATGTGATAGCCCAGATTTCTCAATCAATAACATTGTACTTACATAAGGAATATTCAAAAACTTAATTCACTGATCATTTCTATTAGTAACTAGACCCAAGAACTCACTGTTACAACAAAAACCTCCATTTTATCAATACCAATTTTAGCTGCCACCATCTGTATTAAATAATATTGGCCTGTAGAATCTTGTGATGTAATTTGAAAGACCTCATATTAATATAAAAGAAAGTACTATTATTTATTATTGAAATCACATTCTATTCTAATCTATCACCATGGTACTGAAATCGGTACTGAGTATCGAGTCATTTCCTAAGTCTCAAAATGAAGTTTGAAGTTTTAGTAATTCCACAATGCACTGCTTAGTTTGAAGTTGTATGTTCATGAATATGCACTGTCCCATCCAAATAAACAAACAAACAAGTGACGCAACTGTATGGTTGTCAGAAGAAAATCAGATACTATCCATCCATCTATCCATCCATCCATCCATCTTCTTCCACTTATCCGGGGCCGGGTCGCGGGGGCGGCAGTCTAAGCAGGGGCTCCCAAGCTTCCTCTCCCCAGCCACTTCCACCAGCTCCTCCAGACGGACCCCGAGGAGTTCCCAGGCCGAGAGACATAGTCCCTCCAGCGTGTCCTGGGTCTTCCCCGGGGCCTCCTACCGGTGGGACATGCCCGGAACACCTCCCGAGGGAGGCGTCCAGGAGGCATCCGAACCAGATGCCTGAGCCACCTCAGCTGCTCCTCTCGACATGGAGGAGCAGCGACTCTACTCCGAGCTCCTCCCGTGTGACCGAGCTCCTCACCCTATCTCTAAGGGAGCGCCCGGCCACTCTGCGGAGGAAACTCATTTCGGCTGCTTGTATCCGCGATCTCGTTCTTTCGGTCATTACCCAGAGCTCATGACCATAGGTGAGGGTAGGAATGTAGATTGAGGTAAATCGAGAGCTTCGCCTTTCGGCTCAGCTCCCTCTTCACCACAACGGTCCGATGCAGCGACTGCATCACTGCCGACGCTGCACCGATCCGCCTGTCAATCTCACGCTCCATCCTCCCCTCACT
Source organism: Odontamblyopus lacepedii (assembly GCA_034769755.1). Lineage (NCBI taxonomy): Eukaryota > Metazoa > Chordata > Actinopteri > Gobiiformes > Gobiidae > Odontamblyopus > Odontamblyopus lacepedii. Next base: position 39,720,718 of record CM068357.1, read on the forward strand.
GTGAACAAGACCCCGAGATACTTGAACTCCTCCACTTGAGGCAGAGACTCTCCACCCACCCGGAGAGGGCAAACCACCTTTTTCCGGTCAAGAACCATGGCCTCGGATTTGGAACAGCTGATTCTCATCCCAGCCGCTTCACACTCGGCTGCAAACCGCCCCAGTGCTGCAGGTCCTGGTTCGATGAAGCCAACAGGACAACATCATCTGCAAAAAGGAGCAATGAGATCCTGTGGTCCCCGAACCGGACCCCACCGGCCCCTGGCCCACAGGGCCCACGAGGGACATGGTCGAATGCCTTCTCCAGGTCCACAAAGCACATGTGGACTGGTTGGGCAAACTCCAATGAACCCTCGAGCACCCGATGGAGGGTGTAGAGCTGGTCCAGTGTTCCACGACCAGGCCGAAAACCACACTGCTCCTCTTGGATCCGAGGTTCAACTATCGGCCGAACTCTCCTCTCCAGTACCCTGGCATAGACTTTACCGGGGAGGCTGAGGAGTGTGATTCCCCTGTAGTTGGAACACACCCTCCGGTCCCCCTTCTTATACAGAGGGACCACCACCCCGGTCTGCCAGTCCAGAGGTACTGTTCCCGACCGCCACATGATGTTGCAGAGGTATGTCAGCCAAGACAGCCCCACAACACCCAGAGACTTAAGGTACTCAGGACGGATCTCATCCACCCCCGGAGCCTTACCACCAAGGAGCTTTGCCAGAATTTCCTTGGGGCCATCCGATAGTCCTCCTCCATGGCCTCCCCGAACTCCTCCCAGACCCGAGTTTTTGCCTCTGCAACCACCCAGTTTGGCCCGCCGGTACCCGTCAGCTGCCTCAGGACTCCCCTGAGCCTGCAAGGCCCGGTAGGACTCCTTCTTCAGCCTGACGGCATCCCTTAATTCCAGTGTCCACCACCGGGTTTGGGGATTGCCGCTGCGACAGGCACCACAGACCTTACGGCCACAGCTACAAGTGGCCGCATTGACAATAGAAGCAAAGAACGAAGCCCACTCTCGGGCTCCATGTCCCCAGCCTCCCCCGGGATCCGGGAGAAGCTCTCCCGGAGGTGTGAGTTGAAGGCTGCACGGACAGAAGGTTCCGGCAGACGTTCCCAACAGACCCTCACGATACACTTGGGCCTGCCAGGTCTTTCTGGCTTCCTCCTCCGCCAGCAGACTCAACTCACCACCAGGTGGTGATCAGTTGACAGCTCTGCCCCTCTCTCAACCTCCCGCACAAGCTCAGGCTCCTTCCCCCCCAGCGAGGTGACATTCCATGTCCACAGAGCCATTCCATGTCCCCCAGACCCCAGGCCTGGCTCCAGGGTGGGGCCCCGGTGGTGTCATCCCGGGCGACGTACCTTGCCTCTGAATGTGTCTCGTCATTAGGGGCTTTTGAACCGCTCTTCGTCTGACCCGTCCCCCCGGACCTGTTTGCCTTGCGTGACCCTACCAGGGGCATAAAGCCCCTGACAACACAGCTCCTGGAATCATTCGGGCGCTCAAACCCTTCCACCACATTAAGGTGGCGGTTCGAGGAGGGGATACTAATCGATACTAAAACTAGATACTCGTTTGAGCAAGTAATGATATGGAAAAAGTCACATTTACAGGACAGAAATGTACCTTTCCTGAATAGCTTTAGAATGATCTCGAGAAAGTTGAGAATCACAGTCTATTGTCTTGTTTTTGATTATCATCATAGTATCGGAATCAGTATTGAGCATTGAAGTATTAGTATTAGTATGTATGGAGTTTGAAATCTAATCTTTGTTGGTTTTTGTTGCAGGATCACTTATGTTCTGGGTAGTTACACTTGGGTGGAGCTATGGCCGACAGAAGCTGAATGCGGGGATCCTGCGCATGAAGCCAAGTGCCAAAGTTTAACTAAAGCAACAGATCATCTGAGTGAAGAAGGGTGCAAAGCAAAGAAATGAAGCAACCACCACATGACAAGAATCCAAAAACAGTGAAATTATAAACAAATAAACAAAGACAATCAGAAAAGGTCTCTGTTGTTTTTGTTATCTTAAAGGTGCACTGCGTAACCTTTCTGATGTAGGGGCCGTTACCTCCTCGTCTCCATGGATATGTTGTTGGTTTGTCTGGAATCCTCCACAGAGTTGCATTAATTATCTCCATGGAGTCAAAAAAGAAACACCACTAAGTTACACATCAAATCTGTGGAGAGTCAGCCCTGCTCATGATTTATTAAGAAATAAAACAGATTGTAATTGAGTCAATACAAGATAAATACTGTGCACCGATATAGTTTTCCCACAATTTGTTACATATCTTGATACACGGGCCACGATATTTTAAGATGTGGAAAAAAATACATCTCACGTAATTTTTTCTGCTAATGAGAATAATATAATAACACTATGGTTACATACATTACATACAACACATTACAGCACAGCTACTGTGTTTTAGTTCATTTGGTTCAGTCATTTAAAGAATTTTTATTTAGTGAAAATAAGAGCAGAGCTTTGTCAGGTTATTTTATATTTTATAATATAGCCAGTCTACTCTTAATATAGACTGTATCAGAATCAGAAAGGTTTAATTGCCATATGAGTGAACAGGTTCACAACATTAGGAAATTGTTGTGGTACTTGGAGCAGAATCTGGGCAAAAAACTAAACATGCAACAAATAAAATATAATAAAGTAGAAACAATAGCCTATAATATAACACAAAATTTCAGGACCTGTACACCTCCAGGACATGGACACGTGCAGGTCGAATTGCATCTGACCCTTCTCACCCTGGACATGGACTTGACCTGAACCTCTCGCCATAGACACAGTTTCTTCTCCACTGCTGTTGGACTCATAAATAATAACACTAAGACTGTTCCCACCTCCCGCTCTGATTCAGACACATGTGCTGTATATTTTGCACCCGTCTGTTTTTGCACTGATCATTACCTACACGTTATATTCTTATATTCTTATATTCTTGTAAATTTGTAAATTTTGTGTTCATCATTAATCTTTTCTTGGAGGCAATGTGCATTGTTTATGTCACTGTCTTCACTTAAGTTGACTTATTTTGAAAGGGGATCGGAAGTTTAGTTTGACACTGTGCTTATTTCCTGTCTTTCCCCTGCTAAAAATCTTGGAGACGCGCCGTTGACGCTGCAAAATTAGAACTCCAACCTATCTTGAGCAGCACATCAGCGTCATGACACTCGGTGGACGTGTGCCCGACACTGTCGGTGTGGATTTTCAGACCCGTTTGCATGGAGTTCTAAACCTGCGCGTCTGCTGCTTGTGTGCTGTGCTGCTGCACTTACGCGCTGTTGAGCTTTGGTGTGAATTGGGGGTTACACTATCAGACTTTTATTTTTTTAATGATGATTTGATGATTTCTTTTCACACTACTGTGTCAGTGTGTTGTCTCCAGCAGCAGCAGAGACAGACAATAGCTCCGCCCACTCTGCCCTGCTCTTTTTACACACACTCTCCCATCCTCTTTCAGAACACTATGATATATACTGTAGAAATGTCTCAACAAAGTGTTTTCAGACTAAAACTTATGACATAGAGTCTGAGAAAAAGATTACATATATCACGAGCTGCGATAGCGCTGATGTAAAGCCAAAAGCGATTGTTTTAAAAGTTAATAGTTTTGCCATTCTTGGGTCTAAGTGATAAAAATAAAACCCTCCTCTTTTTGAATATTTCAGCTGTAACTCCCTATGGAGCTGTTTTCTTGCTGCATCTGAGGAGGACGCTGTGATAACTTTTTTCTTTCTGACCAAATTAAATGACAGCACAGAGCGCAAGGAGGGACACGTGCATATCAACCGAACACCTGTAGCGAATCGTAACACTGGTATCGAAGAATTTGATATTTGATATTATCGAATAGCGTTTCATCCCCAATGGATATTTTTAATGCTACTGTGGAATATTTCAGCCAGGTATTAAGGCAGGTATTAAGCCTCTTCTGTGCAAATTGGCGTTTTACATGAAAGCTAAGAACTTGCCCAGTTCACTATGCTAGCTTGTTGCCTTGACAGACTCACTGCCACAGTGAGATCTCCACCTAAGCAACACTGATCTGTGCCATTTTTTGGCTTAGACAGTATTCAACCACCTCTAGCAATGGACTTTAGCTTCAAACGTGCCGTAGTTCCCCTTTATGCAAAGACACTTGTGATTTGATATATTGTGCTGGACGATATTATTGTGAGACCTTTGACGATATGATATCACCATATTTCAGTTAATGTGACATCCCTAGTAAAGTTGATAATAAAGACTAACCTATGTGGAACGACAAGGAACATTATTATTATTATTATTATTATTATTATTATTATTATTATTATTATTATTATTATTAACCTACCTCCACAGTGATGCGCAGTGCAGCCGCAGACCTAGGTTCAGTTGAGGAGAGCCCCATCAACTCCTGCCCACACTGCCCAAAACAAACATGGCGCTCTGTGTGGGTTGTTCGAAGGTCAGAGGCACTTTTGAGTCTGATTGGGCAGAACAGGCCAAGCACCGCCTCTTTCATGCTCAATGTGGCTTATCGCGATTCTCATTGGCCGTCCTTCCTGTGACTCAACCGTGCGCACACCAATAGCACGTGTTTGTCCTTTTCACTTGCGTCATTCACCGGCAGTGAGCTCCAGCATCCAAGATGTCGGCTTCGTGTGTCCTCCCCATGTGTGTGCGAGCAAGCCGCGGCTTCCTGCGGCTCAAGAGCGGGGCAGCGGGCGCCTTGTGCCCGCCTACAGTGGACAGTATCCGCGGACTGTCCACGGAGAAGACGGCGGGAAAAGACAGCGCTACGGGCAGCCTGGCGCAGGCGATCCTCCAGGAGAGACTCCAGCAGCAGAGCCAGGTAGGAGCGGTTCTACCCGGGTCATGCCTCTGCTTTCGGGGAAGGCTCAGCTCATTTAGCCCGTAGTGTGGGGAGGTGGATATACACGTTCTTCTGTGTGTTATGTGTCTAATTGAGTATACTAAAGCGCCCCCTGTCACACAGCAAACAGCTCTGAAGTCATTAACACATAATGACCCAATGTTTCTGTCCATTTCACCTGATCATCTCCAGAACCTTCACAGAGGCTGTTCCTGGGGAAAACCATGGATCTATGATAAAAACGCTCTTTGACAGTTCCGAGTGCCCTGACGTACGTCCTCCAGCGTGCGATTGTATTGGTCAGACAGGCCCACGTGACTGAGCAGAGCTTGTAGTTCGTAATGACTTGAAAATGACCTCGAGTTTTGGGCATTTGTTTTCCACACGTGTGTCCCTTTACTCGGGACATGTTGTGTGAAAAGCCCTGTTGTGTGCTGAGTAGGTTTGTAGGCTCTTGTAACTTCAGCTCAGTGTAGAGTCGACTAAGGAGAACATTCAGTACCTTCTGGCCTCTGTGCTTTTGTGCAACACACTTCATATGGTATGAGAGCTATGAAAGCTCTGTAATAATGTAATCCTGTCTGGTATTTTGTTAATATAATTAGGCCACTGCATTAGTCTGACTGAGCTAAAATCCTTAAAGGGCCCATATGGGATGTAACAATAACCAAAATATGGTGATATTGTATCATCAAAGGGCTCACAATAATATCGTGGACCATCACAATATATCGAATCACAAGTCTCTTTGCTTCAATGAATAGTTCTGATGCAGAAAGAGCTAAAAAAACAGATGGAACTACATAGACCATGATCCTTTGCTCTGTTTCAGTGCAGATGACATGAAGAAATAACTGTTTTAAGCACTTTGAAATCTTCATTCTTTGCATTAAGTCTTGTGAAGCATTTTTAGAGGAAAAAGGAGCAGATTCACAGTTTTGTGCCTCCAGCAAAATATATCGAGATATATTTTTTGGTCCATATCGCCCAGCCCTACTAATTACTTAAACAAATCCGTTTGTTTTATTCATTTGAACAAGTTATAATGAGAGATAGGAATAATCAGTGTTTTATTTACCGGTCTGTAGTTTCACCAGGATATGGCCTTGTGGAAGTCTTTGACCAGGGCCTTGGTTTGAATGTCTAAACCCAAATGCTGTGCTGCACTGTCACACTAACATTTCACTCGATTTTGATACTAAAGAATAGACTCGATACTCAATACCGATTCCGATACCACAATGATAACAAAATACATTCTTTCTTCAGACACTAGAATGAAAAATAGTTTATATTCTTCTATATTTCTTGTATTAGTCTTTATGCTCTTATACTTTTTCTGATACAGCTTGATGCAGTCGATTGTGTATCAGTCGACTACTCATTTTCTTTACATTATTAGGATTTCTATGGGGCAACAGCAGAAAGGAGAAGTGAGAGGGTTAGCTGAAGTGTATAATTTTTGGTATTTGTATGCTAAAAGGCAGATTAAACTCATGATTCACAAATATAAACTGTCTTTATATAAATACACTGTTTGCTAGTATTTTTTTCCCTGCATAAATAGGAGTTTTTGTGTGAACTCCCCCTGCAGGTGTAGTCTTGTGAGTACAGTCTGGGTCAGATACAGAGATATCTTATAGTTTTAAGAGCTTTTGCCACGTCCCCTTTTTAGTCGACCAATTGATCAGGCCTAATTACATTATGATATAGCTGTGGCATTTGCCACGTTTACATGAGAGCTTTAATTCTGAATAAAAATTATATACTTCTGAATAAAAATAAATTCCACTTTACAAAGACCATGTAAACACTTAATTCCTAATGAAAATGATTATTTGGAATTAAACTTAATTCTGAAGTAAGTGGGTGGTTTATTCTGATTATAAAGCCGAATTAATTTATTCCTGGATCATGTAAGCGTTTATTCTTATTCTTGAGCACAATTAAATAAAGGCTTTTGAACGTGTTTTCCACTGAAGCCTCACTTCGGAATTATTATTTATTTATTTCAGACCAGTTAATTCAGAATTTAAAAAAACATCATGTAAATGTGGCCATTATGTTAACTTTTTTTGTGCTCTGTCTAGAGCCAGCCGCCACCAGAGGGAGACGGTGAGCAGAAGCACGAGCAGAAGGACGAGAAGAAGCAGAAGGAGAACACAGCGTATGCCAAAAAGATGGTTCTGCGTTTGGCCGGGCTCATGGGCATCGGAGGAGCCGTCGGAATGGTCTACGTCTTTGGTAAGTGGCACATTCAGTCTGACTACTAGAGTCCAGGTTCATGCAACATCACAACAGGCTGTAATCCCCAGAGTTTAAACCCATCTGGAGGTTCAGTCTATGGTAGAAGCTGCTGTTTAACTGTCAGAGTCCAAATTTGTTGACCTGGTTTGAACTTTATGGTTCATATTTTTTATTACTTGGCCTATCCCATAGATGCATATATAAATTGACCTTAGGGTTGGGAGGTAATACGGTATCCCAAAAAGTAGCAACAGCATCAGTTTCATTACCGTCATTTTAAAAAATCCGCATAAGGACCTAAAACCACAGCAGGACTTTCTCCCTCTCTCCTCTTCAAACATCATTACGCACAGAGATTTCCATCCACACGCAGCGAGGAAGAAGAAAAAAAACAAACGTGACTGACGCTTCGTTTGTGATGATGAGCTGAAAAGTTTGCAATGGAGATATTTTATTGAATGTCGAGAGTCGAGAGGGGACGTGCGGAAGAGGAGAAAGTTCCCGCTTGATGGAGAAGTCAGACTTTCACCGAGGAAACAGTAAAGCCGCACAGCGTCCACGTTGACTGCTACACCTCCAAAACTTTCTAACAACCTGTCAAAAGGACGTAGACAGTAAGCGCTGTGATTGGTCCTCTCGACCAACGCTCTACATTTCCGGTTCTCCGCTTATATACTTTGAGTTATAATGTGTTTAATGCAGCTTTGCGCACAATTGTTTACGTTTTACAGAAACAAAACTTAAAACCGCATGGTTCTTTTGCATACAGTATAAGCGCTGATAAAAACAGCTTGTGCTCTGATGCTGATGCGGTAGAATGCACTGGTAAAGTTTGGTTTGATCAGAACTTGTGCCTCATTTTCAAATATAATGCTGCTCTTCTGTTTCTGAATGCTACAAAATAATTCTTAATTGGTCATGGTAATACCGCATAACTCTGTAAAATATTAAGACGGTATCAAAATTTAGATACAGCCCAACCCTAGTTGACATGTCTAGCCTGCCAGCCGCCGTGTTCCAAATAGGAAGTGAGCAATGAAAGGGCGTTACCTTCATCACCCCCTTGCTTCCGACTGGCTCTTTGGTTGCTGTGATATTTGTGGTCAGATTTCAAATATGGAACACGGCTCCAGATTAGCCACTATAACTGCTAGCCTCAACAGATCTTTTTCACAATGGCCGGACCTGTGCCGCTGTAGGATTGTGGAACTTCCAGGTAATGGTTTTCTGTGGCAAAATGTCTGTGTAAGTTTCTGGCGTATTCTTCACCAGCTTCATAAATTTGGCCGATCACCAAATCTACAACCAACAAGGTCCACAAAGGATAGGAGAACATTCTTCATAAAGAATTTATCCACAACTATCGAGGTAAGAAAGACGAAAGCTTAAAAGAGAACAACAACGAGCATTAGTGAACTACTGAGCAAAACTAACAATATGGTCATGAAGAAAACAGAAGGAGCTTGTTCACTCAGACTGATTCTAAACTTCAAAGAAAAAATCCATTTCATGATGTTGATGTTAGCATAGATAGAGTTGTGCAGTTCGAATGCTAGAGATGTTCACAGTTACATATCCAACATCCAAACTGCAAATTATGCCAAACAATTCCACAGGAAGTTCCACAAACCTACAGTGCGGGAATTCCGACCATGGTGAAAAAGGTCTGTTTGTTCATTTGGAACTCTATGGGTGACGTGAGTCCACTTCTATATAGGGACTGTGGCCTATTCACATCAGACCAAATCTGTGAGAAAGTTCACTGTTTTCTCTGTCGGCATAAACAAAAGTATTATTTTTTTTCACAATAGCTACAGAGAGTGGCTTTAAGTCTGAAGATTTCTTTTTCTTTTGTTGGGTTATATTGGGGTGTTAGAGATTGACCAATATGTTCTTTGTTTTTTTTTTCATGGCCGATGCCGATACTTTATTTATTTATCCATCCATCCATCTTCTCCCTCTTAATCCGGCTGGGTCGAGGGGGCAGTTTGCTGCCCAATACTCATAGCACCTGACCCCCTATGAACCCCTCTGCAGGTGGTGAGCCCACAGGAGGGTGGACAACATGGTCCTTGATGTTAGTTCATAGGGGTGCGGGCACCTGCCCAGCGCGAGCGCAACCACACGACACCTCCGACCGCGCACGACTCCAGCACACGAGCTCCACGTGTGGCTGATATCACTGATACGAACAAACTCCGCTTCAAAACACACCCACACCCCCTTAAACGAGGAGCGCCCCGCAGCAGGACCCACACCTGCCCCACTCATTAGACACCCCCACACCGCTGGACTTCCTTCTCCGCTAAAGTGAGAGCTTTGTCTTGGTCTTATCTCGGACTCGAGCGCATTTGGACTCAGTCTTGTCATGGACTCAAGGTCTGAATACTGAGTGCGGTCATATTTTATTAAGGCCGCTGCTGTCGCCAATAAACTCATCCCGGTGTGCGGGAGGTGAGGGCTTCTCTCTGCAGCCTGTGCCAAATGCCAAATAAATCCGTTTGTCACAATGTGCGTTTGGTTTGGTAAATGTGCAGAGACTAAATACCACTTTAAAACAAGAGAATGTAACTCCAGTTAGGAATGTCAAAATACAGGGTTAAAACTCCTACCCACTTTATTCACTTTGAAACAGTTTTGTGTAAAGTGCCAGTGGAAGTTCTCTTAAAGAAGAGGTTCTTAAACTGTGGGTGAGGGTCCAAAAAGGGGTGCAGAGTGTTTAAGTGCAGAACTAAATTAATATTAATCAGATAAAATTAGTTTTTTTGTTTTTGCAGTAGTTTGGTATTTAGTAGTTTGGTATTTAGTAATAGTTTGGGTTTTTTTTTTTTAGTTGGGTATTTTTCCTGTAAAGATATCGAGATATATATTGTATATCGAGATATAGCAAAATATATCGAGATATATTTTTTGGCCCATATCGCCCAGCCCTAATCTCTCTGTGTTAATAAAAAGTAGGAGTGGGTTTCGCCGCTTCGCTTGTTTTGCCTTGTTTGTGCCGTGCTCGCCCCCGCCTCCTCGCTTTTGTCCCCCCGAGCTCCTCCGCGGAGCCCAGAGCTGGACTCAGACTAAACCAAGACTAGGACTAAACCAGGACTAGGACCAGTGCTCTACAGTGCACCCATTTCACTTGCATTTGCGAGCATTCCAGCGTGCGAACGGCGAAAACAAAACAGGCACACCTGTGCAAGTGCTTCTGCAGCTCACAATAAGGAGAACTGCGCACAGACGTTATGTGACGAGTTCAAAATGCACACTTGCCCAGGCCGAACGCAACCGAACTGTGCTCGGGCACGACACCTCTGACCGCGCACGACTCCCAGCATACGAGCCCATGTGTACGCCGATAGCACTCATACGTAACACACTCAAACACACCCAAGCACCGCAGCAGGACCCACACCTGTCCCACCACAGTAGATAACCCCACACCGCTGGATTCTTACTTCTCCGCCAAAGCGAGAGCTTTGTCTTGGTCTTGTCTCGACTCGAGCGCATTTGGACTCGGTCTGGATACTGGAGTGCGGTCATAGGCTCGAAGCAAAAACTAATTTTATGTCTGTGTTTGCACAGAGCAGACCTATGGCATAGAGCAGGCTAAAGTTTGCCTAATAAAATGCCAAATAAATCTGTTTGTCACAATGTGCGCTTGGTTTAGAAAATGTGCAGAGACCAAATACCACTTTAAAACAAGAGAATGTAACTCCACTTAATTTGAAAATACAGGTTTAAAATCCTACACCTGTCCCACCGCTCAGTAGATACCCCACGCTGCTGGACTATGCCAATACTAATTTTATGTCCGTGTCCGCACAGAGCAAGTGATAAGTGACCTGAAGTTTGCCTAAGAAAATTCCAAATCTGTTTGTCACAATGTGCATTTGGTTTGGTAAATATGCAGAGGCTAAATACCGCTTTAAAAACCAGTTAGGAATTTGAAAACAGGTTTAAAAATCCTATCTACGCTTTTCACTTTGAAACAGTTTTGTGTAAAGTGCCAGTGGAAGTTCTCTTAAAGAAGAGGTTCTTAAACTGTGGGTGAGGGTCCAAAAAGGGGTGCAGAGTGTTTCAGTGCAGAACTAAATTAATATTAATCAGATAAAATTAGTTTTTTTGTTTTTGCAGTAGTTTGGTATTTAGTAGTTTGGGTTTTTTTTTTAGTTGTGTATTTTTCCTGTAAAGATATCGAGATATATATTGTATATCGAGATATAGCAAAATATATCGAGATATATTTTTTGGCCCATATCGCCCAGCCCTAATCTCTCTGTGTTAATAAAAAGTAGGAGTGGGTTTCGCCGCTTCGCTTGTTTTGCCTTCTTTGTGCCGCGCTCGCCCCCGCCTCCTCGCTTTTGTCCCCCCGAGCTCCTCTGTGGAGCCCGGAGCTGGACTCAGACTAAAACCAAGACTAGGACTAAACCAGGACTTCAGGACCAGTGCTCTACAGTGCACCCATTTCACTTGCATTTGCGAGCATTCCAGCGTGCGAACGGCTAAAACAAAACAGGCACACCTGTGCAAGTGCTTCTGCAGCTCACAATAAGGAGAACTGCGCATTTACAGACGTTATGTGACGAGTTCAAAATGCACACTTGCCCAGGCCGAACGCAAACCGAACTGTGCTCGAGACACGACACCTCTGACTGCGACGACCCCAGCATACGAGCCCATGTGTACGCCGATAGCACTCATACGAACACACTCAAAACACACCCAAGCACCCAGCAGGACCCACACCTGTCCCACCACAGTAGATAACCCCACACCGCTGGACTTCTGATTTCTCCGCCAAAGCGAGAGCTTTGTCTTGGTCTTGTCTCGACTCGAGCGCATTTGGACTCAGGTCTGGATACTGAGTGCGGTCATAGGCTCAAGCAAAAACTAATTTTATGTCTGTGTTTGCACAGAGCAGACCTATGGCATAGAGCAGGCTAAAAGTTTGCCTAATAAAATGCCAAATAAATCTGTTTGTCACAATGTGCGCTTGGTTTAGAAAATGTGCAGAGACCAAATACCACTTTAAAACAAGAGAATGTAACTCCACTTAATTTGAAAATACAGGTTTAAAAATCTCACACCTGTCCCACCGCTCAGTAGATACCCCCACGCTGCTGGACTATGCCAATACTAATTTTATGTCCGTGTCCGCACAGAGCAAGTGATAAGTGACCTGAAGTTTGCCTAAGAAAATTCCAAATCTGTTTGTCACAATGTGCATTTGGTTTGGTAAATATGCAGAGGCTAAATACCGCTTTAAAACCAGTTAGGAATTTGAAAAAACAGGTTTAAAAATCCTATCTACGTTTTTCACTTTGAAGCAGTTTTGTGTAAAGTGCCAGTGGAAGTTCTCTTAAAGAAGAGGTTCTTAAACTGTGGGTGAGGGTCCAAAAAGGGGTGCAGAGTGTTTCAGTGCAGAACTAAATTAATATTAATCAGATAAAATTAGTTTTTTTGTTTTTGCAGTAGTTTGGTATTTAGTAGTTTGGGTTTTTTTTTTAGTTGTGTATTTTTCCTGTAAAGATATCGAGATATATATTGTATATCGAGATATAGCAAAATATATCGAGATATATTTTTTGGCCCATATCGCCCAGCCCTAATCTCTCTGTGTTAATAAAAAGTAGGAGTGGGTTTCGCCGCTTCGCTTGTTTTGCCTTCTTTGTGCCGCGCTCGCCCCCGCCTCCTCGCTTTTGTCCCCCCGAGCTCCTCTGTGGAGCCCGGAGCTGGACTCAGACTAAACCAAGACTAGGACTAAACCAGGACTAGGACCAGTGCTCTACAGTGCACCCATTTCACTTGCATTTGCGAGCATTCCAGCGTGCGAACGGCGAAAACAAAACAGGCACACCTGTGCAAGTGCTTCTGCAGCTCACAATAAGGAGAACTGCGCACAGACGTTATGTGACGAGTTCAAAATGCACACTTGCCCAGGCCGAACGCAACCGAACTGTGCTCGGGCACGACACCTCTGACCGCGCACGACCCCAGCATACGAGCTCCATGTGTACGCCGATAGCACTCATACGAACACACTCAAAACACACCCAAGCACCGCAGCAGGACCCACACCTGTCCCACCACAGTAGATAACCCCACACCGCTGGACTTACTTCTCCGCCAAAGCGAGAGCTTTGTCTTGGTCTTGTCTCGGACTCGAGCGCATTTGGACTCAGGTCTGGATACTGAGTGCGGTCATAGGCTCGAAGCAAAAACTAATTTTATGTCTGTGTTTGCACAGAGCAGACCTATGGCATAGAGCAGGCTAAAGTTTGCCTAATAAAATGCCAAATAAATCTGTTTGTCACAATGTGCGTTTGGTTTAGAAAATGTGCAGAGACCAAATACCACTTTAAAACAAGAGAATGTAACTCCACTTAATTTGAAAATACAGGTTTAAAAATCCTACACCTGTCCCACCGCTCAGTAGATACCCCCACGCTGCTGGACTATGCCAATACTAATTTTATGTCCGTGTCCGCACAGAGCAAGTGATAAGTGACCTGAAGTTTGCCTAAGAAAATTCCAAATCTGTTTGTCACAATGTGCATTTGGTTTGGTAAATATGCAGAGGCTAAATACCGCTTTAAAACCAGTTAGGAATTTGAAAAAACAGGTTTAAAAATCCTATCTACGTTTTTCACTTTGAAGCAGTTTTGTGTAAAGTGCCAGTGGAAGTTCTCTTAAAGAAGAGGTTCTTAAACTGTGGGTGAGGGTCCAAAAAGGGGTGCAGAGTGTTTCAGTGCAGAACTAAATTAATATTAATCAGATAAAATTAGTTTTTTTGTTTTTGCAGTAGTTTGGTATTTAGTAGTTTGGGTTTTTTTTTTAGTTGTGTATTTTTCCTGTAAAGATATCGAGATATATATTGTATATCGAGATATAGCAAAATATATCGAGATATATTTTTTGGCCCATATCGCCCAGCCCTAATCTCTCTGTGTTAATAAAAAGTAGGAGTGGGTTTCGCCGCTTCGCTTGTTTTGCCTTCTTTGTGCCGCGCTCGCCCCCGCCTCCTCGCTTTTGTCCCCCTGAGCTCAATATAAATATATTGAGAATCAGTCGTGGTTGAACAGTTCTTGGACTTAATGATCTTCATGTGGGAAAAGGCCGACTCACATAAATGGTTTTATAGATCTATCTTCATTTTATCTGATAAATGTTAATTTAAGCTTAAAATAACCCAACTATACTACTCTTAAACATGATGCCCCTTTTTGGACCCTCACCCACAGTTTGAGAACCCTTCTGTAACAGAACTTCCACTGGCACTTTACACAAAACTGTGATGAAAGTGAAGTGGGTAGTTGGAAACCTGTTTTTTTTCTTTTCAAGTTCAACTGGTCACATTCTTTTACTGGTTTTGCAGTGATATTTACCTCTGCACATTTACCAAATGAAGACCTGCTCTGTGCTGTACACCTGCTCTGTGCTGTACACCTGCTCTGTGCTGTACACCTGCTCTGTGCTGTAGACCTGCTCTGTGCTGTGCACCTGCTCTGTGCTGTAGACCTGCTCTGTGCTGTACACCTGCTCTGTGCTGTACACCTGCTCTGTGCTGTACACCTGCTCTGTGCTGTGCACCTGCTCTGTGCTGTAGACCTGCTCTGTGCTGTAGACTTGCTCTGTGCTGTACACCCGCTCTGTGCTGTACACCCGCTCTGTGCTGTACACCTGCTCTGTGCTGTGCACCTGCTCTGTACTGTAGACCTGCTCTGTGCTGTACACCTGCTCTGTGCTGTACACCGTAACATAAGATTAGTTTTTGCTTCTCATTTTGTCTTGCTCCCCCCTCCATGCTCGCAGAAGGGAGCCTCTGTGCGCTCTATGAGGAGAGGGGTGAGTGCGCTGACATGAGGCAGATGGACGGGTAGGAAGCTTTAAGAAGTTTAACCTGCTCTGTGATACACACATCTACGCGATTGTACACAAGCTGGACAAGCTGCGCACGCTGTCCGTCCGTGTGGTGATGCGCCGCACAGTGTCCGTGGGCTCCACACGAGCGCTGTGCTCCTGCACACCTGTAAGTTACAAGCTTATTGACGACTGCAGCGGCCGTAATGAAATATGATCGCACTCGACGACAGTCAGATCTCGAGTCCGAGGCAAAACCGAGTCCAAGCGCCTTCAAGACCGAGTCCAAACGTGGTCCAAGATCTACCAACACTACCTTGGCGATCGACTGGTAGATCGCGATCAGCGTATTGGGCACCGCTGCTTTAGTCCAGGCCTGAGGTAAAATTATAAAATCCACATGCCCTCCCACGGAAAAGTTGCGTAGTGCTGCTCTAATTACACTTCACTCTAGCAATAATACTACAATACTAGAGGTGTAACAATATCCAAGTCACGTATGAACCTCATGATACACTATTTATTGCGATATCGTGGGAAATCTCACAATATTATAATATTCTACAGAATAACAAGACTGACATTCTAAAATGCTTTGACCAGTCATTTGGTACAACATTTATTGTGATTAGGGATGGAACAATATCCAAATCTCTCTGTACAATAATTTCACCTTTAACATCTCACCGTACCAGATTTATTGCAATATTTTGTGGAGGCTCAAAAAACTGTGAAAATGCAACTTTTCCCCCTAAAAATGCTTCCACAAGACTTAATCCAAAGAATGAAGATGTAAAAGTGCTTAGAACAGTTATTTCTTCATGTCGTCTGCACTGAAACGGAGCAAAGGATCATGGTCTATGTAGTTCCCTCTGTTTTTTCCTGCATCATAACTATTCATTTAAGCAAAGAGACTTGTGATTCGATAAAATGTGATGGTCCACGATATTATTGTGAGACCTCTGACGATAAGTTTGCACCGTATTTTGGTTATTGTTACATCCTTATATGATACAGTGACGGTGTGTGGTGTGTTTTGTCCTGGGGGAAGAGCAGGTTTTGAACTGTGTTGTGGTCTTTGGAGAGAGGGGCCAGCGTGCTTGGAGTCACTTCCTCTGCTATGGATTCTCTCTCAGATCTAACCGTAGACGAGAGACACAACCGTCACTCTAATGTATCAGTGAAATATCCAACTGAATACGATGGTTCGTTTCAAACATAGGCTGGAAATGTTTCAATTTTATTATTTTTTTATGGAGCCCAACCAACCAAACTCGGACTAAATCGTGTGTGTGTGTGTGTGTGTGTGTGTGTGTGTGTGTGTGTGTGTGTGTGTGTGTGTGTGTGTGTGTGTGTGTGTGTGTGTGTGTGTGTGTGTGTGTGTGTGTGTGTGTGTGTGTGTGTGTGTGTGTGTGTGTGTGTGTGTGTGTGTGTGTGTGTGTGTGTGTGTGTGTGTGTGTGTGTGTGTGTGTGTGTGTGGACAAGGTGGATTTTCAGACTCATAGAAAAAAAATCTCAGACATTATTTTTAAATATATTATAAAATAAATGCAATGTTTTATTTGTATGTAGAAATTCTTAAATGATTATAACAGATTGTAATATTTCTTCTTACTTTGTCTTTTAGGGACCAACTCTGTGGATGAACAGGGAAACCAGGTATGTAGATTTTATTTCACAGTTTGTGTTAGTTTCTTTACACTCTTTAGACAACAGAATGTGACTTTTTTAGTATCGATACCTGCTCAATGAGTGTCCCGGTTCAATACTAGTTGTGGAATCGATTACTATCTCTTGAGTCCCACTTGTACATTAAAGCTTCCATCACTGCAGCTTGCTGGAAATGGGATTCTGGCCATACTCGCATCTAGTGGTAGAAACCTGTGACTTCCATTACAACATATTTAAGAACAATAGGGAATATTTTGAAGTTTGGTTTAGTCATAGGTGTTTATGTTGTTGTTTTTTTTGATGGTTGCTTTGTTAATTAAATGCATAGTTAGTTTTAGGGCCCTACCGATATATTGGTTGGCCGATATTATCGGCCGATATGGGCTCTTGGAAACATATCGGGTATTGGGCAAAATCTTGCCGATATCAATCAATCAATCAAACTTTATTTCTAGAGCACTTTTCATACAAAAGTGCAACACGAAGCGCTTATGGGCCAATATTCTACATGGACATCTTTTACCTTGTTCTAAAGCTCAGACTCTCTATATTCTGCCCATTTAATCCAATTTACATACAGATAAATATCCTGATATGTGGCTCCACATCAGGATTTAACTGCGGAGGCATTTGTCTGTGTCCATCCTGCCCCTGAACACATTGCCATGTGTCTCTGTTTGCACTCGCATCCGTAGTTCCATGTGCCTACATACACGGTCTAAGTGTGCACAACACTGAGATTATATTCTTTTTCCGGACGATCGCTGTGAGTCTGGATTAAAAGGACATTTATTAGTGAAGATTTATGATCTGAGAAGAGCCTGTGTGAGTGCTGATGGAAATGTGTCAGTTTTGAAGCTAGTTTTGGTTCTTTCTCATTGGTTAGCCATTAGCTGCTGTAGGTCCCACACATAAACAGGCTGTTTTCTCTTTTAGCGACTGTAAAGTGACTATAGTGGCTGTATATATGTTACTGGACACGCATTGATATGTAATTGAGCTGTGAATAGGAGTGTGAATTATGGGCATTTAGCAGATCATTAATTACCACGGTGTACATGCATCTACCGCTAAAGGCTAACAGTGGTAGTTTACTCACAGTACTTCCTTTACTGGCTAGAATATCATACAAAAATGCCATTAGGCCAACCTACTGTTTTTAAACATGACATAAAGAGGCAGAATAATAATAAATGTTGCCTAAATAAACCCAATTGAAAATCCAATCGCGCCAAACCTTTTTGGCGCGATTGGATTTTGTTTTATAAACAAATGAAGATTTACAGTGAATTTTTACGTCATAAATATATTGGTGATTATATCGGCGATCGGCAGCTCCAACTCACAGTTTATCGGTATCATATTGGCCGCAACAAAACTTTTTTGGTAAAACAAAATACATTTTCCGAGGCTTTCCAAAAAATAGCTCCAGTGCCCAATCTTAAGGGACCTCCTCGGATTCTGGCCCATATATTGCGCGGGGGCCGCCCGGGCCAGGGCCCCAGACTGCGCCGGCTTTGTGCGGTTCTGAGTGTCAGGATGAGCCCGGAGGTTCACCCGCGTAGATGAGGTGAGCAAATGGACCGGTGTCCGAGCTCCAACACGCAGGGCGAAGCGCAGAGCTCGGACACCGCTGCCAGATTGCATTTTGCGGAGACCTGCTCTGCTACACTCACGGCCCCGTCCACAGAGGTGTGGGAGGAACGGTTTCCCATCCCAGTGCCGCGGACTGGACGCCTGGCCCGGGCAGAGAGTCAGGTTCTGATAGCAAATTGTGCAGGTGTTTTATAAGTGTAGCTACCTCTGACATGTATGTGCACTCTCTTTCTCTCTGCATGTGAGCGAGAACGTCAGAATCGCATTGGGAAAAAAACAAAAAAAGAGGCGGATCTCAATCTGTGACGCTTGGTCATCAGTGTCTGTAGAACTGCAAGAATGTGAATGTAGAATGTGCCCAAGGCAATCTCTACAAGCTCTGCACTTCGGCAGATCGTGTACATGTTCTTATTCTTCACGATTTAATATCGTCAGATCGCACACCCCTAAGTAGTAGTAGTTTTAATTTGGCCCTGGTTTGATATCTTGTAAGAGTAGTAGCAATAGTGGCAGTAGTAGTAGTAATAGGAGTAGTAGCAGAAGTAGTAATCGGAGTAATAGCAGTAGTTGTAATTGTAGTAATTGCAGTAATAGCAGTAGTAGTAATATTAGTAATAGTAGTAGCAGTAATGGCAGTAGTAGTAACAGCAATAATAGCAACAGTAGTAGGAATAGTAGTAACAGTAGTAGGAATAGCAGTATTCAATTCATGGCAAGGCAAGTTTATTTGTACAGCACAATTCGTACACAAAGTAATTCAAAGTGCTTTATAGAATAAGAAATACATTAAAATCACAATACAAACAAATTAAAACATAAATAATCATCATAAAATTTTAAAATTGAGATGTGACATTAAATGAGAGAGAATTAGAAAGAAGAGTAGAGTGTGGAATGGAAAATTAAAACCTTTCAGTCATATGCACAGCTAAACAGAACCGTTTTTAGCCTGGATTTAAGCAGAGTCAGAGTCTGTCTCACATGTTCAGACTGTTCCAGGTTTTAGCTGCATGAATCTGAAACTCTGACTCCCCGAATTTAGTCCTGACTCTGGGACCAGCAGGAGGCCGGTCCCTGAGCTCCTCAGATGCAGATGATTCATGTGGCACTAACATGTCAGAGATGTGCTTTGGAGTGAGGCCATGGAGAGACTTGTGCACAAGCAGAGCTGCTTTAAAGTCTCTGAGCCACAGGGGGCAGTGCAGAGACCTGAGCACAGGACTTATGTGCTCGTACTTCCTGGTTCGAGTCAGGACCTGAGCTGCAGCGTTCTGGATGTTCTGTAGCTGTTTTACAGCTCGTTTGGAGAGGCCAGTGAGAGACAAACGCATGGATAAGTCTCTCCAAGTGCTTTAGACAGTCGACCTTTGATTTTTGCTGTTTTTTTAGATGGTAAAAGGCTGCAGATGTTATTGATTTGATGTGGCTGTTAAAATTCAAGTCTGAGTCCATTATTACCCCGAGATTTCTAGCCTGATTTGAAGGTTTTAGAGAGAGAGACTGGAGGTAACTGCTGACACTGTCTCTTTGTTTCTGTGGCCAAACACTGTGACTTCTGTCTTGTCTGAGTTTAGCTGGAGAAAGTTGTTTTCCCTCCACACACTGATCTGTTGGAGCAGTGGCAGAGTGAGTCCACTGGTCCATAGTACTGCTGCCAGTGAGACATAGATCTGAGTATCGTCTGCATAGTTGTGGTAGGACACATTATTGCTGCGTATTAACTGGCCTGTAGGGGGCAGCATGTAGAGACTGAACAAAACTTGGACAGTGCTGAGGATATTTGTATATGACTATGTAGAGTATGGAGGGCGATTGTTTTAGCTCCATTTTGAAGGAAACACACTCAAATGATGAAAACACCCCAAATGACAACTGTCATTACACTGTGTGTAACCAAATGATCTCTAAAAAAAATGCACACACACCTCCACCCTTTTTGTTGACCCGTGTTTCAGATTCAAAATTGAAGTTGGGAGGAGTTGATTCCACTAGCACTGCATTACCTGTGTGTTTGTCAAGCCATGTGTCAGTTAAAAACATAAAGTCAAGATTAAAAGAAGAAATAAAATCATTAATTAAAAATGATTTGTTACATAAAGATCTGCCATTGAGCACAGCATGTTTCAGATTAGTTTCAGTAGGACTGGATGTTATCTTCTTACAGGGAATGTGGACTAAATTTCTCTGATTAGACACTCTAACTGTCCTTCTGTTCATCTGCGTGGTGTAACTGCAGATATAATATAGCTCCATCACAGGGCCCCAGCCTGATATATTTATCATGACTGTGTCCTGGGACAGCAGAGGCCCTGTGCCTCCAGCTCCTGGTGATAACAGCTCTGGGAGGAGGCGGGGGAGGGCGAACAGGGGGGAGTTTGGGTGAGGGACCAGAGGAGGGCCGAGGAGGTGGAGTGGGAGGGGGTTTGGGTGAAGGAGCAGGGGGAAGTTTGGGTTTGGGTGAAAGGTTAGACCCTCTAACAGCTGGGACGGCCTTTGTTGGTGAAATGGGCACAGTTTTGTACGGTGAAAAGTTCAATAGTCTTGATGTCAGAACACCTGACCGTGTGTGTGGTGTGGAAGGAGTCATCTTGATTCCTGATCTGATGATGTTTTCTAGATGGTTGGGAAGGGCCATGGGTGAAGGTGGAGAGGAGAAGGACAGTGAAGAGTCCATTGATGGAGTAGATGTAGCAAACGGGACCCTGGGTTTGTCTGTGGGCAGTGGAGGTGATTGGTCTGCTGGCTCATTCTCTGGGGCATTCATCCATCCATCTTCTCCCGCTTAATCCAGCTAGGTCGCGGGGGCAGTTTGCTGCCCCCCCCATGAACCCCTCTGTGAGTGGTGAGCCCACAGGAGGGGGGACGTCATGATGTTAGCCTTGATGTTAGTTCAGGTGCTGCATGTGTGTTGCCACTCAGCCACCGTGCCGCCAGAATTTAATTCAATTCAGTTTTGCTTATATAGCCCAGAATCACAACAAGCCCCAATGTTCTTCACAGTGAAAAACATGGAAACATAATCTGACACAGACATCAGCAAACACATTGTCCCATCCTCAGTCTCTCAGTGAACACATGATCCTCGGTGCCAGAGCAAAAAACCCACCGGCAGGTGCAGTATGGGAAAATTCTCTCAGACACTGTTGCCAACCAGCTGTCGCCGTACGGCACCTTCAGACCTGAGAGCAGCAGTAATAGTAATAGTAATAGTAGTGATTGTAGTAATAGCAGCAATAGCAATAGTAGTAGTAGTAGTAGTAGTAATAGTAGTAATCGTAGTAGTCATTTTAATTTGGCCCTGGTTTGATGATGATGATGATGATAATAATAATAATAATGACTTCAGAACGACTTATTGAGAGTGACAAAACATGATGACTTGGAGCTGCCTATTTTTCAAACAAGTGACTTTCATCAACCTCCTGTGGGCTCACCACCTGCAGAGGGGTTCATAGGGGGTCAGGTGCTATGAGGATTGGGCAGCACGCTGTCCCCGCGACCCAGCCAGATTAAGCGGGAGAAGATGGATGGATGGATGGATGGATGGACTTTCATCAATTTGACTTTGAAAATTATATAGATCCAGAGAATAACTTCTTTAATGACCTTAATAATAAATGTCAGTACTACTCTGATGACCAGTTTAACAATTCTGTTAAAACTGAAAATAAATTGTCTATAATACATTTTAATTGTCGAAGTCTATATGCAAATTTCACTTGCATTAAACAGTACCTTAAACAACTTTCACAATCATTTAATATCATTGCACTATCTGAAACCTTGGCTCAAAGACAACAAAAAAACAGATTTTGAAATGGAAGGCTATGATTTAATTTGTATGAATAGAAAGAACAAAACTGGAGGAGGGGCTTTATTTGTAGATAAGGGTCTGTCTTACAGAGTATTTGAGGAAATATCAAATGTTGTAGACAATGTTCTGGAATGTATCACAATAGAATTAATCATGGACAAAAAGAAAAATGCTATAGTGAGTTCTTTGTATAGAGCACCTGGGTCTAATTTAAACATATTTAACAATTACATTGAGGAAAACTTTTCTAAGGCAAGCAAAAAGGATATGTTTATATTATGCAGTGATTTTAATATTGATTAACTCAACCCAAACAAGCATAAATCAACAGGACTTTATCAGTGTCATGTACAGCTTATCCTTTTATCCTAAAAGTACTAGACCAAGTCGCAAAACAACACATTGCTCAATATTAATTGACAACATTTTCTCAGATACTTTACACGACAACTTAAGAAGTGGCTTGTTAATTAATGACATCACTGATCACCTTCCAGTTTTCATTATTTTGGGACGGTACCTGCAAAAAATTACAAAATAAAAGGCTACTTTATAGAAGGCTCAAGTCAGATGAAGCTCTAAAGGTACTTGACATGCGAGTGGGATACAGTTTATAAGGAAAATGATGTGAATAATGCTTATGATGAATTTCCCAAAAAAAATTTAAGAGGTTTTGGGACAAACATTGCCCCCTTGTGGCAGATCAGAGACATGACAAACACAAAGACAACCAGTGGATCACAAAAGGCCTGCAGAATGCATGGAAAAAGAAAAATGCACTGTATAAAGAATTCTTAGGAAAGAACAGTTGAAGCTGAAAGGAAATATAAAAGATATAAAAACAAGCTAACTAGTATTATAAGAAGATGTAGATTATTATTGTAAATTACTGGAAAAAACAATAACATAAAAAACACATGGGGAATTCTAAATAACATTATCAGAAACAAAAATAAGCAAGCCCAGTATCCTCAGTATTTTGTGGGAAAGGATAACATGAATGAAAGTAACAGGGACAGCACAGTAACAAGTTTTAATCAATATTCTGCATCTATCAGCCCAAATCTAGGGAAAAACTGATGCATCACATTCTGAAGGATCTGTCATCGAATGGAACAGTCATTCACTGTATTTAGAGCCCATAACGGTAAAAGAAATTATTGATAATTCATTCAAAAGTAAATTCTCTACTGATTGTGACGACATGGGCATGAAATCACTTAAAGCAATAATAGAGGGTGTCTGTAAACCACTAACCTGCATGTGTGATCTGTCATTCCAAATGGGTCAATTTCCTAATAAAATGAAAACGGCAAAGGTCATTCCATTGTACAAATCTGGTGACAATCATCTCTTCACAGATTACAGGCCTGTCTCTCTCCTCTCACAGTTCTCCAAAGTCTTAGAAAAAGCATTTTGCAACAGATTAGATGAATTTATAGAAAAACATAACCTAATTTTGGCCAATCAGAGTGGATTCAGAGCAAACCGGTCAACGGCACCTGCTCCAACAGATCTTATTGAAGAAATCACAAATTCAATTGACAACAAAAAAATTGCTGTTTTTGGATTTAAAAAAAGCGTTTGACACAATAAACCCTGACAGATTGTTACAAAAAATGGAGCAGTGTGGGATTCGGGGGGTTGTTCTGAGCTGGATGAGGAGCTATTTAGAGAACAGGCTTCAATATGTGAAGATGGATGACAGCGAATCAAGTTACTTAAAAATGGCATGTGGATTGCCTCAGGGCTCTATACTCGGACCAACTTTATTTAATATTTATATAAATGATATTTGCGAAGTATCAAAAGTCCTAAAGGTAATTACTATTTGCAGATGACACAAATATTCTTTCATCAGGGGAGAATGTCCAGCAGTTGTTAACTATCACTTCTGAATTATGTAAAATAAAGCAATGGTTTGACTGTAAAACGCTTTCACTAAACTTAGAAAAAAACAATATTAGACTATTTGGGAACTGCAAAAATAATACTGAAATAAAAATGCAAATTAATGGTATAAGCCAAGAAAGAGTGTCTGAAATAAAATTTCTCATTATGGTGATAGACGACAAGATCTGTTGGAAATCTCATATCAGACATGTACAAACCAAATTGTCCAGAAGTATTTCAATATTAGCAAAAGCTAAATATATTTTGAACAAAAAATCACTTCAGATGCTGTACAACTCACTCATTTTACCATATCTATTGTACTGTTTAGAGCAGGGGTGTCAAACTCATTTTGGTCTGGGGGCCGTATGCAGCCTACTTTGATCCCAAAAGGGCCGGATCAGAAAACTCAGTTCTCTCTTCAAGTTATTGTATTTTTCTCCGTGTCTCGTAGTGGTGTTTAAGATTATATTCCTCGAGCAACGCCACTTGTTCCAAACACACTGAGCACAGATTTCCCATTCACCTCTGTCAACAAATAAGAATTAGACTATTTTTCTTGGGAAATCCTGAACTCAGCATCTGCTTTTCTCATTTTTTGACATTTTGCTGATGAGGGTCACGGTCGACAGTCAAAACGATCGTCCTTTAAGAGCGTTTGGAAAGAGGAAAGTCTTCATTTGTGCTGCTCTGGTGGGAGTCGCAACGTACAGAAACGCCGGAGACGCTGCTATGCTAAACGGTGCAGAAAATTAACAGAAAAATCTGAAAATTTTAAGTATTTTAATAGAAAAATCAGCCGAGGGCCAGATTAAAGGTCTTGGAGGGCCGGATCTGGCCCCCGGGCCGCATGTTTGACACATGTGGTTTAGAGGTCTGGGGAAACGCATACAAAAGTACATTACAATCACTGCGTCTTCTACAAAAGCAGCTGTACGGATGATACAGAAGGCCAGATACTGTGATCACACTCATCAGTTATTCATACAGTCAAAAATCCTGAAACTAAATGATCTTGTCACATTTAAAACAGCACAAATAATGTTTAAATCCGGCGACAAACTACTACCGAGACAAATCCAGTCAATGTTCACTGAAAGACATTGTGGATACAACTTGAGGGCACAGCTCAAATTTAAGATGCGAGAAATATGCACCGTGAAAAAAAGTTTTTCCATTTCCATAACGGGCATTAAATTGTGGAACTTCCTGAATATGGAGCTCAAAACAAGCAGAAATATAATCCACTTCAAACATAATTACAAGGAAAACATATTTGTTAAATACACTGAATTTGACGTATGAAATGAAATTTGTATTAAGAATTGCAATGTTTATGTAAAATGTCTTGTGATAAGAAAATATGGAAATGTATTGAACTAAAAAAGTGTATATGAAATATGTGGGGTAGAACTCTATAAGTTTTAAAACTTCTTCCTGCTCCTTTTGAGCATCTTTGACTCTTATTTGTTTGTTCACATGACAGTGCTTTTTTTTTTTTTTTTTAGATTTTAGATTTAGAAAAGCTCTACTGATGCTCAAATAAATAAATAATAATAATAATAATAATAATAATAATAATAATAATAATAATAATAATAATGCATCAGTTTTATACAGCGCTTTTCAGGACACTCAAAGATGCTTTACAGAGCATTATTCATTCACTCCAGACCTGGTGGTGGTAAACTACTATTGTAGCCACAGCTGCCCTGGGGCAGACTGACAGAAGCGAGGCTTCAATCTGCACCATCAGCCCCTCCGACCACCACCAACACTCGCGCACACACCACTTTCATACTAGGCAATGTGGGTGAAGTGTCTTGCCTAAGGACACAACGACAGTTTTTTGTGGCTGGCGCCCCCTCCCAGTGTCTCCCATCCAAGTCCTGACCAGGCCCTGCTGAGCTTCTGAGATCTGACGGGATCAGGCTTTGACGAGCCGGTGTGGCCACGATATCTTGATCAGTGGTGCGTTTACACTTGTACACACTTAAACTTACACACTTAACCCAGACTGAACCAGTTCTGGACTATACTGGGTGTAAACCAGGATTTTCTGTTGTTTAGTCCAGATTTAGTGCATGTTTGTATCTGGATTACGTTTAAAATAGTTTTTTATACACAAGAACAATGTCTTAAAGAATATCTGCTTGATAATCACTTATAAATCTTTATAGCATGAATTTAATGCTCACACATTTCCTCCTGTTTCCTAATGATCCATCTTTCCCAGACATTCCCACGTTTTTCAGATCTAAACATTACTCAGTCTCACCCTTCTTTATTAAGTGTCCTTTTTGGCACATTTAAAAATGTCCTCCTGTGGCACACTTCCTTTTAGCATCTGGGTCCCTGTTAGTGTCGTTAGCATATGTTAGCATGTCGGGGCACACTTTGCGGGTGGCTGTGACTTGTGGCTGGCGTGGGAGAGGAAGCAGCACACTTATCTCACCTGCTGTAGCGTTGGCTGTTCTAACTGGACTGTCGCATATCGCACTTTGGGCCACTCATGCGCTTTTAAACGAGTGTCGATTTTACCACCACTGGGGTATTTGAGGCTTCTTTTTTTCATCATTTTTCTTACTTTGTTAGGGTGACCAGACATTCCTATTTACAAGAACTCACAGTCCCAGTTTTGAGCCCCGTGTCCCCTGTCCAGCAGATTTATACAAGACAAGCGATTTGTCAGTTTTATACTAGAAATGACACAAATCCTTGCCAACAGTAAAAAAGAGGCATTGTAGCACAAGCTGAATAAGATTATATAGATTTTTTTTTTTTATTTCTTAAGTAAATTGTATGCAGTTTTTTTTGTTATTGTTTAAGTGCTGACGGGCCTACCTGTTAGTATATATGGGTGCCCGACCGATATATCGGTTGGCTGATATCGGCCGATATGGGCTCTTGGAAACATCTTGCCAACATGGGCCGATATTTCACGTGGACATGTTTTGCCTTTTATAAAGCTTAGACTATATATTCTGCCCATTTAATACAATTTACAGACAGATAAATGTCCTAATATGTGGCGTCGCATCAGTATTTGTCTGCGGAGTCATTTGTTTGTGCCCATCCCGCCCCTGAACGCATCGCCATGTGCACTTGTTTACACTTGCATGTTCTCCCTGTGTCTGGATGGGTTTCCTCCGGCCGCTCTGGTTTCCCCCATCAACCCAAAACATGCACTGTAGGTGTGAATGTTGTGTGAGTGTTGGTGGTGGTCGGAGGGACCGTTGGCGCCGGTTGGCCTGGCAGCCGCGCCTCCGTCACTCTGCCCCAGGGCAGCTGTGGCTAAAACAGTAGTTTACCACCACCGGGTATGGAGTGAATGAAGATGCTCTGTAAATAATCCTCTGTAAAGCGTCTTTGTGACATCTGTCTGTGAAAAGCACTATATAAATAAACACTTACTTACACTTACTATTCTTTTTACGGACAGTCAGTTTGAGTCTGGATTAAAAGGACAGTTATTAGTGCAGACTCGTGATCTGAGAGGAAGCTGTGTGAGTGGTAAGTGTCGGTTTCAAACCTAGTTTTGGTACTTTCTCATTGGTTAGCGATTAGCTGCTGTAGCTCCCCCATATAAACAGGCTGTTTTCTCTTCTATTAGTGACTGTAAAGTGACTATAGTGGCCGTATATATGTTACAGGAGATGCATTGGTATGTAAATGAGCTGTGAATAGTGTGAATTATCAGCATTCAGCATGTTCTCCTCGTGTCTGGATGGGTTTCCTCCTCCCCCATCAACCCAAAACATGCACTGTAGGTTGTGTGAGTGAGTGTTGGTGGTGGTCGGAGGGACCGTTGGCACCAGTTGGCCTGGCAGCCGCGCCTCCGTCACTCTGTCTTAGTAGTTTTTTATAGTAGTTTTATTGTACATATCTTTTATTGTTTATTTATGTGTGCACATTATGGAGAAGCTTGTAATCTCATTATACTTGTATAATGACAATAAAGGCATTCTATTCTATTCTATTCTGTCCCAGGGCAGCTGTGGCTACAATAGTAATTTACCACCACCAGGTATGGAGTGAATGAAGAATGTTCTGTAAATAATCCTCTGTAAAGCGTCTTTGTGACATCTGTCTGTGAAAAGCGCTATATAAATAAATACTTATAGTATTTACAGAGTGATCATTTACCCAGTTTATATGTTTGATTGGTAATCACTTTCTGTGTTCTGCATTCTGTGTGGTTGTTACAATATTAACAGAGACTTTCATTAGTGAAGTACTGCGCGTGCGCAGTGTCAAATTAACCCATGAGAAAAGTGGCTTTTAAAGGTTTACTTTTTATATAAATCAGCCAACTTTTCAAGCCACTCTAAAGTTTTTGTTGTGATTTCAACCATATGGTTTTCATGGCCGTCAGTTATCGGAGTGAATCATTCATTTAGATAAGGTCTGCTCTAGAGTCTATGTAAACCAAATGTTGTGACAGTGGTCACTTGGGTGCTCTCTCCAGCTCAGATTCCAGCTGAAATTGTCACCTCTGTCTAAGACCAGCACACTCCACCTTCTCTGTGAATGCGCTCACAGTGACACATGAAAGACCCGATACTGACGCTGACGACCCCCATTTCCCCCAAAGCCACTTAACACACTCTTAGAGCTCCACTTTAGAATAGAACCTCATTACAGCTGTTTGGTCGCACATTAGGGCTGCAGAAGACTGGAAATAAGTGCCATTTAAAGAGGGAGTATTAGCTTTGTGAATGAGCCGTCTTTGTATAAAGAACTTGTAACAGGGTCTAGATTGGTCTCCATGAAGATAGGAAGGTTTAATGTTATACTGTGAAACATCCCAGACAAAGTGATAACATCTCCATGGAGAAAAGCATTAGACGGAGCCTCCACCAGCATCAGTACTGTCAGTATTACAGTAAACACCAAATGTTAGTACACACTTCTCTCAGGGGCTCTCTCCAGCTCTGATTCCCGCTAGAATCATCACCTCTGAACAAGAGTGGCACACTCCACATGAAAGATCTGCTACTGCCTCTAACGACCCCCATTTCCTCGAGAACCAAGACCAGGACTGAACTCAGACTAGACCAGGACTAGACCAGGACCTGCTACAAAGTCCAGCCATAAACCTGACTGATGGGAGCTGTCCATTCACACAGATTACTTTTGGATTCTCATCCTTCTGTACTTTTCAAATGTCATTATGGAAAAGTCTCCAATAGGTCCAGCGTAGGTCTGAAAAAGCCCGGACTAAAGAATGACACTGACTGTTGGTGGTAAAGGAGAAATTCAGTTTGTCAACTGCACAAAGTATTTTTGGTCGAATATGTTTCGCAGTTTATCCAAGTGAAACATGTTCAACCAAAAAACTGTCCAGTTGACAAACTGATTTTCTCCTTTGCCATTTATTCTCCCTGGACGACTGAGGGATTCTAACACAGACTATCGGTGCTGTCACAATACCAACACTGCAGACTATATTTGGTTTGCTTTTTAGTGCTGTGTATGTCTTGGATTTACTTGCTGATAGTTGCGTGGAAGCTGATCTTTTGTATCCAACATTGATGGTTCTTTATTTTTTTTATTTTTAGACAAATTTTATTCATTCATGGGGAAATGACTTGGACACAGCTCACAGCTTATTATAATAACAAAAGAGAAATTCTATAACATTCTAAATAAACAGTAGTGCTGCCACTAACGACTAATTTTCTAACGATTAATCTCTCGACTAATTTTTCGATTAGTCGACTAATCTAAACGACTAATTAAAAAAAAAAAACAAGCGGTTCTAACACACACAAGTGTGTGTGTTAGATTTTCCCGGGAGGTTACCTTGTGTGTGCGAGGTGCAAAGGTTATTGCTGTTATGTCTGTTGTGTTTGTGCTCATTCGACAATGTTGAACAACGATATGCACACACAATTTAACGAGTATGCACGAGCAGCATATGCAACGGTATTCTCAATACCTCATGCATCGTGGTCGTGCTCCCGTGAAAAGCCAAAGAAGTCTTGCAGAGTGTACAAACCACTCTATCACCAACTGTCCGAAAGTATTCCCAGAGTTTCGAGGCTTTAGGTCTTGGTCCGACTCCGGCCGCTGGCATTTTCTCAAATGCTCAAATCGGGGGAAGGGGGAAGAGAGAAAGAGAGAGACCAGCCAGCAGCGTGCGCACGGCAAATACTTCCTCAAGTTTGTTTTCTTTTGCGGTGCCATTATATACCACTGCTGTTAGCCTTTGGTGAAGCCGAGGTTAGCCACCTCGGCGTCAACCCCGGATGTAGCCGCTGTCAGCAGCACCGGTGTCCGCCTCGAGTGTAGTACTACTAGTGGTGTGGAGGGGAAATACCTGATCTCAGGCAAGCGAAAGGTCTCTGGACGAGCCGTTTGAGACCAAAAATAAATAAAGGCGAATATACAAAAAAATTGTAGTCGACTCATTTTCATATTCGATTACGTCGACAACGTCGAATAATCGCGGCAGCACTAATAAACAGCAAAAATAGCAAGAGACAGGTATCAAATAATGCAGAATTATATAAATGTGTTTGCCCAAGTACAAATAAAATGGCAATATAGTAATAGCTTTATATAGCTGAGATATATATATATTTATTTAAAATCACAACATGTAACTTTTAGCCCAAAATGCAACAACAAAAGTTTGGGAAAAAAATGTGTCCTTACTGTGAGTGGGCTTGCATCTCCACAGACCTGACACTCATTTGCCTATAATCTCTCAGTACGGTTTAAAACTTGTGTTCCGACACTCACAGCCTCAGTAGGTTCTAGACTTCTAGAGTTACGGTGTTGAAATCAAGTTTAAATAAAAAAGTCTCAATGGATCCATTTTGGAAGATCCATAATCTGCAAACTCTACCTGGTCGGTTCAAAGTGCACTGTGTAACTTTGGCTCCCCCCCATAATGTTCAGCAGGATGGCATTTAATCTGACTATCTTCATGGAGACATTACAATGCCAAGTTACAGGTCAGATCGGTGGAGGGTGGGCCACATCACAGTAATAATGCATGTTTTAACTGGAGGTTCGAGAAATCAAACCAGTTTGAAATGTAATTATATATATATATATATGTGTGTCTGTGGAGGTCAAATCATAATCTTTGTTGTAAGATCAGGATTAGATATTTTTAGAAAGCCGCCTGTGTAATTTCTCAGCTGTCCACGCATGGTCCATAGCAAAAGAAAAATTCTAATCTCAACCAGGTTTTCGAGGGAAGATGCTTTGCTGTCAGCATCTGGCCGGAGCTGAAGAAGCCACTTTCAAAAACCTTTTGAAATGTTTCTTTTGATATTTTTACTAAATGGTGCAGCTCTAGTTTGACCCCAGTTAACATGCAAAGACTTCATATCGATGGCTCCATCAGCAAAACTTTGAATACCCTACATTTACTTTTTTTCTACACTAGGGCGACCAGACTCCTCCATTTACCCGGGACGGAGCCCCATGTCCACTCGCAGAAATGTCCCTATTTTTGACCAATTTGATCCCTGCCAACAGTTAAGAGAGGCATAAACTGTCCAGGTTTTTTGTTTTAGATTTTTGTTTAGGTAAAACTACGGAAAACACAAAGAAAATATGACTCCACTGACACTAAAATGCGGAGGTTCCTAGTTTTGGACTTTGAAAATCTGGTCACCCTATTCTAGACTGTACCTTTACCTTTTCTTTCAATGGGGTCGTGTAACTCATCATAAATAGGCTTATAAAAATACTATGAGAGACTTGGACTCTTTAGTATCTTGTTTACACCTTAAGGCTATGAATGTGAACTCTTCTAATGTGACCAGTGTCGATGCCGATGATGCTACTAGAAGCGATGTGGATGACGGGCTTTGTTGTAAATGACTTTACCTGGAAAAAAATGGAAAAATCGTTATACAGATCTATATCGACTCACCACTGAATCAGTGATGGATGGCTGCGTTTTGGGCTCAGTTTGTCATTTTCTTTTCAATCGTGGGGAGATTTTTCATATTTTCTGCAATACGATATGTAGAGAGATGATTTTGGGCCGTTAAAAAAATGTGACTCTACAGCTCTCTTAAAGGTCTGTAGTAAAAAGGACTGCGGGTGAGTTTGTGGTCGACTAAAATGACATAAACCAGTGTGGTATATGGAATGGTAATCGCTAAAAAGGTTTATATTAATCTTATGGAGAAGCTGATACCGTTCCTCAGTTTAAGATGTGGCTGAATGAACTGGTGTCTTGTATATGGAGATGATTCATTATGATTTGGAGGATAAAGGCGACGGTTTTAACAAGATTTGGCGTCCGATCAAAATCTTCTGATCAAAATATGACGGCATAAATTTTATATATCTGCCACGTTCATATATACACTGAACAAAAATTTAAACGCAACACTAATAATTAATTAAAAACTCTTTCTTTAGACAACAGAATGTCATTTTCATTAAATCGTAGTTCTCTCTTTTCTATTCCCAACTGCCCTCATATCTGTGTATTCCCTCATTTTTCAGGTATGAAAATGTAAAAAAAAAAAAGAAGTGCACTATTATCTATTTTTTTTTATTTGTATTGTTCCCAAAAAAAAAATAAGTAAATGTTTTTCACTTGTTCTTCAGCATAGTAAATGCATATTGAAAGAACTGTTTTAATTAATATTTAATTTTTTTTTAAATCTAGCTAAAGGGTCGCCTAACTTTTTTTAACCCCATTTTTATTAGTAAATGTTAAAAATATGTGCAAGTACTTTTTTTTAGTATCAATTAATATAAAAAAGTTCATAATCATTTTTCATTCATTACTAATCATTTAATTTAAAAATTTGTTAAAATATAATTGTATATAAATACAATATTTTACGCAATGTGAAATTATTATTTATAATTAAGTACTAAATGCAATTAAAGATTTTGTGTGATACTTTTTATATGTATTAGTTATTTTTAGTTTACAGTAATTTTTTAACAATGGCGGCACTATAGACTATAAAGTTAGGCAACATTTAGCTCAAATGTTTAAATTACTGCTTAATTGTTGGGGTTTACAGTGAGTCTATGTGGTCTTATACTGGCTCTGATACAGCTCAAGATCATTCTGAAGACATTCAGGACAGCTTCATGTCTGTCCTGTGGTTTTTTGTTTTTTTGTTTTGTTTTTAATGATTTTCTAATTTCCATGCTAATTTTAGTAGTGATTAGTGACAGATTTTTTGATACTTTGACTTTGACCGTCCTGTTCCCTGAGGTTATGGACTGTGGGAACCTGCGCTCCTGTCAGGCTCCGGGTCTCACTGGAGGTGTGAACACAGAGCTAATGACTCTCTTCACACCTCCACAGAAAAGAACCACCGACAGCTGAGCCCCACCGCTGCTCCAGGAACGCCTGACGTCAGATTAAAGGGCCCATATTATGCCTTTGTCTGATCTCTCTCTCTTTCTCTCTCTCTCTTTCTCTCGCTCGCTCTCTCTCTCTATATATATAATGGGTTATATATATATATATATATATATATATACATATATATATATGTATACATATACATACACATATACATATATATATATGTATATATATATGTATATGTATATATATATATATATGTGTATATATATATATATATATATATATATACATACACATATACATATATATATATGTATATATAACACCATAGTAGGAGAAACATGCCCATATCATGATGCTTCACCTCCATGCCTAACTGTCTTCACTGTGTGCTGTGGCTTAACTGTCTTCACTGTGTGCTGTGGCTTAACTGTCTTCACTGTGTGCTGTGGCCTAACTGTCTTCACTGTGTGCTGTGGCCTAACTGTCTTCACTGTGTGCTGTGGCTTAACTGTCTTCACTGTGTGCTGTGGCCTAACTGTCTTCACTGTGTGCTGTGGCCTAACTGTCTTCACTGTGTGCTGTGGCTTAACTGTCTTCACTGTGTGCTGTGTCTTGAATTCAGAGTTTGGGGGTCGTCTCACACACCGTCTGCGGCCCTTCGACCCAAAAAGAACAATTTTACTCTCATCAGTCCACAAAATGTTCCTCCATTTCTCTTTAGGCCAGTTGATGTGCTCTTTAGCAAATTGTAACCTCTTCTGCACATGTCTTTTTTTTAACAAAGGGACTTTGTGGGGGTTTCTTGAACAGATTAAGCTTCACACAGACGTCTTCTAACGGTCTCAGCACTTCCAGGTAACTCCACACTGTGATCATCGGCTGAGCCTCTGGTTATTCTTCCATCCATTTTGATGGTTGTCTTCCGTTTTCTTCCACGTCTCTGGTTCTGCTCCATTTTAAGGCATTGGAGATCATTTTAGCTGAACAGCCTATAATTTTTTGCACTTCTTTATAGGTTTTCCCCTCTCCAATCAACTTTTTAATCAAAGTGCACTGTTCTTCTGAACAATGTCTGGAACGGCCCATTTTCCTCAAATGCCTCTTCAACAAGTGCTGGGGCTTCATCCTTAAATAGGGGCCACCTGATTCACACCTGATTCACACCTGATTCACACCTGATTCACACCTGATTCACACCTGATTCACACCTGATTCACACCTGATTCACACCTGTTTTTTCACAAAATTGATAACTTCACTGATTGGATGCCACACTGCTATTTTTTTGAACACACCCCTTTCAACTAATTGCCCAGTTGCACAGCCTTAACAGTGTCCATATCAGGACTGCTGGGTCTTGTTTGTTTTCTGAGAATCTACTGCACCGACTGGGAACGTGTTTGTCATGTAGCAATAAAAATATACTAAAAACCTGGATTATTCTGGTTACTCACATTGTACTGCTATTATTTTGAACATAACTATATATATATATATATATATATATATACACACACAGTTATGTTATTGTACTGCTATTATTTTATGTTCAAAATAATAGTACAATGTGAGTAACCAGAATAATCCAGGTTTTTAGTATATTTTTCTGCTTTAGTACTAGTTTAGTCCTGCTTCAGTACTAGTTTAGTCCTGCTTCAGTACTAGTTTAGTCCTGCTTTAGTCCTAGTTTAGTCCTGCTTTAGTCCTAGTTTAGTCCTGCTTCAGTACTAGTTTAGTCCTGCTTTAGTCCTAGTTTAGTCCTGCTTTAGTCCTTGTTTAGTCTTTGTTTAGTCCTGCTTTAGTCCTGCTTCAGTACTAGTTTAGTCCTGCTTTAGTCCTAGTTTAGTCCTGCTTTAGTCCTAGTTTAGTCCTGCTTTAGTCCTAGTTTAGTCCTGCTTCAGTACTAGTTTAGTCCTGCTTCAGTACTAGTTTAGTCCTGCTTCAGTACTAGTTTAGTCCTGCTTCAGTACTAGTTTAGTCCTGCTTTAGTACTAGTTTAGTCCTGCTTTAGTCCTAGTTTAGTCCTGCTTCAGTACTAGTTTAGTCCTGCTTCAGTACTAGTTTAGTCCTGCTTTAGTCCGAGTTTAGTCCTGCTTTAGTCCTAGTTTAGTCCTGCTTCAGTACTAGTTTAGTCCTGCTTTAGTCCTTGTTTAGTCCTGCTTCAGTACTAGTTTAGTCCTGCTTCAGTACTAGTTTAGTCCTGCTTCAGTACTAGTTTAGTCCTGCTTTAGTCCTACTTTAGTCCTGCTTCAGTACTAGTTTAGTCCTGCTTTAGTCCTTGTTTAGTCTTGGTTTAGTCCTGCTTCAGTACTAGTTTAGTCCTGCTTCAGTACTCCTGCTTTAGTCCTAGTTTAGTCCTGCTTTAGTCCTTGTTTAGTCTTTGTTTAGTCCTGCTTTAGTCCTGCTTCAGTACTAGTTTAGTCCTGCTTCAGTACTAGTTTAGTCCTGCTTCAGTACTAGTTTAGTCCTGCTTTAGTCCTAGTTTAGTCTTTGTTTAGTCCTGCTTTAGTCCTGCTTCAGTACTAGTTTAGTCCTGCTTTAGTCCTTGTTTAGTCTTTGTTTAGTCCTGCTTTAGTCCTGCTTCAGTACTAGTTTAGTCCTGCTTTAGTACTAGTTTAGTCCTGCTTCAGTACTAGTTTAGTCCTGCTTCAGTACTAGTTTAGTCCTGCTTTAGTCCTAGTTTAGTCTTTGTTTAGTCCTGCTTTAGTCCTGCTTCAGTACTAGTTTAGTCCTGCTTCAGTACTAGTTTAGTCCTGCTTTAGTCCTTGTTTAGTCTTTGTTTAGTCCTGCTTTAGTCCTGCTTCAGTACTAGTTTAGTCCTAGTTTAGTTGGAAGCATTAGAGCTTGGTGTAATTCTGCTCAAGGCCACTAGGTAGAGCTCCACACCAGTGCACGCGCTTGGATTTTGACGCTTGTCGTCTGCTTTGAGAAGGAACAACACACTGCAGATTTGAAACCCTCTTTTCAAAACCCTCATTCATGGTTTGTACGGGAACATTTGAAAGTCTTTCTTTACTGTGGCTCATGATAATTACCTGTTTATGATGTTTCAGTTTGTTATTTTAGGCTTTATGACAACAACAACAAAAGAATAAAAGTGGTGAACTCACAAGGGATGGTCTAATTCTGATTCTTGGTATCTTTAATTCATTTTATAATATTTTGACCTCATCAAAAACATACCTGAAGTTTTCATTTACATGTTTGTCTGCATCTCCAAAGCTAAAAATGTTCTGTTCCACCTTGTGATGTCATAAAGAGGTATTACTCAAGTTAACAGCTACTTTTTGCCTTCAGTTCAGAGATTGGCAATTCCAGAGCTAAAATAATCCAAATGAGTCTAGCCAAGGTGTGTGGAGTTTAAAAACACACAAAAAGCACAAATATTTAAATACTATACAATCCTAATATGTGATACCAATAATACTGGGCTACAACACATCGTTTCTAAAATAGATGTTCCTGCACTACAACAGGACGCCTATATACAATTCAGGAGTGTTACACCAAAACATGTGAAAGAGTTGAGATTATTTACAATAGTTGAGTAATCAAATAAAGCATTTTGCTGAGTTTAAGCTGTGTGTCATATATTTTGTGTCTCATACATTATAGTGCCTTCTTAAGCCAATAAGGCAGAACATCGTCACACATTTTGGATATGTTAAAAACAGACATCGAGGCTTTCTATAACAGTCCATTTAATGTTGGTGGGTGCTGTCACTTTTTTGATATAACATGGCAAAAATGTTACCAAATAATTTTTTTCTTCTAGACCGTTCATCAGCGAGGGCCAGTTTTAAAATATAAAGTCCACAGCGTGCGGTCGTATGAAAAAGTTTGGGCCCTGATCATTTTCAAGATTTTCCTGTTTATAGGATTTACAGAAAGTGCAATAATTACTTAAACAAAAGTAGGCATGTGCATAAATTTGGGCACCCCAACAGAAAAATTACATCAATATTTAGTAGATCCTCCTTTTGCAGAAATAACAGCCTCTAAACACTTCCTGTAGCTTCCAATGAGGGTCTGGATTCTGGTTGAAGGTATTTTTGACCATTCTTCTTTACAAACATCTCCAGTTCAGTCAAGTTTGATGGAGCCCGAGCATGGACAGCCCGCTTTAACAACCAATGATTTATAAAGGAAAATCTTGAGAATGATCAGGGTCCAAACTTTTTCACATGACTGTATGTGGGAAGGTGTATGTTCAATATCAAACCTCTGTCTTTGAAATTGCACTTTCTACAGTCCTTCAAAGATGCCCTCAAATTTGAAGAGTAGAATTTTTGAGCAAATTCAAGCCCCCAGAAATCTGTGATAAGCACATGTGTAACAGTAAAAGTCCATATTCTAGAAGTACCAGCCCAATTGAAAATGTGAAGGACCTGTCTTAAATAGTTTTTTACATCCTGCAGTCTGAAAGTAGCTCCTCAGAAAACTTTGCTCAAAACACCTCAGGAGGTAGTGGACAAAATATTTTTAATGACAAAACTATAAGGAGTTGGAAGCTAAAATTTGGGACTTTTCCTATTGGAAAGTGTGTGAACCTCCTAAAATTTTTTCAGTCAAATCTGAGATGGTCGTGCGGGGGCATTCGGAGATTTGGCATGGAATGAATCCATATTCTTTTTAATCGCCATGTTTTATATTGTTTTTAACACAAAGTCCATTGTTTGCTTTATTTTACAGATTCCAGATGAGTTCGATTCAGGTGAGTACTGTTTTGTTTCTACATTTTGACTTATTAGTTTTATTTTCCAAAAGGTTCCATAAAAGTCCAGTCTGCTGTGCGTTTGCTGATGTTTTTCAAAAGCTGTAGCGAAACCTCGCGCCGGGCCTCATCCTGTGGCACAACAATGTACCTTTAATATTAAAGGTGCACTATGGAACTTTTTGGTTGGGGGTTCGTCACATGCTTGTTTCTATGGATAAGGCATTGCTCTTCCTAGAATGTTCCATAAGTGAACAAAATAAACAGTAAACTTTCTTGTTCGTCCATATTCTCCCCAACTGTTGCAATGGAACACATTTACAACGGATGTCGGGAGAACGGACTTGGATTTATCCACGACTGACTTTCAATAGAATGCAGCTTTAGAGCAGTGGTCCTTAACCTTGTTGGAGGTACTGAACCCCACTAGTTTCATCTGCACATTCACCGAACCCTTCTTGACTGGAAAAATAAAATCTTTTTTTCTAATTCAAAACATAGGTGTATATATATTTTATTGGTCCACACTAGAGTTGGGCGGTATCCAAATTCTGATACCGTTAAACCGTCTCCACATTTTCCCGGGGTATACGGTATTACCGTTGCTAAGGCGAAAAAAGAAAAAAAAAATCACTTCGTAGCACTAAGGTGGAGTCCACTGGCCAAATGGCAGCTTGCACTTATACTGTTTAGAAACAGAAAAGCAAGCATTACATAGGCCTAATGATACTGAAAACATAACAAAACATGTAAAAAATTAGTAACTTTTATTAACAAATGTTTAAAAAGTGCAAATTGTCCTCCTCCTTCTCCTTTCGGAGCGGTAATGCGGTAATGTCACGTGACTACGCAACATCCAGGAACTTCATCGAATGTCATGTCTCCGATCAACAGTTAAGACCAACATTACACTATAACATAGTCATATTCGTTTTAAACTGTAATAGTATTAAATTAACAAACACAACCACACAGACATAAGTGTTGAAAAAACACTCTTTATTTAGGCATTAAATCAATTATAGTTATTATTATATTAGGACAAGATTTTTTTTAATGACTGTAATGAATCTGATACCGTGGCTATTTTTAGATACCGCGGGATACCTTATTACCGCCCAACCCTAGTCCACACATGTGAATCCATATTGCACATATTCGTCCAACCACTTTCTTTTTTTGCTCGACATAGTTAGTATGAAGAGAAAATATTAAGAAAGAAATGACACGATGCACCATCACGACAGTCACAAGACTATTGAACGCACAAAATTTCCTGCAGCCAATAACGGCCGAACGGGGCGTGTCATCATGAATCATATGTTGGATGCATGTCTGACCCCTGCCGAACCCCTGAGACTGACTCCGCTAACCCATGGGGTTCCATCAAACCCAGGGTAAGAACCACTGGTTTAGAGGCATTAGCATTTATCAAACACTTAATGTTTATTACAAGTGCAAAACAGATTTAAACAAGACATTTTCAGGAGCCTGTGTGATCTATACAAACGTTGATGGTCCTGTTTAGAGGTTTGATTTTCAATAAAAAGCTGAGAGTGACTAACTGAAAAACTGTCGGCTAATGTGAAATGGGTGACCAGATTTTCCAAAACTCAATCAACAACTGGGACAACTCCGGTTTGTGGTGGTTGGTAATAATCAAATTGTGAAACAAGTGCATAATTAAGGAAAACTGTTCCACACTCGTCCCATTCATGATTTATTTACAGCGTGTGTCAGTTAGGGGTGTAACAATATCCAGTCTCACGATATTGTCATGGTATGAACCTCACAGTACGATATTTATTGTGATATCGTTGGGAGGCTCATGATAATACGATATTCTACATGACTGACACGACATTCTAAATGTGCTTTGACCAGTCATTTGGTACATTTATTGTCATTAGGGATGGAACGATATCCAAATCTCTGTACGATATTTTCACCATAAACATCTCACGGTACGATATTTATTGCAATATTTTGTGGAGGCACAAAACTGTTTTTCCTCTAAAAATGCCTTCCAAAGATTGAAGATTTCAAAGTGCTTAGAACAGTTATTTCTTCATGTCGTCTGCACTGAAACGGAGCAAAGGATCATGGTCTATGTAGTTCCCTCTGTTTTTTTTTAGCTATTTCTGCATCAGAACTGTTCATTTAAGCAAAGAGACTTGGGATTTGATATATTGTGTTGGTCCACGATATTATTGTGAGACTTTTGAACATATTTCGGTTATTGTTACACCCCAGGTGCTGGTGACTAAGATCTGCCTGCACGAGGATGCCACTGGTGTCGTGGCAGGATTTTACACTGGGGTTATGTGGGACAGATGTCATTCCTGGTCGATCAGATCTTCACTTTAAACGGATTCGGATGCAGATAATACTTCTGTCAATATTTCCTCCTCTCCTCCTCCTCATTCTCCTCCATCACTGCCATCCTGCTGCTTATCAATCAATCCATCAATCAATCATCTATAAATCCATATATCTCACCCAGTTTCACTGTTAGCCTCATCATTCACCCGCCCACAGAGCCCAGCTTCACCTAAGATTGTATTGATCCCAACTATGGCACTTTGGGACCTTAAAGAGCCCAGATTACCCCATTTTCTGATCTCTGCCATAATGTTGTTTCCTCATCAAAAAGACACCCTAAAACTGAAAACACTCTGTTCCACCTTGTGATGTCATGTGGTAATACAGGACGTAAACTACTGCGTTTTTAAACTCCACACACCTCCACTAGAATCATTTGGTGGATTGCAGCTCTGGAATTGACTATCTGTACCGAACCAACGGTAAAAGGAGCTGTTCACTTTAAAACTACCACTTCATGACATCATAAAGTGGAACAGAGTCGTTGTAGGCAGACTAATAAAGCAGGGTTCCTCAAACATGTGGGAATTAAATGAAACACAACTCCAGGTCTGTTTTTGATAACATTATAACATGTCCAATGGCCGCCGCACACTAAAGGAGAATTTACCCGATTTTGACTGCGATTTGACCACAAAATTGTGCTATTAATCCTCTGTTAATAATG
Organism: Odontamblyopus lacepedii; assembly: GCA_034769755.1. Taxonomy (NCBI): domain Eukaryota; kingdom Metazoa; phylum Chordata; class Actinopteri; order Gobiiformes; family Gobiidae; genus Odontamblyopus; species Odontamblyopus lacepedii. Next base: position 39,761,745 of record CM068357.1, read on the forward strand.
CTTAGTAAAGCGTGTTTGGGGACATGTGTCTGTATAAAGTTATCTTACCTCATCCAGTTTGAGGCGAGATAAACAGCCATCCACACCACTCATGGATCGAGTTGAAGCTGCAGATTAATCATCATGACTCTACTTCCTGTGGACTTTATCTCCAATCTTTTATGCTTTGAAAATCCTGTATCTGAAGTATTGCACCACATTTCACAAATAACACAGTGTGACTTGTATCTGAACTCGAATTGCAGCGCTCTGATCTTTTGAACACAAAGTGAAACAGCTGATGCCGTTGCGCTCACAACTTTATATCCTGTGGTCCGCAGACTTATCTCACTGTAGTATTTGCGATCTGAGAATTTAAGTCTCATAAGATTCTCCTTGTGTCTGTGGCGTGTACTTTTACTTTTTGTCGCACATTTAAAAATCGTTTAAAACCTAAAAAACCTGTCGTGTGTGGCAGCCGTTAAAGCTCATAAGAGTCCATTTTGAGTAATATAGGACACACTTTCTTCGCTACTTTCCTCTAACAGAGGCTGGAGTGAGCGCCGTAAAGTTACAGACAGCACACTCAGACATACAGTTCCTCTGGGAGGTTTTTTTTCTTTCCAACAATCGGACAAATTCACTTAAATCAACAGGACCGATGAGCCGCCCACACCGCCGCGTATTGATGAAGTCATTACACGGCAGACAAAGACGAAGACCGATCAGTAAACGAAGCCAGGGACTGTCATTAAAAAGCTGCAAATCATGAAGAAACACACTTTTGCACAGTTGAATAGCATGCTGTGTAACTTTTCGAGTGGAAGGTTCATCACCTGCTTGTTTTTCTATGGAGATGACATTGCTCTGCCTGGAATGTTCCACAGTATGACATTAAACTGTTCTACCTTACATTTATTCAATTACAGGTAGTTTTAGAGCTCAAAAATAAGCATTTGACAGACCCTTTACCAGAAAAGTCACATAAGGCGCCATTAATAAATCACATTTTCAGTCAAGTCAGGTTTAGTGGATAAATAAATACATTAAAGGGCCCATTTAAATGATTCACTTTTGCCATAAAATGCCATATACATAGTTCTTGTATTGGGTGTTACTCATTTAGGTCCCGTTTTGGCCCCATGTTGATTTAGTTTAGTCCCGGTCTTAGTCTCTGGTCTTAGTTCTGGTCGTAGTCCTGGTTGTAGTCCTGGTCTTAGTCCCGGTTGTAAGTCCCTGGTCTTAGTCCTGATTGTAGTCCTGGTCTTAGTCCCAGTTGTAGTCCCGGTTTTAGTCATGGTCTCAGGCCCTGGCCATAGTCCTTGTCTTAGTCCTGGTCTTAATCCTAGTTTTGGTCCCGGCCTTAGTCCCGGGCTTAGTCCTTGGTCGTAGTCCCGGTCGTAGTCCTGATTGTAGTCCTGGTTTTAGTCCCAGTTGTAGTCATGGTATTAGTCCCTGGCCGTAGTCCTGACCTTAGTCCTGGTTTTAGTCGCTGTTCTTAGACCCTGGTCTTAGTCCTTGTTTTAGTCCTGGTTTAGTCCTAAAGTCCTTGTTTCAGTCCCAGTGAAATGACCTCTGGGACCCCCCGGACTTTAGGGACCAAGACTATCCCAGGGAAGGTGCTTAGGGACGGGGCAAAAGTTCACGACTCCCCTGGGACCTCCAGCGGAGCTCCACCTCTGCTCCACTCTTTCCAATAACATCAACAGCAATTACATCAATTAGTTTAACTGAATCAGCAATATGTGATAATGGGGAAAATGTAACAAAAGGCTGGAAATACTGGGTTTAGACCGGGTTTAGACCTGGTTTAGACCTGGTTTAGACCTGGTTTAGATCTGGTTTGGTCCTGGTTCAGACTGGGTTTAGACCTGGTTTGGTCTTAGTTTGGACTTTGTTTGGCCCTGGTTTGGCCCTTGTTTGGTCCTAGTTTAGTCCTAGTTTGGTCTGAGTTTGGTTTTGGTTTGGTCTTGGTTTTGGCCCTGGTTTGGTCCTGGTTTAGACTGGGTTTAGACCTGGTTCGGCCTTGGTTTGGTCCTAGTTTGGCCCTGGTTGTGTCCTGGTTTAGATTGGGTTTAGACTAGGTTTAGACCGGGTTCACCCTTAGTTTGGTTTGGTTCTAGTTTGTCCCTGGTTTAGTCCTGGTTTGGTCCTAGTTTGACCCTGGTTGTGTCCTGGTTTAAGAACTGGTTCAGTCCTGGTTCAGTCCTGGTTTAGACCTCTTTTAGACTTGGTTTGGTAAATGTATAGATATTGTCATGCCCTGAGAACAAAATTTCATTTCATTTCTATTTTTGTACTTCACTGGGTCATAATGCAAGTGCTAGAATAAAATAGTTTGGTCCTGGTTTGGTCCTGGTTTGGTCCTGGTTTGGTCCTGGTTTGGTCCTGGTTTGGTCCTGGTTTGGTCCTGGTTTGGTCCTGGTTTGGTCCTGGTTTGCTCCTGGTTTGCTCCTGGTTTGGTCCTAGTTTGGTCTGAGTTTGGTTTTGGTTTGGTCTTGGTTTTGGCCCTGGTTTGGTCCTGGTTTAGACTGGGTTTAGACCTGGTTCGGCCTTGGTTTGGTCCTAGTTTGGCCCTGGTTGTGTCCTGGTTTAGATTGGGTTTAGACTAGGTTTAGACCGGGTTCACCCTTAGTTTGGTTTGGTTCTAGTTTGTCCCTGGTTTAGTCCTGGTTTGGTCCTAGTTTGACCCTGGTTGTGTCCTGGTTTAAGAACTGGTTCAGTCCTGGTTCAGTCCTGGTTTAGACCTCTTTTAGACTTGGTTTGGTAAATGTATAGATATTGTCATGCCCTGAGAACAAAATTTCATTTCATTTCTATTTTTGTACTTCACTGGGTCATAATGCAAGTGCTAGAATAAAATAGTTTGGTCCTGGTTTGGTCCTGGTTTGGTCCTGGTTTGGTCCTGGTTTGGTCCTGGTTTGGTCCTGGTTTGGTCCTGGTTTGGTCCTGGTTTGCTCCTGGTTTGCTCCTGGTTTGGTCCTAGTTTGGTCCTGGTTTGCTCCTGGTTTGGTCCTGGTTTGGTCCTGGTTTGGTCCTGGTTTGGTCCTGGTTTGGTCCTGGTTTGGTCCTGGTTTGCTCCTGGTTTGCTCCTGGTTTGGTCCTAGTTTGGTCCTGGTTTGCTCCTGGTTTGGTCCTGGTTTGCTCCTGGTTTGGTCCTGGTTTGGTCCTGGTTTGGTCCTGGTTTGGTCCTGGTTTGGTCCTGGTTTGGTCCTGGTTTGCTCCTGGTTTGCTCCTGGTTTGCTCCTGGTTTGCTCCTGGTTTGCTCCTGGTTTGCTCCTGGTTCGGTCCTGGTTCGGTCCTGGTTCGGTCCTGGTTCGGTCCTGGTTCGGTCCTGGTTCGGTCCTGGTTTGCTCCTGGTTTGGTCCTGGTTTGGTCCTGGTTTGGTCCTGGTTTGGTCCTGGTTTGGTCCTGGTTTGGTCCTGGTTTGGTCCTGGTTTGGTCCTGGTTTGCTCCTGGTTTGCTCCTGGTTTGCTCCTGGTTTGCTCCTGGTTTGCTCCTGGTTCGGTCCTGGTTCGGTCCTGGTTCGGTCCTGGTTCGGTCCTGGTTCGGTCCTGGTTCGGTCCTGGTTTGCTCCTGGTTTGGTCCTGGTTTGGTCCTGGTTTGGTCCTGGTTTGGTCCTGGTTTGGTCCTGGTTTGGTCCTGGTTTGGTCCTGGTTTGGTCCTGGTTTGCTCCTGGTTTGCTCCTGGTTTGCTCCTGGTTTGCTCCTGGTTCGGTCCTGGTTCGGTCCTGGTTCGGTCCTGGTTCGGTCCTGGTTCGGTCCTGGTTCGGTCCTGGTTTGCTCCTGGTTTGGTCCTGGTTTGGTCCTGGTTTGGTCCTGGTTTGGTCCTGGTTTGCTCCTGGTTTGGTCCTGGTTTGGTCCTGGTTTGGTCCTGGTTTGCTCCTGGTTTGCTCCTGGTTTGGTCCTGGTTTGGTCCTGGTTTGGTCCTGGTTTGGTCCTGGTTTGGTCCTGGTTTGGTCCTGGTTTGGTCCTGGTTTGGTCCTGGTTTGGTCCTGGTTTGGTCCTGGTTTGGTCCTGGTTTGGTCCTGGTTTGGTCCTGGTTTGGTCCTGGTTTGCTCCTGGTTTGCTCCTGGTTTGCTCCTGGTTTGCTCCTGGTTTGCTCCTGGTTTGGTCCTGGTTTGGTCCTGGTTTGGTCCTGGTTTGGTCCTGGTTTGGTCCTGGTTTTATCAAGCTTTAGAATCATCTTGAGCTGTATGTGGACCACTTGCCTGGACCACTGAGGGATTACACAGATATAAGACTAGATGGGAATAGTAAAGAAAGTTCTACCATTTAATACTAAAAAAAACAAAACATTCTACTGTCTAAAGAAAGCGTGTTTTTATTATCATTGTGGTATCGGAATTGGTATTGTGTATCAAGTAGTGAAACAGTTTGAAATGTTGGTATGGTGACAGCATTATAGTTTGGCCATGGTCTGTATCCCCGTTTGCCCCCCGCTCTGTCTCCTGACCCCTCCTCACATTCTTGTTTTAACCCTTTGTGTTCAACATTCTTTGCATTTCTGCCCATTCACTCCTTAATTACTTTTTCTACTGCCACCCTCTGTTCTCTTTGTTTTTACGTCTCTGCCTTTTGGCGAACGTATGGAGGAGAAATGGGCCAGAGGCTACATGGATTTAGCAGGTTTTGTTGTGGTAAATATTCTGGGGAAAATCTGAAATTGCAATTAGATTTACATTTTAAATTTGCACTCTGTAACTTTTCGGTTGGGTGTCTGCCACTTTCTTATTTCTATTGAGGAATGGTCTGGAATGTTCCACAGTGTGACATTAAACATCTCTACTTTGCATTTATTCAATTACAGGTGGTTTTATAGCTCCAAAAACCCTAGAAAAACAAACATTCTGATTGTGAGCAGGGTCGCCCCTCTGCAGATCTGACCTGGAAGTCTATCTGGTTTGGTCTGCATAAAGATAGAAAGGTTTAATTCCACAGTGTGAAACACAAACCAAATAACATCTTCATGGAGAAAAGTTACACAATGCACCCTTTAATAATAAGATTCTGTTCAAAGTTCACATTTTAACAGCATCCAGAAGAATTTACAAAAATAATGAAATCTGAACTGGCAAACGAATACAAGAATCCCATTTCAGAACATGTTTGTACAGCTCTAAACTAAAGGGTTAGCAGTTTAATGCAGAATAAGACAGGAGATTTCCCTGTTTGTGAAGGAAATTATGGTACATCAGAAATTGCAGTTTCAATTCAACTTGTAATTCAACAGTGATTCATCTGGCAGCTGTAGAATGAGCTTCTATAAAGGATGAACTACTGTCATTGTTTGTTTGGCTAATTTAAACTAGAGATGTTCTGATCAAGATTTTTGGCTTCTGATACGATTTTTTTTAAGGAGTGCTCTTTCCGATACCGATACGATCTGGTAGCGCCGTCTCTGTAATGTGTCGTGAAGGAACTTTGTACCTTGGCTCCAAAAAGTCCATTAGATGACAAAAGTCTGTTTTCCACGACAGACAGCGGTTGATCGTCTAAACCATTTTCCAAAATGGCCACCAAATATGGATTCCATAATGGGAAAATGTATGCCAGAAACATAGCATGCAATAACATATTACTATCAAATTTGTTAAGTATGTTCACAAACTGGGACTCATCAGATTTAAAGGTGCATGCTACTATTTGGGGCTAGATATGGTTAAAATTGTTGCTCTGGGTTTATAAAGGTGGTAGAGGGTCTTATTTTTCATGTTAGGCGTTGTGTTGTTTTAAACTGTCTTGGGGGAGTATGTAGCTCAGCTAGCAAGAGCCAATGGATTACACGTAGCAAGACCCACTACAAATTATTTGGGAAACATAGATTGTCAGTAATTGTAAATCTTGCATGATCTCTGAAATGTTCTCTGTGCTCAACCAAGTCATGAGCTAGTTTTCATGCAGTAATTAATTCAGCGAATATTGTGCTAACGAGCTAACGTGCTATGATGCGTTTTGTCAACAGTCGCTGCAGCCAATTAGAATGCCGGACAGTGTTGAAAAGTCGCAGAAAGTCGCTACTGACTCTCTGAAAAGTCGCTAGGAGTCGATAGATCAGAAAAATCGCTCCGCAATTTCGCTCCACCGGTGGACGATTTTTCCGCTTTAGCATTTTTCGCATTTTCGCTTTTCCGCATTTTCGCTTTCCGCTCGGGTCTGAACTGTCCTTTAGGATGAAAAAAGTACAGTAATTGCGAACTGGGAAACTAACTTCCATGGAATATGGAATATAAGCAGTAACACCTTTACATTTCATTCAGTGACACATTGTGATGGTGTGAGCAATAGAGTCAGTGAGATTTTTTTCTTTCATGTAATTTTGCTTTTGATAATGTTAATAGTCATTCCAAATTTCATTTAGTTGTAGCTTTTAGGGGTGTGAGAGGTCAGTCTTGAGAATTTAGTTTTCATTTATTGTCTACTAATTCTACATAGTCTTTACCTACTGTTTTTCATCCAGTGGAGAGGGTGTGAAGTTAATTGGTGACATTTCTTACTTTTCAAATTATGTTGACTTGTTAAAGTGCAAATCTGCACCCCAAGTCCTCTAGCTGACGCCAAAGCCTGTAGCCTGTACAATATTTCAGCACTCCCTGGGTAGCTTAATCGAACGAATTAGAAGGTATAGAGGTATATGTGCAAGACTTTGAACACTGAACTCTGGGTTGGATTTGGAACAGGGAAGAATTTTAGGCATATTGCAGCACATGAAATTGCACACAGTCTTGGTCCAGAGAAGGCACGTGCACTTCCAATGTTTCATGCTTTTACTGGTTGTGACTCAGTATCTAGCTTTGTTGGTCACGGGAAAAAGTCAGCATGGGGAACATGGAAAGTCCTTCCTGAATTTACACAGGCATTGTTGGAATTGGGCAGTGCTCCATCTGACATTCCCTCACATGTATCAGATACAATTGAGAAGTTCACTGTTCTGCTGTATGATAGAACCAGTACATGTGAAAGTGTGAACATGGCTAGGAAAAAGCTTTTTTCAAAAAGGCACAGTGTTCGTCGTATTCCACCAACAAGTGCAGCTCTTGAACAGCACTTGAGGAGGGCAGCATATCAGGGTGGCCATGTGTGGGGCCAAGTATTACTGCCTTCCCCTCATTTGCCTTGTCCATCAAAATGGGGGTGGGTCAAAACAGAGGATGGGATTTTTGAACCATACTGGACCTCACTTGCTGAGGCATCAAAAGCCTGCTATGAGCTTATTGCCTGCAAAAGGCAATAAGGCACAAAAGGCTGTATTAGGCAGTGCAAATGCAGAGCTGCATCACTGCAGTGCACTGCTTTATGTTTATGCGAGGGAGATTGTCACACAGTGTAAGGTTTTTGTGCTTCTTGGCTGAGACTGGTCGTTGGCTTGGTATAGTGGTTGAATTAAATGTGACATCTTTATATACGTATGTTATATGACATGTTGTGAGTTGAATCTTGTATGAATGTTCAAAACTCAACTGCTGAAGGGTTGAGCCACTTGTTCTTCGTTCTGTTTGTTGTTATGCAGTCCTACATCAATATCTAAAAGCCAAAAAAAAAGTAAAAACAAACAAAAAAACAAAACAACCTAATCCTAATGAGCTGGCACCTTGCCGTGGTGGATTAGCTTGCGTGTCTCTTATCATGCCAACTGAACTTTCTGTTTCACCATTTGTGAATTTCTTTGGCTGAGACCAGACAAAGATCAGCTCTTAATCAGTTTTCATGGTGATCACATTTTCCATGATTTGGATCACATAAATAATTTAAAGACATATCAATAGCCATTTTTGTGAAGTATGTTTATATTGACATGTATTTCTGTTGTATTATTGCACTGTTTTTAATCTGTTTTCCAATTAGGAACTCCATTTATGGTGGCCATTTTGGATGTCTATAGTTCTAAATCTATTCAGTCCCCCTTTGTGACATCCTACCAACTTTGATACAAATATGTTGTGTTTCTGGCTGTTTTCAATTCATTTTATCATTATGGAATCCATATTTGGCGGCCATTTTCCAAAATGGCCGCCATATTGAATGCCTATGGTTCTAAATCTAATCAGTCTCCTTTTGGGAACCTTCCCACCAAATTTGGTACAAATATGTGATGTTTCTGGGTGCTTTTAATCCATTTCCCCAAAATGGCCGCCATGGCCCCCAAGGGCCAGATCTTGAGCGCCTACGGTTCCATATCTGATCAGACCCCATTTGAGAGTCTTCATACCAATTTTCATGCTTTTATCGCAAAGTGATCGATTTTCGCAGCTATCCACCGGACTATAGTAGAATTCCATGACTGAAATTATCCAAATGATTCTAGTGAAGGTGTATGGAGTTTAAAAACACAGTAGAGAACTTCCTGTCTGTTTGAGAGAAGAACTCAACCTAAATATGGAGAGTTTGTGTGTTAAATGAAACAAAACACAACTCCAGCAATGTTTTTGAGGAAGAAACAACATTAGAACATGGCTAAAAGCTCCCAAGAAACAGTCTTGCACAATATCGGACCTTTTAACCAAATTACTTGACAAACATTTACAGCACTGAACACCAGTAGTGACCTAGTTTGAGCTTCTTTTGAGATTTGGTGGGTAACTTCCGAGAATCGTCCTTGTTTTTGATACTTAAGGCCGGAGTGGGGAGGCACCATAGATCTGAGCATGTTTGAGATTCTATTTAATGTGCTGTTTTTCACATTCTCTCCTTCTGTAACGGTCACTCTTTTCTTTCACTGGGGCCCTTTGCAAACCCCAGACCTGGGTGGTCCTGCCTGTACCCCCATCGCCCCCCCATTGGCCCCTAACAGCCCCTCTGATGTGGAAATGGCTTGTTTTTCTTGATCTTAAAGGGCTCATATTAAGACATTTTATGATCTAATGTTGTTTCCTCATCACAAATATACCTGGATGTGTTTTTAAACTCGACATACCTTCACTAGAATCATCATCAATAAACTCAAACTCAAACGTGTGTGGAAGAAACAAAACACAACTCCGGGTATGTTTTTAGGAGGTAACATTAATTTTGCGTAATATAGAACCTTTTAAAGTGCGTATGACAAGTTATCATGTTTTTTTATGTCTTATTCTAATCATTAAATGCTGCATGTGATTCACTTCTTCTTCTATAGGTTCACTAGTCCCACTTTGCTCTAAACCAGAGGTACTCAATTGGCGGACTCCGGTCCAGATCCGGACTGAGACAAAAATATCTCTCTCTAGCTTTTTTTCCATAGCGTTCCGGATCCACGCAGTATTTCATTGGCCTGTGCTTTGCTGTGAAGCTGTGTTCTCCATCCCCACCTGACCGGTTACAAGCTAGAGGTCTGCATACAGAATTTTCAGTCCCGCGCCCGCATTCTTCAGTCCCGCTCCCACCCGCAAACCCCCCAAGATGCTTACGGAAGTTTGTTTCATTGGCCAGGAGAAAAAAACACCGTGCACATAATTCCTTAAGTGGTAACTGGGTAACATTTATTGCTCAGCCTTAGTAACTGACATTTGACATTTCGATAGGTCTATAATGGGCCATGAACATTCCTAAAATGAGCCTATTGAGGCTTGAGTCTCCGTTGCTCACTGAGGGCTTCAGTGTCTCTCCTCCAGTCTGTGACCACATACGCTGAACGCCCTCGGATGGAGCTGGAGCCTGAACACACAGCACGTGCCGTGGACTGTATATTTTACTTCTATAGGCCTACTTACTTTTGATCTTACTTTTATTTGACTGTTTAGTTTGCGGGACTGTTTTTTATCGTCCCGCCCGCTCCCGCATCGTGCGGTCGCGCTCCCGCCCACGGCCGCAATGAGCTTTCAGAATGTGTCCCGCGCCGCACTGTTTTGTGTTGGGATGGAGCTCTATTACAGCTGCTATTCCCACACACCACCACCCTGACATCCACACACCACCACCCTGACATCCACACACCACCACCCTGACATCCACACACCTCCACCCTGACATCCACACACCACCACCCTGACATCCACACACCACCACCCTGACATCCACACACCTCCACCCTGACATCCACGTCTAATGACCGGAGTGGAGCGTCCATTACATCTGGTTTAGTCCTGGTTTAGTCCTGGTTTAGTCCTGGTTTAGTTTTAGACATGGTTTAGTCCTGGTTTAGTCCTGTTATAGACCTGGTTTGAGTCCTGATTTTAGTCCTGGTTTAGTTTTAGACATGGTTTAGTCCTGGTTGAGATCTGGTTTAGTCCTGGTTTACTCCTGGTTTAGACCTGGTTTAGTTTTAGACATGGTTTAGTCCTGGTTTAGTCCTGTTATAGACCTGGTTTGAGTCCTGATTTTAGTCCTGGTTTAGTTTTAGACATGGTTTAGTCCTGGTTGAGATCTGGTTTAGTCCTGGTTTAGTCCTGGTTTAGTCCTGGTTTAGTTTTAGACATGGTTTAGTCCTGGTTTAGTCCTGTTATAGACCTGGTTTGAGTCCTGATTTTAGTCCTGGTTTAGTTTTAGACATGGTTTAGTCCTGGTTGAGATCTGGTTTAGTCCTGGTTTACTCCTGGTTTAGACCTGGTTTTAGTCCTGGTCTTAATCAGGACTAAACCAGGTCTAAACCAGGACTAAAACCAGTCCCAGTCCTTATTGTCTGTGTTGTTTTGACGCATAGTTAGAAAATTCCAGAGGTGCAGCAGAGAACTGTAATAAAATCTTATTTTACACCCATGGGTGCAGGAGGTCGACCCAGTTTTGACGCAGAACCATAAATTGGCCTTAATTTGACCTTTAGTTTTTCACACTGATTCGGACAGAACACAAAATACTTAATGCACAGTTCAAATGTTCCATGTGGATTTACTACATTTTTTGTTAGAAGTTCTAAGTTTGAAAATCCACCGTCACTTTTTCGGACCCTGGAAACTCTGTAAATTTGGTAAGAGGACCTTTTGAGTTTGTAATTGAGTACCCCTGCTCTAAACCCTGCCCTCAAAACAATCATAAGAGCCTATAGTTTAACACAGGTGAATTGAGGATGGGACAATGTGTTTGCTGATGTCTATGTCAGATTATGTTTCCATGTTTTTCACTGTGAAGAACATTGGGGCAACTCTTGTTGTGATTCTGGGCTATAGAAATAAAATTGAATTGAATTGAATGGCTGAGAGGGCGATGGGAGAATTAGCACAGTACATGGTTAATATTTCTGTAATTATGGGGTCTATCTGCATCAAACAAAAACTAGTTCCAATTCATGTTAAATACACCGTCTTAAATCCTAGTTTGGTCCTGGTTTACACCAGGCTTGGTCCTGGTTTAGACCTGGTTTGGTCCTGCGTAGTCCTGATTTGGTCCTGGTTTAATCCTGGTTTAGGCCTGGCCTGGTCCTGGCCTGGTCCTGGTTTGGTCCTGGTTTACTCCTGGTTTAGTCCTGGTTTGGTACTGGTTTAGTCCTGCTTTAGTCCTGGTTTGATCCTGGTTTAATCCTGGTTTAGGCCAGGCCTGGTCCTGGCCTTGTCCTGGTTTGGTCATGGTTTGGTCCTGGTTTACTCCTGGTTTAGTCCTGGTTTGGTCCTGGTTTAGTCCTGGTTTAGTCCTGCTTTAGTCCTGGTTTGGTCCTGGTTTGGTCCTGGTTTAGTCCTGCTTTAGTCCTGGTTTGGTCCTGGTTTGGTCCTGGTTTAGTCCTGCTTTAGTCCTGGTTTGGTCCTGGTTTGGTCCTGGTTTACTCCTGCTTTAGTCCTGGTTTGGTCCTGGTTTGGTCCTGGTTTAGTCCTGCTTTAGTCCTGGTTTGGTCATGGTTTGTTTTAATTATTCACATAATGTAGTTTCCTCATCACAAACATACCAGGAGTTTTGTGTCATTCACACGTTTAACATTAAAAATCCTGTTTGTTTATTTATTTATGGTCTTTCCCTCAAATGGAAAACATTCTGTTCCATCTTATGGAACAGGAAGTGCTTCACACCTTCACTAGAATCATTTGGATGATTTCTGCCCTGGAATTGCCGACCTCTGCTGAACTAAATGTAAAAGGAGCTGTTCACTTGAAAACTACCACTATGCAACATCACAAGGTGGAACAGAGCAGAATATTTTGAGCTTTGGAGACAGACTTGTTGTTATCCAAACAACGAGCCATGGATAACCAAGGACATTAAAGCCACACTCATCGGGAAGAGGAAGGCCTGCAGCTCGGGAAACAAGGAGGAGGCCCGGGCTGCTCAGAAGAAACTGAAGGTGCAGCTGAGCCAGGCCAGACAGAGACATGGGAGGAAGCTGGAGTGGAAACTTCAGCAGAACAACATGAGGGAAGTGTGGAGCGGCATGAGGACCATCACGGGACACAAGCCGACCCGAGGGGGAAGCGTTGAGGGAGACGTGAACACAGCCAATGAGTTCAACATCTTCTTCAATCGCTTTGACACTGCAGGAACTGTCCAGCTCCAGCCAGCAGCAGTCACCCCCCTCCCCCTCCCTCCCCTGTCTCCTGTGGAAGACCCAGCTCACACCTCAGACGACACCACCCCTCCCCCTCCTGACACCTCCACACTGACTGTCACTGAGGAGCAGGTGAGGTGTCAACTGCAGAGACTGAAGGCCGGGAAAGCACCAGGACCTGATGGAGTGAGCCCCAGAGTCCTGAAGGGCTCCCCAGCTCAGTGGTGTCCTGCACCAGATCTTCAGCCTGAGCCTGAGTCTTCAGAGAGTCCCCCTGCTGTGGAAGACATCGTGCCTCGTCCCCGTCCCGAAGACGCCGTGTCCCAGCGACCCTAAGGACTACAGGCCCGTGGCACTGACCTCCCACATCATGAAGACTCTGGAGCGACTCGTCCTGGAGCAGCTGAGGTCCGTGGTCCAACATCTGCAAGACCCGCTCCAGTTTGCCTACCAGCCCCACCTTGGAGTAGACGACGCCATCCTGACCCTACTCCACAGAGTCTACTCCCACCTGGACAAGCCGGCCGCCACTGTGAGGATCATGTTTTTTGACTTCTCCAGTGCGTTCAACACCATCAGGCCGGCTCTGCTGGCTGAGAAGCTGGCAGTGATGCAGGTGGAGCCTCCTTGGTGTCTTGGATTGTGGATTACCTCACTGGAAGACCACAGTATGTGCGTTTGCAGAGCTGTGTGTCGGACAGAGTGGTCAGCAACACCGGGGCTCCACAGGGGACAGTCCTGTCTCCCTTCCTCTTCACCCTCTACACCACAGACTTCAACTACAGCAGCGAGTATTGCCACCTTCAGAAGTTTTCTGACGACTCTGCAGTGGTGGGATGCATCAGCGGTGGTGACGAGGAGGAGTACAGGACTGTAGTGGTCAACTTTGTTGGAGTGAGGAGAACCACCTCCAGCTTACTTACTTACTTTACTTTAATCTTTATTTGAGGGACAATGCACAGAAGCATTAAATCGAAAGACAGAGATGCACTGTACCAGATTATAGCTGAATAGCTAGTTTCCACTACGTGACGAAGACAAAGGAACTGGTGGTGGACCTGAGGAGGACCAAGGCTGCTGTGACCCCCATCTCCATCCAGGGGGTCAGTGTGGACGTGGTGGAGGAGGACAAGGACAGGTACCTGGGGGTGAACTTGGACAATAAACTGGACTGGAGCAGGAACGTGGACGCCGTTTACAAGACGGGCCAGAGCCGCCTCTATTTCCTGAGGAGGCTGAGGTCCTTTGACATCTGCAGGACAATGCTCAGGATGTTCTACGAGTCTATGGAGGCCAGTGCATCATGTACGCTGTAGTCTGCTGGGGCAGCAGTCTGCGCCTGAGGGACACTAATAGACTCAAGAAGATCATCAGGAAGGCTGGACATGTTGTGGGGGAGGAGCTGGACTCTCTGGCGGTGGTGTTGGACAGGAGAATACTGGACAAAATCTGGACTATTCTGGACTCTCCCTCCCGCCCCCTCCACAAGGTGCTGGCCAATCAGAGGAGCTCTTTCAGCCATAGACTGCGGCTGCCGCTGCTCCACTGAGAGACACAGGAAATCTGTCCTGCCTGTCGCCATCAAACTGTTGAACGCTGCACTTTAAATCACAAACTACTCGATCCTTTTATCCTATTCCCGGCTCACACATGTATATAGTCATAAATATGTCACTGATGTAAATAATTTCCCAGAGAGAACTATTTTATCTTTTAATCTTATTGTATTTATCTTATCTTATTTTTGTAACTTGTTTCGAACTACATGCTCTTGGTCTGCATCTGTAACAAAGAAAATTTCCCCTCGGGGATGAATAAAAGTAATTCTGATTCTGATTCTGATAACTCAAAGATGTGAATGAAGCAAAACACAACTCCAGGTCTGAGGAGGGAACAATATGACTTAAAGGCCACAAGAGTCCATTTAGTGTAATATAGGTTATGTTTTGAAGTCCACATTTTTGAACCAAAGTGACCTCTGTGTGGGGCTGCATTGTTGCCTCATTACACCATATTATTATTATTATTATTATTAAATCTGGATATCACATTATGTAATTGATATAGTCTGGTCAACTTTATAATGATCTTGCAATGACCCCCATCACCTCTAGGTTTCTGTGTTCTGTGATCTTCAAAACGGCTGTCAGTCTTTATTGGAAGCTTAGTTAAATTAGGCGCCAGAAAATCAATGCTCTTTTATTTATTGGCGGTTTCCTGTTGATCAGATGTGGCCCCTTTCACCTTACACATTTGCATTAGAAAAGACCCAACCCTCCTGCTTCTCTTTTTTTCTCTTCCTTCATTGTCACTGAAGCAAAACACCAAATCATTCCAGGCTTTTCTGAATTCTTCTGCACCGCATGGGCCCCATTTCTATGAAATATAATCATGTTATGTCATAGCAAGTTAAAGACCCTAGAGTTTCATGGTGTTGGTAGAATTAGCATTAAAACTCTCCAAATGCAGATGTTTCAATGGCGCGTGGTTCATGATCATTAATGTCAGTATGGGGTCTATCTGCACAAAACACAAACGAGTTCAAAGTTTGGTTCCACTTTATGATAAATATAGTCCTGGTTTAGTCCTGGTTGAGTCATGGTTTAGTCCTAGTTTAGTCCTGGTTTAGTCCTGGTTTAGTCATGGTCCTGGTTTAGTCCTGGTTTAGTCCTGGTTTAGTCCTGGTTTAGTCCTGGTTTAGTCCTGGTTTAGTCCTGGTTTAGTCCTGGTTTAGTCCTGGTTTAGTCCTTGTGTAGTTCTTATTTTGTCCCGTTCTTAATCCTTTATGTGAGAAGGGAGTGAACCCTGTGGGTTTTTCCTCCTGTCTTTTGGACTTTGATTGGACTTTCTTGTGTCGTCAGTGTTGGATTGTGGCAGATGGCGGTGCTTCCTGCTTCCACATGCTGCAATGAACTCTGGGGGATTGAGTCTCTAGGGACTACCTAGTGTGAAAGAGAAACTCAGATCAGGCTTTTGATTATTCATTTGTTTATTTTAGGAACACCTCTCATTCTGGAGCCACCTGCTGTGTACAGTGACTCGTATGGCCCAGTGCAGTGTGTTGCACTTGAATGGAAATTTGCAATTTCCGTTGCCACAGTTTCCAAATCTTGTCAAAATACTAAAATCATGATAAATATGTTTGAATTCAAGTCCGTTTTAAATGGACTGTATTTATGTTTCATAATAAACTTATCTGTGCCCCACAGATAAGAGGTTAACATTTTAAATGCTTTTTGCTTTTAATTGTTTAGTTGTTTATTTTTATTATTTTTTTTACAATTCTGATGATGATCCAATCAGAAAGCAGAATGAGCCTCACATGAGTCTCTGATCTGGGTTGCCAGTTTCACTGGTGAAATCCAGTGGTTTTAAACCCAAAATGTGTGCCTCTGTTCTGAATGGTCACTTCCTATACCCTAGCACAATCCTGAGTCAGTGCTAGTGCAGCCTCTGCAGCTCAGGGAGGGGATTCTGGAGGTTCTGAGCTTTCACATGAGACCTGTCCATAAACTGAGAATGAGATAAACTTGGGTTTGTCCTCTATCTGCAGGTGAAGGCTCAGGTAGTTCAGGTTCAGCTGTGATTGTAGTAGCTTGTTAAACATAGTAAGAGCACAGGCTACATACTTTTTTACTGTTAAGATGCATGTAGAATCCCTCAGTTGTCCAGGTAGAATCCCTCAGTTGTCCAGGTAGAATCCACGGCAAAGGAGAAATTCAGTTTGTCGACTGGACAAACATATATTTAGGTCAAATGCGTTCAGCTCATCTAAGCTGCTGCTGCAGTTCTCGTCAGAATGCTGAATGCTTAAGATGTAGATTTGTTGTATTTTTCTTCAGGTATTTTCAAAACAGTTGGCAAAAATTTCATGGTTGTATTTTTTTACCTGTTCTTCAAATGTTCCTTATTTAGTCACATGACTGTAGCAGATGGCCGTGCTTCCTGCTTCCACACCCTGCAATGATCTCTGGGGGATGGAGTCCCTGGGGAGTGGACGGCGTGTGTTCAGAAATGGCCAGGATAGGGAGGCACGCGCACTGCTCTCTATGTGACCATTGTCCCGGCTGTTTGCTGTAATGAGCCCCTCGGCCCCCTGGGAAATGAAGTCTTTATTATTATGAGGCATTAGGCGCCGACAGCTGGGTGTTTGTTTTTTAATACAACGCGTCCAGATTCCATATCAGCGTCGCTGTCAACAGCCCATCCGTCTTGTTTTGGATGCGCTGTGTTCACTCCCCACAGTAAAGAGGCCGGTGCTTTTCTGACTGCTTTCACTTTGGATACTTCAGGTTATCATATTTGTGTTACGATCATTGTGAGAAGAAACATTTTTCATATTTTCACATTTTGAATAAGTTTTATATTGAATTAAAATTTGACTTAGACTTTATTTCTAAATTTATCACCATTCTTTTTTTTTTTTTAAATAGATTTACAACTTGGACTTGTGCTTTTATTGCCCGACAAGGGAAATTATTTGGACACAGCAGCTCACACATCACAAAGAGTAAAAATATAAATGGTAATAATAATAAATTCAAAATAAGTATATAAAAATACCAAGAGAATTGTATAAATGTCAACAATAAAATTTATATTATTTATCAAACTTTCGTCATATAAGAAATAATCTAACAACAAATTCTGCAATTATGTATGTAAATTCTATGATTTTAGAACTTAGTCCTTCCCGCACAGGCTTGTGCATTGGGCAGACAGTGATTTTGCCACACCAAAATTATTGCATTACTAGTTGGACTCTGACAAGCAAAACTAGTCTTAAATGAGCTGAAATTATTTATTATAAAAAGCACTTAAGGCACATGTGTCAAACATGCGGCCCGAGGGCCAGATCCGGCCCTCCAAGACCTTTAATCTGGCCCTTGGCTGATTTTCTATTAAGATATTAAAAATTTTCAGTTTTTTCTGGTAATTTTCTGAGCATTTTAGCATAGCAGCGTCTCCAGTGCTTCTGTGTCTGGCGCCTCCACCAGACAAATGAAGACTCGCCTCTTTCCAAACGCTCTTAAAGGACGATCGTTTTGACTGTTGACCGTGACCCTCATCAGCAAAATGTCAAAAATAAGAAAAGTGGAGCTGAGTGCAGGATTTTCCAAGAAAAATTGACTCATTCTTATTTGTTCACGGAGGTGAAAGGGAAACCTGTACGCTTGGTGTGTTTGCAACAAGTGGCGGCGCTCAAGGAATATGATCTTAAACACCACTACGAGACACTGCGAAAAATACAATAACTTGAACGGAGAATTGAGAAGACAGAAGATAAACGAATTATTGCTGAAACTGAAGAAACAGCCGTCTGTTTTCACCCAGAGCTAAGAGGCTACTGATGCTGCTGTGAAAGCAACCTAACCTAGCATAATATTATAATATTTTGTAAAATAAAATCAAATAAAAAAGATTTCTGTAATAGATTTGCATTTCTCTACACAAATATTTGGACTTATTGCTATTTTTGGGGTATATTTGCCATGAGTTTTCTGATCCGGCCCCTTTGGAGTCAAAGTTGGTTGTATACGGCCCCTGGACCAAAATGAGTTTGACGCCCCTGACTTAAGGTATTGGACAAAAAGCCCACTAACTATTGCAGAATACGGGATAAGGAGTTGCAGAATACAAGAGCCGGTTCTAGAGGTGACCGTTTAGGAAAAGTGCTTCTGGACAGAACTCACAGTGACACTCGTATACGAGAGCTTTAACACTGCGGGATTTTCTAAAGCTTTAAAACAGCGGTGGTTCAATGGTAAAATACATCACAATGTTTAACCAAACTGCATTTTTTAGTGAGGGGCTGTTGGTTTAACTCTTGACTTCGAACTTCAAATGAACTGTCTGAAATGAACTGTGTGGATAGTGCGACTGCCGGTGTTATGTACTTTTGTGTGATTGTTGCAGCACTTTTCCCTGTCCTGTGACTCTTTGACACCAACCTGCTCTAATCTTTATATATTTACAGTTGAAATGTTCATTAATAAATAAGAAATAAAAATAAATGTATAAGTAACCTAATAAGTAGATACATAGGGGTCAATGACATATAAGGCAAATTTTAAAATATAAAAAATATTAGTTTCAATTGAACTTTTTCAGATATTTCCAGTGTCAGGAGCATAAATCTGTGTTTAACATTTATATGAAGCATTTTAGTGTAAAATGTCATGTGGCGCGACCGAGAATAACCTTAAAATGGTTTTATTTTCTAAAACATGGTTGGGATATTAATCTATGTTCTGAGTAATATGAAGTGTACAGAAACAAACTGTTGGTGTTTCTTTAGGTTTTTAATGCATATTGATATTTTCTTTTGCTCCAATATGACGTCACCTGTTTGTGTTTAATGAACAAACTACTGCCCTGGAAAATGCTGAAAATGAAGAAAAATGCCTAAAGAACCGTTCACCCAAGTCGACTTTGTTATTAAACTCCAGCCATAGAATTCCTGCTGTTTATAGTGGCATCCAGAATAACTCATGATTTCTGAAAAAAATATTTGGTTCCATGGAGATCAGAAGTACTACAGAAATGTGAATTATTACGAAATTTGAACCCTTTTTAACTGAGGAAATTGCAGTTGGAAAATTTTAGCCATTATGTCACTGATCCATATTTCTCAGTCCTATACAAGAGCTGTGACCTGAAAAATCACATTTATGGAATAAAGGTACAAGTGTGAGTGTGACTTCACCCACAGTGTTCGGCTTCAGTCAAATGAAGCTCATTGAGGTTGCGGTTATAGGGAGGAATTAGGGAGAGCTATTTATTTACGGACAAAATAGCAAAATAAAAACTCCAAGATCACGTAGAGCAGGTTATGATGAACATTTAAGACCAAAATGACGAGGCTCACAGCAGCAGTTACAAAGAGAGGGGCCACATTTTCTCAATAGGCGATTGAGACGGAAGTGCACCTTCTTTGGAAATGACAAAAATGTGGATTGTTTGCTGTAGGTGTTCCAATCAGTGAGGACAGGTAGAGTAAAAGCATCAAAACTTCAGCCAAAACGAAATCCCGGTGCTCCAAAAAGTAAAAGTCGCACAAGGAAAAGAATAGTTTAAAGGTCTTTATTTAAATGGCTAATAGGGACGGGACAAGATCTCGTGCCACAAGATCTTGTTTTTGTGGAAATTGTATCTCGTCCCACCTCTAATACCTACTATATTTTTATTTTTGTGAAAATGAGAAAACTGACTCTTGTGTTGTGTTTCAGAGCCGCCGGTCATTCAACAGTTGAAGCGGACGGTCAAATACTTCAAAGACTACAGACAGGTGAGTAATTCCACACTTTGAGTCTCAAAATGTGCAAAAGTTTTGTGTCAAAGTTCATAATAAACAGTTCTTCCCCCAGTGTTGGGCAGTAAACACAAAATGTGCCTCTAACTGTATTAGTCAAGGTTTATTTTCCGGACTATAAGCTGCTACTTTTTTTCCCAGGCTTTGAACCATGCGGCTTTTACAAAGGAGCGGCTATTCTGTGGATTTTTCTTCCACCACTAGGGGCGCTCTAACTGGAATTTCAAAAACAAGATAGACGGAAAATTAATGCAAAGAAGAATACGCTACTTTTTATTTAGCAGATATAACACGCACGACACATCACTAACTGGTAATTATTTTCAAATCCTCACCCCTTCATCATGAAAAGCACACGAAGGAGTTTGTATGATGCAAGTTTTAAGTTGAAGGCATCGATCTTGCTTAACTTATCAGTTTATTTATCTTTTTTTCAGATTTATTATCTAATTTATTAGTCCTGGGGCTGCTTTATTCTAGTCTAGAGGTTGTTTATTTTGAGATAACCTATCAAGTAAAATGATCTTACTGAATGGACAAATCATTTCACTACTTTTAAGTCATTTTCTGAAGTGTTTGCAGTGGAGGTAGGTTTTCACGCTCTATGGTCCCATTCTAGACCCTTCTGGATTAGGACAGAATGTAGAAGGGACTGGCTCCTCAGCCCAAATCTAACCCACGTCCATGTCTCTCTTCTCCTCTCCTCAGATGATCATCGAGCCAACCAGCCCAAAGCTTCTCCCAGACCCGTTAAAGGAGCCCTACTACCAGCCTCCATACACCCTGGTGCTGGAGCTCACAGACGTACTACTTCATCCAGAGTGGTCGGTAAGGAACATGCTCCACAAGGCCTGGCACCGTCACACGTTCACAGCGCTCCAGAAAAATCTCACCATTCACCATCATATATTTTGAATTAGAATGGATATAAAGGTGCACTGTGTCATTTTTATGGTTGGTTTTACTCAGGGGACAATGCACAAAAATCATTATCGTTCTCAAAAAGAAAATATTTGATGTGTCATGTGTACGTAAATTACAGTATGGCATTAAACTGATCTTTTTTTCTTTTTTTTTATGCAGCTGTTTTTATTGCTCAAAATCACCTTAAATCTTGCATTCTTATCATGGGTGTGTTTGCCTCTTTTCAGATCCGACTACTGTGTAATTTCTGTAACATTTTTTGTCAAGTTTTATGCCATAATGTGGAATATTATAGCCAAAGGAACAACAGGACAGGTGTGTGGAGATGCAAGTCCACTCAGTTTTTTTTTTTTTCTTTCTACCAAACGTTATTACCAGGCTAATAGCTCATGTCCTAATTCTCTGGGGATAAATGGCTTTATAATTCGATGCAGACAGTAACAGCACCCTCATTTCTACCTCAAGAGCTGCTTATATCATAATGAAGTTGGGTCTAAATCTGGGACTGAACCCGGGACTGAACCCGGGA
Source organism: Odontamblyopus lacepedii (assembly GCA_034769755.1). Lineage (NCBI taxonomy): Eukaryota > Metazoa > Chordata > Actinopteri > Gobiiformes > Gobiidae > Odontamblyopus > Odontamblyopus lacepedii. Next base: position 39,782,873 of record CM068357.1, read on the forward strand.
CTGAACCCGGTACTGAGACCAGGAATGAGCCAGGACTGAACCAGGCCTTAACCCAGGACTGAACTCAGGACTGAACTCAGGACTGAACTCAGGACTGAACCCAGAACTAAACCTGCACTGAACCTGCACTAAACCTGGACTAAACCAGACTGAACCGGGATAAAGCAGGTTTAAACCAGGACTAAACCTGCACTAAACCTGCACTAAATTTGCACTCAGTTGCACTAAACCTGGACTAAACCTGGATTAGGGGTGGGCGATATCTCGATATTTAAAATATATCGAGATATTTTTGAAACTATGAATTCTGACATATCGATATATCGCTATAATGCTTATGTTTACTTCTGGTTTCGCCGCTTTGCTTGTTTCGCCTTCTCTGTGCCGCGCTCGCCTCCGCCTCCTCACTTTTGTCCCCCGAGCTCCTCCGCGGAGCCCGGAGCTGGGCTCGGACTAAACCAGGTCTAGGACTAAACCAGGACTAAACGCGGCCGCAGAGCCCGGGGCTCGGTCGCGGACTAAACCAGGACTAGTACCAGGGCTCTACAGTGCGCCCATTTCACTTGCATTTGCGAGCAAATATTTCGTCGTGTGAACGTGGAAAACGAAACAGGCGCCTCTGTGCGATGCTTCTGCAGCCACAATAAGGAGCTGCACAGACGCAACGTGACGAGTTAAACTTTCTAAATGCACGTTTCCCAGCTCGAGCGCAACCACATGACACCTGCGACCGCGCACGACTCCAGCACACGAGCTCCGCGTGTGCGCAGATATCACTCATACGAACAAACTCCGCTTCAAAACACACTCACGCCCCCTTAACCGAGGAGCGCCCCGCAGCTGGACCCACACCTGTCCCACCACAGCAGGACCCACACCTGTCCCACCACAGCTGGACCCACAACTGTCCCACCACTCACAGACACCCCCCCTGGACAAAGCGAGAGCTTTGGCTTTTGTCTTGGTCTTGTCTCGGACTCGAGCGCATTTGGACTTGGTCTCGTCATGGACTCAAGGTCTGAATACTGAGTGCGGTCATTTTTCATTAATGCCGCTGCTGTCGCCATTAAACTCATCCTGGTGTGCGGGAGGTGAGGGCTTCTCTCTGCAGCCTGTGCCAAATGCCAAATAAATCCGTTTGTCAAAATGTGCGTTTGATTTGGTAAATGTGCAGAGACTAAATACCACTTTAAAACAAGAGAATGTAACTCCAGTTTGGAATTTGAAAATACAGGTTTAAAAATCCTGCACTTTATTCACTTTGAAGCAGTTTTGTGTCAGTGGAAGTTCTCTTAAAGAAGAGGTTCTTAAACTGTGGGTGAGGGTCCAAAAAGGGGTGTCAAGAGTGTTTAAGTGCAGAACTAAATGAATATTAATCAGATAAAATTTGTTTTTTTGTTTTTGCAGTAGTTTGGGGGGCTGTATTTTTCCTGTAAAGATATCGAGAGATATATCGTATATCGAGATATAGCAAAATATATCGAGATATATTTTTTGGTCCATATCGCCCAGCCCTAACCTGGATTAATCCTGGACTAAACCTAGACGAAACCTAGACAAAACCTGCACTAAACCTGCACTAAACCTGCATTAAACCTGCATTAAACCTGCATTAAACCTGCATTAAACCTGGACTAAATTTGCACTCAGTTGCACTAAACCTGGACTAAACCTGGATTAAACCTGGACTAAACCTAGACGAAACCTAGACGAAACCTAGACGAAACCTAGACGAAACCTAGACGAAACCTAGACAAAACCTGCACTAAACCTGCACTAAACCTGCATTAAACCTGCATTAAACCTGCATTAAACCTGCATTAAACCTGCACTAAATTTGCACTCAGTTGCACTAAACCTGGACTAAACCTGGACTAAACCTGGATTAATCCTGGACTAAACCTAGACAAAACCTAGACGAAACCTAAACAAAACCTGCACTAAACCTAGACAAAACCTGCACTAAACCTGCACTAAACCTGCTCTAAACCTGCTCTAAACCTGCACTGAACCTGCACTGAACCTGCACTGAACCTGCACTGAACCTGGACTGAACCTGGACTGAACCTGGACTGAACCTGGACTATAACAGGACTATAACAGGACTATAACAGGACTATAACAGGACTAAACCTGCACTTAAACCTAAACCTATAATGATGATGTTTGCACCAGTCCCTGCATTTTGAACTGCATTCTTCCTCTGACCAAACTTTTTTTTAGGCCCGAGCCCCTACAAGGGCATAGGGCCTATTGCTTTCGCAACGATGATGCCTGGGCGAAGCCCAGTCCCTCGATCGCCCTCTCCGTGAACAGCAGTATCCTAGCAACCCATGCCAAAGGCATGGGACATGCATATTTGTTCTTGCTAACAAGTCATAACAAGGCTTCGCCCATTCACTCAATGTTGACAAAAGTAGCGGCAAGCGCCTCCTCTCCCTAAAACACACTCCTGACATCAAGCTGTATCCAAGCCCCCATATTTATAGCTGCTAAAATGAATGGAAATCAATGGGGGGTCAATGGCGGACCCCGACGAGATTCTTGCACAGTGATTCTTCAGGTCAGTCCGAACAAAAAAGTCCAGGGGGCCAAAGTTGTATTTTGCACAGTGTTGCCATGGCGATGTCCCAAATTGCCCGCGTTTGTCTATGTTAGCACATCAGTATCTCCAGTGTCTGTGGACTTTATGTGTTTAGTGACAAGTTCAGCCCAAAGCCACAAACACACAGAGACAAGAGGCTCATCAGCGCCACCCGGAGGAGTATCAGCGCCACCCGGGGGAGGGTCAGCGGCACCCGGGGGAGCGTCGGGTCGGCCGAATGCGATGCGCGGCCCGCGAGGGCCGTTCGATGCCGCTTGCATCTTTAATTTTAATTCTCATTGCAACACGTCTATCATGAGATTGAGTTATGTATAATTTATTCACGTTTAATTTCAAAGACCTAAAGCTTGTGGAAAACTATTCTTACACGCACGAGATTCAAGTTTTGTTCAGCCTGCAGTTAAAGCTTTTCTTGGTGTCACCTTTCCCTCACTTTATCTATTATTAATAAAGACATAGTTTGGTTTTAATCTCCACAACGTGCCGCCGTGGCCCCTGAAAACTGTCCACACCTGTCACTCATATCGTCTCCATTGTCCGTCTGTCTCTGTTCTTATATTTACTATTCTTTTAAAAACACCTTGGTGGATACACATTAGAAAAGGGCGTTTATCTGGAGCTTGACAAAGACTCAAAGGAGCAACGCTGTGGCGGAGCCCAGAGGCTGTCGACAGGTGTGTGGTGCGGGGGGTGTGTCCTCCACCTGTCTGTGCGGGGGCTGTGTCCTCCACCTGTCTGTGCGGGGGGTGTGTCCTCCACCTGTCTGTGCGGGGGGTGTGTCCTCCACCTGTCTGTGCGGGGGGTGTGTCCTCCACCTGTCTGACTGGTAATGTCAGCCTCGACTGACTGCTCACATAAAACAAAAAGTTACATATCGCATACAATACTATACATTCCTTTTAGATACCGCACAATATAATGGTTTAAGGCCCATATTACTCCTCATTTCAAACTCCAAAAACTTCTGTTCCAACTTGTGATGTCATGTTGTAATGCCGGAGTACTGTGTTTTTAAACTCCACACATCTTCAGTAGAACCATTTGGATCATCAGCCCCAGAATCTCTACTAAACAAAAGTTAAAACAGCTGTTAACTTGACAACCACCGCTTCATGACATCACAAGGTGGAACGGAGCATTTTGGGCTTTGGACATTGTGGTTATTATGAATTATTCTTTTACTTTATATAATCTGCATTAAGAAATGATCCTGTGGTTTGTTTTTACAATACACGCTGTACCTCGGAAATGAACTTTGGTTCCTTTGAACTCACTAAACTGAAGATGACCCCAGCAGTTCCACTTCTGTGTTTACCTTTGTGTTGCCTAAATGTGCATGAATCAATATTCTTGTCTGAAATGTACAAATAAATAGAGGCGTCTCTGGTGCTGTAGAGAGAGAGATCAGAGACACGTCTCATAGAATCAAATGTAAAGGGCCTATACCTCCTGACAATAAAAGTCCGGTGTTTGAACACTTCAGGCCTTCTGATTTACTGTTTCAAGGGTCCTGAACCAGAGAAACTCACAACATGTAGACAGACTAATAATGCAGGATTACTCAAACTAAACACGACTCCAGGTCTGTTTTTGAGAAGGGAAAAACATTCTAACATGGCTAAAAGCTCACAAGAGTCCTTTTAGCGTAATATTGGAGCTTTAAAATTGTGTTTTGAAGACATTGCTGTGCTTAACCCAGTCCTTTCGGCGGCACGGTGGCTGAGTGGCTAGCACTCATGCCTCACAGCAAGAAGGTTGCGGGTTCGATCCCCGGGTCGCCCGGGCCTTTCTGTGTGGAGTTTGCATGTTCTCCCTGTGTCTGGATGGGTTTCCTCCACTCCGGTTTCCCCCATCAACCCAAAACATGCACTGTAGGTGTGAAAGTTGTGTGAGTGAGTGTTGGTGGTGGTCGGAGGGACCGTTGGCGCCGCTTGGCTTGGCAGCCGCGCCTCCGTCAGTCTGTCCCAGGGCAACTGTGGCTATAACAGTAGCTTACCACCACCGGGTCTGGAGTGAATGAATAATGCTCTGTAAAATGCTGTGTAAAGCACTTTGGGGACATGTGTCTGTGTAAAGCGCTATATAAATAAACCTTACCTTTCTCCTCAGCTGGCGACCGGCTGGAGGTTTAAAAAACGCCCGGGCATCGAGTATCTGTTCCAGCAGCTGGCACCACTTTACGAGATTGTCATTTTCACCGCAGAGACCGGAATGGTGAGGGCATTTCAACTCTATACTCTATAATACTAGGGGTGTAATGATATCCAGGTACAATATTTATTGCGATACCGTGGGAAAGCTCACAATATTATGATTATTCTACATAATAACAAGACTGACTCTAAAATGCTTTGTCCAGTCATTTGGTACATTTATTGTCATTAGGGATGGAACGATATCCAAATCTCTCTGTCTGATATTTTCACCATATACATTTTATTTTATTTATTTATTCATAGCGGACAGTGCAGGTTGACCAACAGTAACTGTTTAACATGCCAGAATTAGCCAAGAGGCTCGTTTTCATCTGTTGTCCGTTGCCATGGTGTTCAGACGGCTCCTGTAAAGACATTTGCAGACGTGGTTAAAAAGTTGAAAAGCTTAAGTCTTGAGCAGTGAATCTTAGCGAAGACAAAATAATAAAAACAGACAGGTTATTAAGAACAGCGTGCAATTAATAACAGTAAAAGATTATGTTAAAAAAGCACAAGAAAATAAACAGGGGCAATAAAAGGTTTGTTAAAACAGAGTTACAGAGACGCACATGCACAGGACAAACACTAGATGGCAGCAGCAGGAGTTTGGTGTTGACACGTCTGATTTGTTAAAAGCCAAACATCTTACGGTACCAGATTTATTATTGCAATATTTTGTGGAGGCTCAGAAAACTCTTTGCTCCTTTTTCCTCTAAAAATGCTTCACAAGACTTAACCCAAAGAATGAAGATGTAAAAGTGCTTAGAACAGTTATTTCTTCATGTCGTCTGCACTGAAACGGAGCAAAGGATCATGGTCTATGTAGTTCCCTCTGTTTTTAGCTATTTCTGCATCAGAACTGTTCATTTAAGCAAAGAGACTTGGGATTCGATATATTGTGATGGTCCACGATATTATTGTGAGACCTTTGACGATACGATATAACGATATTTTGGTTATTGTTACATCCCTATATAATACTATACACAGGGCTTTCTCTCACAGTTAGTGGTCATGTTTAAAGAAATGTCAGTTCACTTGTATTGATTCTTAAGACATTTTACCTCAAAAGAAAAGAGATTAAGAAAAAAATAAATAAAACTGGCCCTTGGAGTGGGGACTGGGACTGGAGACTGAACCACTGACTCGAATTAGGACTAGACTCAGGGGCCTAGTACTGAGGGACTAGGGCCAGGACCTGTATACATTTGGGAATGTCTAATGTTTTTGTAATGTTTATGTCCCTTAGACGGCATATCCTTTGATTGACAGCATAGATCCCCAGGGATTCGTCATGTACCGCCTTTTCAGAGACGCCACGCGGTACATGGACGGGCACCACGTCAAGGTATGGTACTACTCCTGTGTACCTCAATACACAATGACACAGCAACTTCAAATACTGTTGTTCTCCTGTGTACCTCTGTGCACAATGGAAAAGGGTAGATCTGTGTAAGATAAACCTTTCATTTTCAGATTGTACACTCAAATTTGCTTCAACCTGGACTAAACCTGGACTGAAGCAGGACTGAAGCAAGGACCAACTGTGGAAGAAACAAGTCTTAACCAGGCCTAGACTAGAATTAAGCAAGGTCTATATTATCTAAACTGGGACTAAGCAGGACTGAAACTGCAATGAAATTACAGAATTACAGAATTATCCCTTTTAATCCTTTTCCATCACATTTTGCCAGCTCTTAAATGGCAGAGTGGGCACCCTGCTGTCCTGCCTTCTGCTGCATTGATTGGACACCCTCATTACTAAGTCCCGCCCCCTCCCTCCCGTCAATTGCTCGTCACTGTTCAGTTTGTGTTTGGGAGAAAGGGGAGGGGAGGAAGGGGAGTCTTAACCTACTTCCCATTCTCAAGACACAAGCCAAGACCAGACGGGCATCTGTCCGGAGAGAGTCGCACAGGCTCCATATGTGCAGGGAAAGTTCAGGCTACCAGGAAAATACTGGGATTTCAATTAATAAGAGCTGTGTGCTTTTTCAGCCCGCTCTAAGAGAGAAATTACACAGACTCAAATGAATGAAATGAGCAAAGCAAATAAAATTACTACTACTGATTCAGATATTCATCAAAACAGAACTAGTTCATTTGAAAATCGTTCGCTGTGGTCCAAACCTATTCCTCACTTTGATAACGAATTCCCAGAAATCGAAATTATTTACTGCTATGAGTTTATAAGCGCTTTTCGCGACTTTCAGAGGCCAGAATGCCATTGCAGTAATGCTACCAAACATTATTAGCTAAGAGCTGATGTCCTGATTCTCTAAGGATAAATGGTATTATGATTCGGTCCAGACAGTAACAGCGCTCTCATTTCTACCTCCAGAGTGGCTCACATCATATATCTGTACTGGGTTAAAACAAGCTCCGTTCTATTACATGGACAGAAGTTGGGTATAGCAGGCGGTGGCTGAGTGGCAACACTCAGGCCTCACAGCAAGAAGGTTGCGGGTTCGATCCCCGGGCCTTTCTGTGTGGAGTTTGCATGTTCTCCCTGTGTCTGGATGGGTTTCCTCCGGGTGCTCCAGTTTCCCCCATCAACCTAAAACATGCAGCACCTGAACTAACATCAAGGACCATGTTGTCCACCCTCCTGTGGGCTCACCACCTGCAGAGGGGTTCATAGGGGGTCAGGTGCTATGAGGATTGTGCAGCAAACTGCCCCCACGACCCAGCCGGATTAAGCGGGAGAAGATGGATGGATGGAAGTTGGGTATAGCCACTTTAAACAGCTGAACCAAAGACTAAAGCAGGATGGAAACCAGGACTGGACTGAACCTGCACTAAACCTGGATTGAACCAGCACTGATCCAGGCTGGAAACCTGGACTCAACCTGGACTCAACCTGGACTCAACCTGGACTAAACCTATAATGATGATGTTTGTACCAGTCCCTGTATTTTGGCCTTCTCCCTCTGATCATGTTGAGTGGGTCTGGACTCTTGCTGGTAGCTCTGCCAGGAGGCTCCGGGCTCTGGAGCCTGGGGTCTGGACAGTCCCCTTTCCACACGGAGGTTAATCCTACTGTTGTCTTTGCTCTGTGGAGGAAACTTAAGACGTCTGATCCCATCCAAATGCGGGCCACCTCGCAGACTGAGGAGCTACAGGGCACGTGGGTCAGAGAGGAGGCCACAGTGTGGACTTAAATGGACTCCTGAGAGCTTCAAGCGTTCTTAGAATGTTACTTAACCTAGTTTTCAAGTTAACAGTTCCTTTAAACGTGAAAACTACCGCTTCATGACATCACAAGGTGGAACAGAGCATTTTGAACTTTAATGTAGAAAGACTTATAATAAAGGATTGTTCAAACATTTGTGAATGAGACAAAACACAACTCCTGGTGTGTTTTTGGTGAGGTAACAGCGTTATAACGGCCTAACACAAGAGTCCATTTACCTAAGATAGGACCTTTAAACTTTCTCTCATTCCCATTTGTAAATAATCAGTTTGTGTTTTTGTGTGTTTTGTGTGTGTGTGTGTGTGTTTTTGTGTGTGTGTGTGTGTGTGTGTGTGTGTGTGTGTGTGTTTTGTGTGTGTGTGTGTGTGTTTTGTGTGTGTGTGTGTGTGTTTGTGTGTGTGTGTGTGTGTTTTGTGTGTGTGTGTGTGTGTGTGTGTGTGTTTGTGTGTGTGTGTGTGTGTGTTTTGTGTGTGTGTGTGTGTGTGTGTGTGTGTGTGTGTTTTGTGTGTGTGTGTGTGTGTGTGTGCAGGATGTCTCGTGTCTAAACCGTGACACCAGCAGAGTGATCGTGGTGGACTGTAAACGTGAGGCTTTCAGTCTGCAGCCTTTTAACGGAATGGCCTTGAAGAAATGGGATGGAAACTCCGACGACCGAACGCTGTACGACCTCGCCAACTTCCTCAAGAGTAAGACACACCGTGGATGACCAGAGCTGTGCGGTCAGCTGTGGTTCAACTGGTCATAATCTGAATCTGCAGTAGGAGAATCACAACTCTTGTCATTGCTGATAGTTGTAATAGTTGTAGATGTTGGAGTAGTTGTAGTTGTTGTAATAGTTGTAGTAGTTCTTATATTTAGGCCCGAGTGCCAGAGGCTGGTGAAGGGCCTCTTAGTAACACATAGTGATGCTCATAGGGGGCGGGAACTAAAATGATGCGACGTGACCAGGGACCCTTGCCATGACGTAGCTGCACCAGAGGTTTCCGAAAATGTTTAGTTTGTCGGCCAAAAAAAAACAGAACATTGTTCTCGTATCAGAATATTTAGGCCCGAGTGCCAGAGGCTGGTGACTAACGAGACAGAAATGCATTAGGGAATATGAATGACACCAAAAAATTTGCACATAGAATCATGAAATTTAACACAGAAGTTGAACATGACAAGACAAGTAAAAAATATTATTATGGCCACGCCCCCCGACACACCAGGGGGCGGCCATCTTGGATTAAAGTTTGCGAAGCTGAAACGCACTCCTCCACAGGCGTCACCCGAACGGCTTCAGATTTGGTCCACATTATCTCCAGGGGGAACGTCAAAAAATATCCACATCCCAAATCCGCCTGACGTCTCTGAGCAGTGAAGCCACAAATAATGAACACAAGTTTTGAACATTTACAAATTGCTCCTATTTACTCAAACAAACTCTGATTTGAATGAAATTTGACACAGTTCTTAAACTCTCTGCCCTAAAGCGACTGAATGTGAAAAACATTTATTTGGTGCATTAGCGCCCCCTACAGATTGAAATAAATCATGACCCCCCTAAACACGTTCAGAAACTCACCAAACTTTGCCAAAAGTTCAGAAATGATGAGACATTTGAGAAAATATAGGCTTCATGTGTGGGGATTAAAAATGGAGATAATACCCCACTTTGAATATTAGGCTCCGCCCACTCCTATGGGAGCCGTCCCAGCTCAACTTTGTCGTAGAGCCACAAAATTCGTCACGCGCATTCGTCACGTGAAGACAAACAAAAAATATTATTATGGCCACGCCCCCTGACAAAGCAGAAGGCGGCCATCTTGGATTGAAATCTTGAAAATGCAGAGTCGACATTTTCACTCATGTTGTGTTTGAACGAACTCCTCTGAAGGTGCTTCACCCACAGGGCTGAAAATCACCGTACATCATCTAGAGAAGTGCAGCTTCAAATGTTTCCTCCATTTTTTTGAAAACTGTCACAGTTTATGTGCAGCGAAACCACAAAATTCAGTCAAAATTTAGACAATATTCAATGTGCAGATTTGTTCCCGTTGGCACAGACTTAGTCCGATCGTGCTGAAATTTGAGTCACTGATGCTGATCTCGGCCTGAATATAAAACACTATAAAGCATATGGAAAATTACACTATAGCGCCCCCTAGTATAATGAAATGCCAACATTATTAGATTTGTACCAAATTTGGGAATTAAATTCTATGCTTGACTACGAGCAAAAAAATACATTACGGACATGGTGAATTTTTCACTGTTGGCCACCAGGGGCGCAAAGACTCCTCAAAAATCATTTAAAGGTGCACTATGTAATTTTTCTGAAGAAGGATGTGTTGGCCTGGGAAATTTGAATCTTTAATACGTGATCTTGGCCTAAATATAACACACTATAAAGCAGATGAAAAGTGTGGCTGGCATTTACGATTATTAGGGTTAGTGTGAGGTGCAGCATTTGCATGGCACGATGTGTAGGGCACGTTGTTTGTAGGGCACGTGTTTGTGGGGCACGTGTTTGTAGGGGTGCGGCGTTTGCGGGGTGCGGCATAGGTGCACGCGAGGGCCGATCATCGCCGCTTGCGGCTATATTTTGTAGTTGTTGTAATAGTTGTACTAGTTGTAGTAATTGTAGTAGTTGGTGCTGTAGTAGTGGTAGTTATTGTTGGAGTATCTGTAGTTGTTGTTCATTCATTGCTCCTGAGCAGCAGAGATAATGTCTCAGTTGTAGTAGTAGGAGCACTGCTAACACATTGCACTGCTGTGTATGCATACTGACACGTGCATACTGACACGTGCATACTGACACGTGCATACTGACACGTGCATACTGACACGTGCATACTGACACGTGCATACTGACACGTGCATACTGACACGTGCATACTGACACGTGCATACTGACACGTGCATACTGACACGTGCATACTGACACGTGCATACTGACACGTGCATACTGACACGTGCATACTGACACGTGCATACTGACAGGTGCATACTGACACGTGCATACTGACACGTGCATACTGACATGTGCTCATGGAGCTGTGTGTGTGTGAACATCACAGTGAAGGGACTGTGATAGATATAATAAAATAAGTGTTAAACTTCAGCCTCCTGTAGTCCTAGTCATGGTAGGAGTAACAGTAGTAGGAGTAGTTGTCCTTTGTTTCTGGTGAATAGTGGCGTCTTGTGTTTGCAGCCATCGCTCTGAGCGGAGTGGAGGATGTGCGCTCGGTGCTGGAGAACTACGCCCTGGAGGAGGACCCCATCGATGCCTTTAAACGAAGACAAGCTCAACTGGCTCAGGTCTGAAAGGACCATCACTTCCTCTGCTCCTCTCTTCTGACACCAAATCTACTTCACTTGACTTCTAATCATTTCCAATATCACAAATGATAAACACTCCACCAGGGTCGTTTATCACATATATTCAATCCAAAGTGTCGACAATATCACAGTTCTAGAATGAGCTGGAGCTTATTTGAACTAGTAGAAGACCATGTGATCGCTTTAAGAGAGTGCTTTAATTTTGTGTTGGAAATCTCAGTCTACATTATCATTATATTGAATCCAGATTTAAATAAGGATTATGAAGGTGTGTTTGTGAGGAGGGAACAACATTCCAACATGTCTTAAAGCTCACAAGAGTCCATTTTGTGTAATATAACACCTTTTAAACCATATTTTTTCAGTTTCACAACTATAAATGTTTCTGTTTCTGTTTATTTCCAGGAGGAGGAGCAGCGTCTCTCAGAACTCTCTCAGCAGAAAAAACAGGGTCTTTCTCTGGGCTCCATCACGTCTCGGCTTTGGCGTTCCAAACAACAGTGATCCTGTCCTCTTCCTACTTGTCCACCAATCAGGACGCGGTATCCAGGCGGAGCAGCAGCCACACCGGCCAATCATTGAAAAGAGCCAAACAAGAGATGAAGACTGACTGCCCCATGGACCAATCAGAGCCTTGAGGCCGGGGTCACTCTACTATAAGCCCCTCCCCTTTTGCTCACCTTGGAGCTGCTGATTGGATGAAAAAGAACAGTTGTTTTGTACTGAAATAAAGAAATAACAGCAGCAGCAGCAGCGTTTGAACTGGAAAAACTCAAACTGAAAACGCTGCACTTCGTTCAAAAAACGATATGAAAAATGGAGTGTTGTTGAATCTGGTTCATGTAATAAAAGTTTGTGTGAAGGCGTCCAACCAAAAAGCCTCTAATCGATTGTGTTTGTGACGGTGCATCATGGTCCTAATACTGCGTGTCGCACTGGTTTAGACTTGTGCCTCATCACTAGAAGGTCAGGAAGTGAATTCCCACACAAACAAGGTAGTTGTGAGTGAAATGTCCATGTTCTCCTTGTGTCTGCACAGGTTTCCTCGTCGTGCTTAGTTCTGACAGGGCGGGAGTGTTCCACAGTGAGGCATTAAACCGATCGCTCTTGCAGCTGTTCAGTTCCAGGTGTTTAAGTAATTACTAGAAAAGCATGTGTTCATAAGCAGGGCTGCCTCACCACAGACCTGACCTGTAACTTGGTCGTATTCATCTCTATTGGTGGTTGTCAGATTCTAGAATGTGATGATGTCGTGCAGATGAGGCAAGGCCCAGTTTTCCCTCTGAACTGCATTATACTTTACCCTGAAATATCCAAAAGGGAAATGCACAAATGTTGAACTTTCTATTATTGACTAAACCCAATAACTCCACATATTACAACATAATTATAATTCATTTTTATTTTAGCTCCTCCTCCCCCATCTGTATTCATTAAGATTGACCCATAGAATGTTGTGATGTCGTCTGAAACTCCCCAGTATAGAGACGAGCAGGTGCGTGACTCGAGCCGTAACCTCCATGGAGACGAGCACGTAGTTCATATGTGTCAAACATGCGGCCCGGGGGCCAGATCCGGCCCTCCAAGACCTTTAATCTGGCCCTCGGCTGATTTTTCTATTAAAATACTTAAAATTTTCAGATTTTTCTGTTAATTTTCTGCACCGTTTAGCATAGCAGCGTCTCCGGCGTTTCTGTACGTTGCGACTCCCACCAGAGCAGCACAAATGAAGACTTTCCTCTTTCCAAACGCTCTTAAAGGACGATCGTTCTGACTGTCGACCATGACCCTCATCAGCAAAATGTCAAAAAATGAGAAAAGCAGATGCTGAGTTCAGGATTTCCCAAGAAAAATAGTCTAATTCTTATTTGTTGACAGAGGTGAATGGGAAATCTGTGCTCAGTGTGTTTGGAACAAGTGGCGTTGCTCGAGGAATATAATCTTAAACACCACTACGAGACACGGAGAAAAATACAATAACTTGAAGAGAGAACTGAGTTTTCTGATCCGGCCCTTTTGGGATCAAAGTAGGCTGCATACGGCCCCCGGACCAAAATGAGTCTGACACCCCTGACGTAGTTCATGGGGAACGACTGGATCACAGTTCAGTTTAAAGTTGAACATGTGGGTCTGAACGAAGTCGTATCCGAGCTGACGTGTGCCTCAGTCCAGAGTCGTGTGTTTTGTTCATCTGTTTATTCAGTGGCCCGTGTGAAACGCACTCATTCAGCGTTCATTCTGAATAAAATTATATTTCTCTCTCCCCACATTTACGGAGCTTCACTTTTTGATTCTTTCTTCCTTTAGGAAAAACAAAAGAATGGAGCAGATGTGTTGGTGCTTCTTCTGTTTTCAAACTGCAAAAACCAAAAGCTCCACATTGTTCAAATTCAAAGCTTTTGAGGAAGACGATTCTTCATTTAAGACTGGTTCACCTCAAATGTGTGGAATGTCAGGGTCCAAATGCCGGAGCTGATGTGGGAACAGGCCTCTGCAGGGGTCTGTGCCAAACTGCCAGGCCACAGGGGGCTGCAGTTTGTTCACTTGAGTTTGCTCTTTGCTCATCTGTGGTGGTTTGAGTCGGGAGGACTTGACTGGAGCGTTCGCCTGGTGGTGCTGAGAGTGGAGGAGGCATTTTGGTGGAGGAGGCAGTTTGGTGTTGCCCCACAGGAGGGGTGTTTATGGCTCAGAGGGACGGGGTTTTAGATGTGGTCATGTCACTACAGCAACACAGACACTTAAATACACCAATGAGACTAAATGAAATGAAGCTGTGGATTTGACAGTTCAAACGGGCCACATTATAGGCCTGGCTTTAAAAATGAAGTTTCATTGAAGTTCTGTGATGTAAAAAGGCTTTCACTGCAGCAGCTCTGCCTTTACTGCCTGTTCACAGACGTCTGTAAACGTCTATACGGTTTAGCTGTTTTTATGAAGCTGTATTCAAACTAACGACACACTTGAAATGAGTCCTGGTTTAAAGCTTAATATTAATATTACGCAGACAAGTACAAAGTCGTGGTCCAAGAAATTCCTCAAGAGTAAAAAAGTATTTGTCGTACACTTCCTCGACATCACACGGTGGAACAGTGTTTTTTGTCTGAGAAGAACTCAGTCTAAATCTGCAGAGTTTGTGTGTTAAATGTGTGAATGAAACGACCCAACTGCAGCTCTGTTTGTGATGATGAAACATAACAGAGATCAGAAAATAGAGTAATTCAGCCTCTTTAATAGTAGAAATTCCATTCACCATTTAATTTTCTGGCTTGAGCTGTGCATTGTTAAATCGGTGGTGCCTTTGTTCACACAGATTAGCGCCTCTCCAAACACACGCGCTGGATAATCCTCTTGTGTAACGGTTGGTGGTTCTTGTGTGAGCAGATAGCACTTATCTCTTATTACACAAACACTTTCACTGCAGCTACTGAGGCCCGAGCTTTAACACGATAACAGATTTAGAGACAGAGCAAAGGAGGGATGACAGCCTCTCACGTCTCCTTTGTTTCTTTAGTGATCTCTTTACTGCACTTAAAGGTCCGACATTACACCAAATGGACTCTTGTGAGCAGGGCCGGCCCCCCCATTAGGCAACATAGGCAAATGCTAAGGGCGCCGCTCCACTAGGGGGCGCCGAGCGCAATAATCGGCGATGGGGGATAAAATCCTCCACTGTCTAAAACAGGGGTGGGCAAACTACGGCCCGAGGGCCACATACAGTCCATTAACCTTTTTAATCCGGCCGCCAAACATGAACAAACTGCAATAAAATGTATTAGTTTTATTTTCCCTGCAATTCTGGCGTTTCCCAATAGATGGCGCACTCTAGATACAGTGATACATATAACCAAATTATCCACATGGGCCAGGTGTACAGTGCCCGGGGGTAGAACTATATCTTGAACACGACTTCCTCACTCATGGTCCAAAAACCTTCCCATAAAGCACTGCGGCCAAGTATATATCTAGTGTGCCGCACACTGCACCTGCTCCCGCACGGCGCGTGCCACATTTCCTCTTGTTCGGTGTGGACACCGCGCGTGGACTGTGTCTTGTTGCATACGCTGCGTGGACCTCGCATTCTCCTGTGCACCTCTAAACCAGAACTAACACCAGGACTAAGCCAGGTCTAAAGCAGGTCTACACCATGTGTAAACAAGCATTCAATCAGGACTAAAACCAGGTCTAAACCAGGATTAAAACCAGGTCTAAACCAGGACTAAAACCAGGTCTAAACCAGGACTAAAACCAGATCTAAACCAGGTCTAAACCAGGACTAAAACCAGGTCTAAAACCAAACCAGAATTTGCAGGAGGTGGTTGCTACATTCATGTAGTTTTAAAAAAACATGACAATATCAAGTAATCCAGTTACTTATTTAAGTAATTTAATGGATTATATTACAAACTACATTTTGGGGTCTATAATCTGTAATCTGTAATCTGTAATCTGTAGGGATTACAGTTTAAAGTAACCTTCCCAACACTGTCAACAGAATTATCAAATGTGTCACAATCAAACGGAAGTCAAAACTTCTGAAACGAAAAATGTTAATTTTTGAAGTGGAAAATCATCGTCTGATATCTGGTGCACATGTTGAACTGAGATGTTTGAATATGTCACATGTAAATCGTTGGATCCTGCAAGTTATTTTCGTCTTATTTGCTGGGTTGACGTAGTCAGACTAGAACACTCCATCCATCTGCTCCTGGTCCGGCCCTTCCATCAAATTTTAGAACCCTTTGTGGCCCTCGAGCCAAAAAGTTTGCCCTCCCCTGGTCTAAAACATCGTCACTATGAACTGTTTGATTTCTTGTGAGTATCTGTACTCTGGCAGTATTTTTTTATTTTTTTTTGCAATCCAAGGGGCGCCACCTGAAATCTTGCCTAGGGTGTCAAAATGGTTAGGGCCGGGCCTGCTTGTGAGCTGTAAGTCACGTTAGAATGCCGTTACCCCCTCAAAAACAGACCTGGAGCTTTTTTATTCTTAATCTGTTAGAGCTC
This sequence comes from Odontamblyopus lacepedii, assembly GCA_034769755.1. Taxonomy (NCBI): domain Eukaryota; kingdom Metazoa; phylum Chordata; class Actinopteri; order Gobiiformes; family Gobiidae; genus Odontamblyopus; species Odontamblyopus lacepedii. The sequence continues at coordinate 39,799,185 of CM068357.1, forward strand.
CAAAGCTCAAAATGCTTTGTTCCACCTAGTGATGTCAAGAAGTGGTACTTTTCAAGTGAACAAGTCAACAGCTCCTTTTACCATTTGCCCAGATTAGATGGGCAATTCCAGGGCTGAAATGATCCCAGTAATTCTAGTGAAGGTGAGTTTAAAAACACAATGGTGCACGTCCTCTTTGCTAGAAAAATGCCGTTTTCCCACAGTGCAGTGCGATGGAGCAAAGCGGCTGTGGAGGTGTGAGGTCGGGAATCATGTGTTCATGAGCGCACAGCTGCTAACGCTAATGCTAATGCTAAAGGTAGATTAAGCAGTGCAGGCTAACACACGGCCCGTGCTAAAGACAGAACCTGACCTGGGCACAGGGCTCAACACAACTGGGATTCACGGCTGTGAAAGTTCTAAACATTATTGGTCACAGCTTCATTCATTTTACACCTAAATCCACTGTGAGTGAGGCGGCCGATCTGGAACCACCAAAACCAGATTATCCATGTGGGCCGGAGGCACCGACCATTCACAACCAGTGGGGGGCACCACATGACACAAACTCTAAAAATATTTTTCATGGATGTGTGTTATTCACTTGAGAATGTTAAATGGCCAAACATAACTCATCATTAAGACTCATTTCATAATGACAATAATAATAATGATCAGACTGAACAGATCATGTGACCGTTCACTCCCCACATCTGTCAGTGGAGTCAAGTCTGTGCAAATGGAGCTTTTTTTTTTTTTAACATGGCAGAAATGAAAAATGAACAGGCATCAATTGAGTGGTTGTGCAGAAAAAACAAAACAGAGAAATACTCCACAGGGGTAAGATGTGTGTGGGTCAGGGCAGCACATGGGAACCACCCTTCACTGCCTTACATCCTGTTCATACTGCACACTAACATGTGTCAGAGGATCTGTGCCAACAGAACAAGAATAAAGTATGTGGATGATTCTGTCATCGTTGCTTCAGGAAAATTCAAACCAACATGGGCCAACTGTTGAGGACTTGTGAATGTTCAGTGGTGTGAAGAGTCGTATCTACAGCTAAATGTGCCCAAAACCAAGGATCTGATCATCGACTTGGGTAAAAAAGCTCCTGAAAACAAAAGAACTTTGAATTTGAAATATAAAATGTGAATATGAGAACACGGTTTTGTTTCCATCCGGCTTTTCCACACGTCTGCAGTGGCTGAAAGGCAGAAGGTCAGTGGGGCTGTTTGTGTTGACAGTTGTGTTGCAGATGTCATGAGATAATCATCTTATCCTGAAGGAGCTTTTGCATTTCTTTGTTTTGACTTGACTTCATTATGTTACTCTAAGTCAGTGAATGTTGAGGATCAAAAATGTGACTTTTAAAAGTTCAAACTTGCTGATAAAAGCGTCGATCTCTGACTCACAGGTCACTCTGGCCAGAGACAGATGCACAACAGTGTTTTCATGTTGACTGCCCACCAGCCCCGGACATGACGTCGTCTTCATTTTTTCCCCTATGTGGCCACTTTATTATTTTTCTCCATTTGCATAAAGCCTAAAGCAGGTGCTGCACATGAGCCCCGTCAGTCTGAACTCTTATAACACACATGAGCCCCGTCAGTCTGAACTCTTATAACACACATGAGCCCCGTCAGTCTGAACTCTTATAACACACATGAGCCCCGTCAGTCTGAACTCTTATAACACACATGAGCCCCGTCAGTCTGAACTCTTATAACACACATGAGCCCTGTCAGTCTGAACTCTTATAACACACATGAGCCCCGTCAGTCTGAACTCTTATAACACACATGAGCCCCGTCAGTCTGAACTCTTATAACACACATGAGCCCCGTCAGTCTGAACTCTTATAACACACATGAGCCCCGTCAGTCTGAACTCTTATAACACACATGAGCCCCGTCAGTCTGAACTCTTATAACACACATGAGCCCTGTCAGTCTGAACTCTTATAACACACATGAGCCCCGTCAGTCTGAACTCTTATAACACACATGAGCCCCGTCAGTCTGAACTCTTATAACACACATGAGCCCCGTCAGTCTGAACTCTTATGACACACTGAACATCTGACATTTAAAAACAGCATTTCCTGCATCCATTTCAGTAAATTATGAGTTTATTGATCCATCCATTTTCTTCCCCTTCTCCTCGCCCAGGTGGCGGGAGCATCAGTCTAAGCAGGGACTCCCAGACTTCCTTCACCCCAGACACTTCCTCCAGCTCCTCCGGGGAACCCTGAGGCGTTCCCAGAGTTTATTGATGAGTTGTTATTTAAAAACGTTTTAAATGCAAACTCTACTCTCTTTATTTACCCCATGTGAACAACTACCCGCGGTGCCGTGTGCGCATGCGTTGCTCAGGTGTCGCTCTTCACGCCTGGGTCCTCGCGCCGGTTGTTGCAGACAAACGAGCGCGCGGCTGCCGTTCACACCTGACGTTCACACCTGGCCGCGCGCGCAGCTCCGTTCCCACGGCCCCTCCCCCTCCTCCTCGCGCCTCTCTCTGGACACGCGCCTCGTGCTCACACCTCAACAAAGGGCTCGTGGTGCGCACCTTTTGGGCGCGTGGCGGGAGGAGGACAAAAGGTGGCACGCGCGCACGCGCGGCTCTTTTGATGTGCACTGCGGATGTGACACGCGCCGCGTTATGCGTCACGTGGGGCCACTTTGGGTTCTTTTGTGACATTTCTCTGATCTGAACAAGATTTCACTTCTGTCAGGTTCTTCATGTTGTTTTCAGGTTTATGATCGACTTTTTAGTTCTGAGACTGTTTCACTCAAGTCTAGAGGGAGTTTATTTTAAAAGAACTTGTCAAATAAAATATTTAGATCTTACATTTTGGCCAAGCTTTTTTGCAGAGTACAGGGGTCCACATGGGACATTCCAGGTAAGTAAATAGCGATAGGCTTATGTCACATTGAAATCGGCCTAATGATTAAACTATTTGAAATCACTGCCAAAGGCCACAGTGCAGCGGGCTGTGCTCAGACTTTACGACTGTACGCGAGGTTTTATTTGTCCACTTCAACAAAAGAGTTCACCCACAGAACTCGAGTGACTAAATACTCAATTTTAATTTACGGTAAAACTTTAGGTTAGGAACAATTAAATAATGAATTTAATGTGCAGAAATTCACATAAGTGCATCTAAAAAATTTAAATGATTATAGTGCAGCATCTAACAGGAATTATTTTTTTTTTTTAATCAGTTTGAACATTCATGTTTTCAGTGTTGGCTCCTTATGTCTAATAACCAAATCAAAGTGTAAGATAATAATAGACCAAACATGGGTTTAATTGTGCTTTTCCCAGATGAACTGTGCACATGAACATGTTTTCACTTTCAAAATAAATTAGATCTAGAAGGTAGAACTTTCCATGTGCTTCTGCCACTAGAGCTTGTGTAACGAGGAGTAAACCAGGGCTTCACTGGGACTAAACCAGGTCTAAACCAGGTCCAAATCAGGGCTAAACCAGGTCTAAAAACCAGGTCTAAACCAGGTCTAAACCAGGTCCAAACCAGGTCCAAACCAGGTCCAAATCAGATCTAACCCAGGTGTAAATCAGTTCCAAACTAGGTCAAAACAGGCCTAAAAGCCAGATCTATACCAGGTCTAAACCAGCTCTAAACCAGGTCCAAATAAGGTCTAAACTAGGCCTACACAAACAGTTCTAAATCAGGTCTAACCCAGGTCTAAATCAGGTCCAAAAACCAGGTCTAAAAACCGGGTCTAAACCGGGTCTAAACCGGGTCTAAACCAGGTCTAAACCGGGTCTAAACCGGGTCTAAACCAGGTCTAAACCAGGTCCAAAAACCAGGTCTAAAAACCAGGTCTAAAAATCAGGCCTAAACCGGGTCTAAACCAGGTCTAAACCAGGTCTAAACCAGGTCTAAACCGGGTCTAAACCGGGTCTAAACCAGGTCTAAACCGGGTCTAAACCAGGTCTAAACCGGGTCTAAACCGGGTCTAAACCGGGTCTAAACCGGGTCTAAACCAGGTCTACTGTAGAATACAGGTGCCGGTACCGCACCGTTCTGACAGTGTATCACTGTATCGATACTGTGTATTGATCCAGTCGTGCGTTCACAGTAGATCGCGTTACGCATTACGCACGTCGCCTTCTTTTGTCATTCACAGGCAGCAGCGCGTGCCTCTGCCCCCTCAAAGCCCCACCCCCCACGCGCCGGACGACACATCCACGGCACGCGGCACGCGTCGCCCCGCACCCCCACGGGCACCACGCGCGCCAAATAATCCCCGCTATTTGTTGCGACAATAATAAGACGAGTTTAGCGCATTTCCATCGGCTTCAGTGGAACAGATCCACTGCAGGTGACAGCGCGACAAACACGGAGAGTCCCGTAAAACAGAACTGCACTAAAAAGGGCCCATGTCATACAAATATGAGCTTTAATTCATGTTAGAATGGGGTTACCTCCTCATATGAGGTGTGTTTTGGTTCATTCGCACATGTAGCGGAACTTAAAGTATCTGTATTTTACTCAAATACATTTAACGGGATTTTTTTTAATTTACTCATTAGATTTGTGAGCACGTATCTGTACTTCCTGCTCCAGACTGCAAAAAGCCTGGACAAAATGTAAGATCTAAACACTTAAATCTATCAGAAAATGACTTAAAAGTAGTGAAATGACGCGTACGTGGAGCAGGATCATTTTACTGGACTTAAAATAAACTCCCTCTAGACCAGAATGAAGCCTCTGTTTGCAGCTCAAAAGAGTTCATGCAGTTCATTTTCACTCATGTTGTGTTTGAACGAACTCCTCTGAAGGTGCTTCACCCACAGGGCTGAAAATCACCGAACATCATCTAGAGAAGTGCAGCTTCAAATGTTTCCTCCATTTTTTTGAAAACTGTCACAGTTTACGTGCGGCGAAGCCACAAATTTCAATCCAAATTTAGACAATATTCAATGTGAAGATTTGCTCCCGTTGGCACAGACTTAGTCCGATTGTGCTGAAATTTGAATCACTGATGCTGATCTCGGCCTGAATATAAAACACTATAAAACATATGGAAAATTACACTATAGCGCCCCCTAGACATGAAACGTCAACATTATCGGATTTGTACCAAATTTGGGAATTTAATCCTATGCATGACTACGAGCAAACAAAAATATAATTAGTAGTAGTAGTAGTAGTAGTATATATATATATATATATATATATATATATATATATATATATATATACACATATATATACATAAAACGCGTTCCTCACCTTCCACGGTGGTTGGTCTCTCACCCTCATCAGCTCGGGTTCTACCAGAGGCCTGGGAGCTTGAGAGTTCTTCAGTATCTTTGCTGTTCCAGTACTGCACTTTTCTGGACTAAGATGTCTGTTGTCCTTCCTGGGATCTGCTGCAACCACTCATCCAGTTTGGGGGTCACAGCCCCGAGTGCTCCGATCACCACAGGCTCCACCGATGCTTTCACCTTCCAGGCCTCTCCAGCTCTTCTTTGAGCCCCTGGTATTTCTCTAGTTTCTCGTGTTCCTTTTTCCTGACATTACCATCACTCAGTATTGCAATGTCCACCACCACGGCTTTGTTCTCTCGCTTATCCAGAACCACGATGTCTGGTTGGTTCATCACCATTCTGTCAGTCTGTATCTGGAAGTCCCACAGGATCTTGGCTCATTCTCCACAACCTTTGGAGGCGGTCAATCGATCGATCGATCGATCGATAGATGCACCTGCCTTATTTTAGAACATTTAGGACATCAGACTTTACAATGAACACTGCTAACTCTGCTGCCTGTGCAATACTGGGACCCTGTGCAATAATGTAAGATAGTAATTTATTGTATATATAGTTTTTTGATTGCAATTTATTGTATATATTGTGTATATATTGTCTTTAGATCCTTATAGTGTTTGTCTATTTTTAACTTAACTGTACTTCTGTTGCTGCTACTGTTTCTTGCTGTTCTCTTTACTGTGCGTTGCAACACTGAAATTTCCCCATTGTGGGACAAATAAAGGATATCTTATCTTAACATTTCATACAAAAGCATTTTGATTTGCTTTATTGCTATGGCAATGCAAATCATCTCAAACTATTACCAATTCCAGATATGATACAATTCTGGTTCCCAGGCTGCATTAACACTAAATTAATTGTATTTTAGGCCTGACATAGACTTGGTTTGGTCCCGTTCTGATGTAGACTTGGTTTGGTCCCGTTCTGATGTAGACTTGGTTTGATCCTGTTCTGATGTAGACTTGGTTTGATCCTGTTCTGATGTAGACTTGGTTTGATCCTGTTCTGATGTAGACTTGGTTTGATCCTGTTCTGATGTAGACTTGGTTTGATCCTGTTCTTGTCCTGATTTAGTCCCACTTTTGATATCGTAAACGTAAAGTGTGAACGCAGCCGGGGCCGTGTCGGTGCCCCCTCTCCCTGAGAAACCTGCACCTCTGGACAAATGTGCATCTTTCTGGGCACCGTGATATTCGCACCTCGCCGCCTGCTGCTGCCCCTCCTCCCAGCCTCCTCTCTCCGGGCCTCCCCCCTCCTCCCTCCACGGCTCCGTGCTTCTGCTTCTGCAGGTGTGAGCGTTTGCTGGTGACAACTGGCAGTTTGTCGAATTGGCCCCACGACGCTGTGCCAAAGTGTCTTCATAAAACCATCCCCCTACTATTTACCAAAAGGTCCTCTCCTAACCCCCCGCGCGCCGTATGCCTACCCCCCTCTCCCTCCGCTCCCTCCCCTTCTCCACGTTTACGCACCGCTGTCCAAAGCTGAAAATATTGACCGAAACCTCCGTTAAGAGAAATTAGAATGATGCGCGCGTAAAGGTGCCACGTAGTCCGTCGCCAATATGAGCTTGTGCGTAATTGAATTTGACGTGTGCGTAAAAGCGGTGCCATAGTAGTTTAAACTCTTATAAACCCGGAATAAAAAGACTTAAACAAACTTTATTGATCCACCAGGGAATGTATTTGGACACAGTAGCTCCCACATCACAATATAATATAAAAAACAAAGAGAAAAAATATAAATGATAATATTAAATTCTAAATAAAAGACGACATTGAGTAAATCTGTTTACAGGAAAACACAAAACGCCGATTTTGAAAGTAAAACAACAAAAATAAAACGTGACCAAACCAGATCACGCCAATAACCAAATGAGCGCTTGACGTATGTTACTTAGAAGAAAGAAACTTAAATGTGAAATGATGAAATGCTATGGCATTGGAGAATCGTTGCCATAGCTTGAAATCATCCCAAACTATTACCGATTCCAAATATGACACAGTTCTGGTTCTCAGGCTGCATTCACACTAAATTAATTGTATTTTAGTTTTAGGCAAAACAGATCACGCCAATAACCAAATAAGCACCTGACGTATGGTATTTAGAAATAAAGAAACTTAAATATGAAATGATAAAATTGACTTAAGTGACTGAATCGGACCCAATAAAACCACGACTTGGCTGAGCGCCGGAGCGTAAAACCTGCCGTGCGCATTTCAACAGACTGGTGGAGCTCTGCCTTATGTTCAATGAAACACTGGTAAAATGGTCACATTTTTATTGCGCTTTTCTACCTTCAAGGCACTCAAAGCGCTTTACAACAAGGAACCACTCACACAGACACAGACACTGAGGTGGGTTAAGTGTCTTGCCCAAGGACACAACAACAGCATTTATCTGTGGAGCTGGAATCACACCAGCGACCTGTGGGTCAGTGGATCTGACCGCTCACCAATGATGTTTATGTGGAGAGCGGGATCCGAACCGCAAACCTTCAGATCAGTGACAAACGCTCGACCAACTGAGCTACTGCTACATTAAAGAAATGCAGAGAGAAAGAGAAAGAGAGAGAAAGAGAGAGGGAGAGTGTCACTGATAAAAACAGTGTGGCACGAGTGTGGCTTTCCCCGCCCCCTCCTCCCCCCTCCCTCCCCGCCTCCACCCCTTCCTCGGCGGGTATAAAATCTACCTCTTGGCGGCACAGTTCAGAGTCCGTTTTGACACAACACAAGACACTGAACTAGACCAAGACTTTTGCTTTTCGTTTTGCCTTCGTGTTACACACGGCTCCGCTCGGACTTCCGCGCCCGTGGATCCTGTGCGTAATTTGGATACGGAACTTTGGAGACGTTTTGGGGACCTTGACGGTTCTTGTCTGAGGACACCATGACGCGGCTGGTGCTGCCGTGTGCCGCGCTCCTGCTTTGCGCGCAGTCGGTAAGTGTACTTTGATTTTAAAGAATAGGACAGGCTGCGTTTCAAAATCCTACTTTTGCACTATATTTGACTATGCGCTCCTTCAAAATCCATTCAAATCATTTAAAATTGTAGCAGAATGCATGTTTTTGTTGCCATAGAAATTCTGCGCAGTGATTTATTTTATGCAGCCTATGACTTGCTCTTAATAATGATAAAATTACAAAAAACTGGCAAAAACAAAAAAGTCTGTAATATTTAACCTTTCCATTTTGTAACCGCTCTGTGCTTGCGTTAAACAGTGCCCAGATGCCCTCATTTTCGAGTTCACGGTGGCACTGATTTTCAGATAGTGGCAGGTAGCGCTCCCTCTTGTGGCCACTCGGGACATTTATTAGTAGAACGGTTCAGATAAGCGTAATCTTATCACTAATTATTGTACTCCGGGTAAAAAGTTTGTTTTCTATCTCTTTTATGTACAATGAACTTTCTGTTTGTAATGCAAAGCACAATTCTAACCATTCTAAGAGCTCAAATCAACTTTGATATGAGCTTTAATGTTTTCATGTGTTGACAGCGTTAACCTTTTCCGTTACTGTATCACAGGTTTTCACATCCGGCGTTTTTGAACTGAAAATCGACTCTTTCACCAGTTCAAGGGGTATATGTTCCTCGTCTGACTGCCAGGTTTTTTTCCGCATCTGCCTAAAACACACACAGGACGTTATCAACCCTGAGCCCCCTTGTACCTACGGCACCAAGCTCACGGACATCTACAACATCAACTCCGTCTCAGGGAACGCCCTCATCGTCATCCCCTTTCAGTTCAAATGGCCGGTAAGTCAACTAGCACCTACTTGAAGCTCAGTCCCTCCCGTCATTCACTTCCGCTTTTTACGAACTACTGAATTGCCATTGTTTTGCATGACACTGGACCTCAAGCTGTTGTAGCCAACCCATGTGTCCTCTTGATGCTCCTCAGGGTACCTTCTCTCTCATTGTGGAGGCGTGGAAAGCCGAATCAGCGCCGTCTGAATCTACAGGTAAGTGAAATACTCAATTCCAGTGCATGTCAATAACTTTTTGGGCTTTTTGAACTGGCACATTGAACACATTTTGAACTTATTTCCTCACAGAAAACCAAAACAACCTGATCACCCGTTTGTTGACGGGACGCACCCTCAGTGTTGGACAGGAGTGGTCACAGGACGTCCACTATGGAGACGGCAGCGAATTGCACTTCTCCTATCACGTCATGTGCAGCGAGTTCTACCACGGCGAAGCGTGCACCTCCTACTGTCGGCCGCGGAACGATCCGTTTGGCCACTTCACCTGCGACCAAGAAGGGTCCCGGCAATGCCTTGAGGGATGGACCGGCGAATACTGCTCCGATCGTAAGAATGACATGGATTTTCAGTTGCTATAATGTTGTATTTTTTGCTTGTTGTTGTACAGTATGCTAACCCCTCCCACCTCCACCACCAACACCACTTCTCCACCCCCTCCCTCCATAGTTATAACGTCTTTTCCGTCTGTAAGGAACTTCAGCGCGTCATTTTTTTTGTCTCGAAAATTGTGAAGTCAAGCAGTCGTCAACACTAGCCGCCCGCTTGAGGTCGTGTTCATTTGTCCCCTTTTGTTAGCGCTCAACAATGGCGCGAGGTCCCTAAACAGAAGAGGCACGCGCGCGGCCTTAAAGTGTCCCCTGGTGCGTGAAAACAGACGGCATCTTTTGTTCCCCAGACAGCTGCTCTTACCTCCTCCCCTTTCCTAACCATTCCCTCCCTTCTCGACAACTACGCGAAGATCGATGTCTGACCGCCTCCTGTAACCTTCTCTGCTTCCCTTCTTTTCCCATCAGCCATCTGCGCGCCCGGCTGCAGCAATCTCCACGGTTACTGCGAGGCGCCCGGTGAGTGCGTGTGTCGCCAGGGGTGGCAGGGCGACCGGTGCGACGAGTGTGCGCGGCATCCCGGGTGTGTGCACGGGACCTGCAACCAGCCCTGGCAATGCAACTGCAAGGAGGGATGGGGGGGGCTGTACTGTGATCAAGGTGAATTCTCTCACAACACCGACTGGAAGGCAAAAGAAACGCCGTTAATTATACGAAAGTTCAACGTTTAATCTGGTTCTCATCTTTGGACAGATCTTAACTACTGCACCAACCACAGGCCATGCCAAAATGATGCTACGTGCACCAATACCGGACAAGGAAGCTACACATGCGCCTGCAAACCTGGATTCACTGGGACCGACTGTGAAATTGAGACCAACGAGTGCGAGAGCAACCCGTGCAAAAGTGGAGGCAGCTGCAGCGTAAGTTATTTTCCAAATTTCTCTCTTTTTTATAATTATCACAATCTGTCTCTTACTATCTTTTTAGCGACTCATTTAGAATATATTATTACCGTTTATATTTTTTACTTTTCCATTATGTGTTATTGTGATGTGTGAGCTCCTGTGTCCAAATGTCTCTTGTGGTTCAATAAAGTTTGTCTAAGTCTAATCGATTTTCACAAATGTGAAATCTAAAATATATTGGAATAATTTCCCTTGTGGATCAATAACGTTTGTCTAAGTCTAGTCTGTTTTCACCTATTTTTAATTAATTAATTAATTAATCAATTAATTAATTAATAATTGCATTTATATAGCGCCTTTCAAGATACCCCAAGCATTTTACAGAGCATTATTCATTCCCTCTTCATACCCGATGGTGGTAAACTAATATTGTAGCCACACCTGCCCTGGGGCAGACTGACAGAAGCGAGGCTCCGATCTGCACCATCGGCCCCTCCGACCACCACCAACACTCACACACACCACTTTCATACTAGGCAATGTGGGTGAAGTGTCTTGCCTAAGGACACAACAACAGTTTTTGTGACTGTGGCACCTGGAATTCCCAGTGTCTCCATCCAAGTACAAACCAGGCCCTGCTGAGCTTCTGAGATCTGACAAGATCAGGCTCTGACAAGGAGGTCTGGCCACAAATTTGAAATCTGAAATATATTGTAATAATTTCCCTTGTGGATCAATAACATTTGTGTCAGTTTAATCTATTTTCACAAATTTGAAATGTAAACTATATTGCAATAATTTCCCTTGTGGATCAGTGATGCCTCCTGTGGGCTCCACCTGCAGAGGGGTTCATGGGGGGTCAGGTGCTATGAGTATTAGGCAGTAAACTGCCCCCGTGACCCAGCTGGATTAAGCGGGAGAAGATGGATGTATCAGTGATGTTTGTCTAAGTCTAATCGACTGGAGGTTTTCAGATTCTAGAACGTGATGATGTCACACTCTCAGATGGGGCAAGAGTCGCTTTCCCCTGTTAATTACATTGTACTTTACCAGGAAATATCCAAAATGTAAATTCACAAATGTTGAACCTGAACATTTCTATCAGTGTAGACACAAGAACTCACTGTATGGCAACAAAAATCTACATTTTAACAATATAAATTTTACTTGCCCCCGATCTGTATTAAACGATTAGTCTATAGAATGCTGTGATGTCATCTGAAACCCAGCAAGTTTCACCAATTTGAAATCTAAAATATATTGTAATTATTTTCCTTGTGGATCAATAAAGTTTGTCTAAGTCTAATCTATTTTCACAAATTTGACATTTAAAATATATTGTAATAATTTTCCTTGTGGATGGATTAATAACATTTGTCTAAGTCTAATTTATTTTCACAAATTTAAAATTTAAAATATCTATCTACGTCTATCTAAGTCTAAGTCTGATCTTTTTTCACAAATTTGAAAACTAAAATATATTGTAATAATTTCCCTTGTGTGTCAATAACATTTGTCAAAGTCTAAATCTAATGTATATTCACACATTTGAAATGTAAAATATATTGTAATAATTTCCATTGTGGATCAATAATGTCCGTCTAAGTCTAATCTATTTTCAAGATTTTCCAGCCATCAATCAACTGGATCACTAACCTGTGTCTGAGTCTATTTTCATAAATATGAAATCTAAAATATTTTCTTCTGTGTTTCTTCTTGTAGGATTTGGTCAGTGACTACACCTGCACGTGCCCTCAAGGTTTCTATGGGAAAAATTGCGAAGTCAGTGCTATGACGTGTGCAGACGGGCCTTGTTTTAATGGAGGGACGTGTGTTGAGAATGACAGCGGTGGATACAGCTGCAGATGTGATCCCGGCTTCACTGGTTCCAACTGTGAGAAAAAACTGGATCGCTGCAGTTCAAACCCCTGCGCTAATGGTACACATCTTTACCATTTCCTACAGAAGTTTGCATTCACACAGTGCAGTATGTTTGCCTGTTGAGTCACGTTGCAGCTTATCTCATCTTATATCATGGCACCAGTGTTCCTCCTCATTCACGACTCACTGCTTTTTCAAAATGCAAACTTTACTTTTTTGTTTTTCTCTCCCTCTTGCAAAACAACTCAGCAGCCTCTCATGTGTCGGATAACATAGCAGCAGCTTGCACAGGCTTGATGATAGATGAGCATCTTAGGATGCCGCACAAAAAACCTCCAGCTTAAACTACAGAAATAGCAGTGAGAACATTGTTGCATGCTGGGAAAATGACTCGACAAAAGCCTAAATTTAAATGCATATCGTTAACAGCTGTCCCTCAGGTCTTCATTAGCAAAAGAGGCTGCCGGCTTATCTGGAATCTGGAATCATTCCTGCTTTCCGCTCAAGTGTTTTCAGTTGTGCAACTTGGCAACGAGCGCGACCAAATATGGAGCGGGGAGCTTGTTTTCACAGCGCCTCCTCAGTGTTTATTCAGACACAAAACATCTGCTAGAAAAGACTGATCATAAGTAACACGCGGTCAATGCATTTCTACTGTCACTGGAGTTCCTCAGGGGTCAGCTCTTGGTCCAATACTATTTTTACCCAATAACTAATCAGTCATTTTTATCTCATCTTTAGGCGCTCAGTGCTTGGATGCCGGAAACCGCTTTGTGTGCCGTTGTCCCCCAGGATTTTCTGGTCTTAAATGTGAGACCAATATCGACGACTGTGCCAGCAACCCGTGCAAAAACTCCGGCACCTGCGTCGACGGTATCAGTGACTACACCTGCTTGTGTACTCTTGGCTACGCCGGGAAGGACTGTTCAGTTCGGGATAGTCCTTGCACCAATTTCCCTTGTGAGAATGGTGGAACGTGCTATGCCCATTTTACCGGTCCGGTCTGCCAATGCCCCGCTGGTCACATGGGTGCGAGGTGCGAATTCAAAGTCGAGACGACGGTCGAGCCGCCCAAGCCGGCGTCTCCCCCTACGCCGGTTCTGATGGTGGCCTTCGCGTTGGGTTTTGTCACTCTAGCGTTTATGATGGCTGCCGCGGTGTTCATCCTTCGCCAGTTGCGTAAGGGGTCGCAACTGGCGGCTACGACGTCGGTGAAAAACGATTTGGAAAACGTAAACAATCAGAACGCCGTCATTGGAGGCGGGACCCCTAACAACGGAGCTACCCTGAAAGAGAAAGAGGTATTCCTTATCCCAGGTCCACACGCTAAAGTCTCCAATAAGAAAGTAGTGCTAGAGAAGGGAAGTGACAACTACAAAAACAAGACGGCCGACTGCAACTTGGTGAAAGACGAGAAGAATAAACTAGACTTGTAAGTGACTATATTTCAGTATTTAATCTTTTATGACATTGCAACATTATTTTGCAGTTCAAACTTCATTGCTTAACCGTGGTTTCCCTTCAACAGTAAAAAACACAAGTCGACTATCCTTGTTTCCCAACTGAATTTCGGAAAAGAAAACTTGTATCATCCTATTTACATTATACCAGACCAGTTGGACCAGTGTGTCATTGCTACGGAGGTAAGAAATTTTCCCGAGACTTAAAAATAATAATTAAAAAAAAGCAATCGACCTATTTATCTATAATGTCTCTAATATAATCATTATTTACCATGTTTGACTTACTGCAGTGTCCCCTTTGTGTCTTCAGGTTTAACCTCAAGTGTCTCAGTCTCAACCTACTTCCTGCTTTGGACACTTCTAGCAATACACTTTTTTTCTATGGACTTATTTTTTTATTTAATATTTATTGCTGCTGACAGACAATAAGAAAGGGGCCTGACTGTCTGGCCATTTTTGCACTATTTGTCTTTTGTACCTTAAATTCTAATATACTTTTTTTTTTTTTACTTTTATATTGCTTTTTTTTTTTTACATGGATCGAAATATGGATTGTGCCACTGTAAAGACTGGTGCCTTAGGAAAAGCTATGGAAACTGCTGGGATGTTTGGACATGCAAACCAGCTCAAAAACAGCATGTGAATCAACACTCTGTACACGACGATCACCTTTGGAGGCCTTTATATGGAAAAATCAAATATGACACTGTACACGATGCCTTAAAGTCTACAATTCTGAATTATGACGCGAAAGTGCCTCTACGGAAGAAATCTGGAGCTAAAGTGGACCCAGATGCTGGCAATCGTCAATGAGAGATAATCTGCTTTTGACAATGTTTACGACGGTTCCTGAACTACACATGCTATCCAGTTATCCGGGGCTCCGCCAGAGTCCGCGCACTGCCACGTCTACTCTCGAGTATTTTTTTAAAAAAGGACGTTTTCTGATCCAGACGATACCAAAAATCTGTGTCAAATGTGCGTTCAATGTTCGTCTGTTCATGTTAATTTATGGAGACAATGCAATGTGTAAATAGTTGAGAATATAGCTTACCTCTATTTAATTTGACCTGTACATAAGCTGGTATTTATGGAAACTGTATATACGTCTATGTTATGGTCTTCGTCCAAATCAAGAAATATATTTTTTCATAAATAAATTTAAAAATAACAAGATTGTTTTGGCTTTCACTATTCACCAGTTATTAGTACTGCTTTTGCGACTGCTATCCTCAGTACTACTACTTCCATCTTGAAGGTGATCTGTGGTATTTGAGTACACAAAATACTGAAGTAAACTAAAGTCGTTGCTCTTCAAACACTAAAGTTTGCAGAAAAATACATTTAAGTTTGAAATTTGACCCATCCTCCTCCTGATAGTATCGACACTTTGCAGCTGATGTCATTAAAATCCCCTGGGTGTGTGGTGCTAACTGTAGGCACTGCTCTCTCTGAGGCTTGTTAGACTTTAATCTGAGCTTTATTAACACAATCTGACCTTAAAGAACTGATTTAGCTGGAACTACGGGAAGTGAGGTGATGTGTGCTGCTGAACAAGTCCCTCTAACACCAGATCAGACATCGCTATTTACCCGGGACGGTCCCAGTGTTGAGCCCTGTGTCTCCTGTCCCAGCAGATTTATACAAAACCACTGATTTGTCCAAGTTTTATTCAAGAAATGTCCCAGGTGTTCAACAGTGAAGAGAGGCAAAAATTGTTATTTGTTTAGCTAAAAGACAGAAAAGTTGCTTAGAAATGACCAAAACACAAGGAAAATGTGACTCTACCAAAATCTGGTGATATCGTATCGTCAAAGGTCTCACAATAATATCGTGGACCATCACAATATATCGAATCCCAAGTCTCTTTGCTTAAATGAACAGTTCTGATGCAGAAATAGCTAAAAACAGAAAGAACTACATAGACCATGATCCTTTGCTCTGTTTCAGTGCAGACGACATGAAGAAATAACTGTTCTAAGCACTTTTACATCTTCATTCTTTGGGTTAAGTCTGTGAAGCATTTTTAGAGGAAAAAGGAGCAGATTCACAGTTTTTGAGCCGCCACAAACTATTGCAATAAATACTGTACAGTGAGATGTTTATGGTGAAAATCTGGTACAGAGAGATTTGAATATTGTTCCATCCCTAATGACAATAAATGTTGCACCAAATGACTGGTCAAAGCATTTTTGAACGTCAGTCTTGTTATTATGTAGAATATCGTAATATCGTGAGCCTTCCACCATATCGTGAGCTTTCCCACGATATCGCAATAAATATCGTACCATGAGGTTCACACTGTGACGATACTGTTTTGTGAGACTTGGATATCGTTACACCACTAACTGACACACATAAATACATCATGAATGCGCCGAGTGCGGAACAGTTTTCCTTAATCGTGCACTTGTTTCACAATTTTATTATTACCAACCACCACAAACTGAGGTTCGCATTAACCGACAGTTTTTCCGTTAAAAATAAAAAGCTGAGCGTCACACTCGGCTTTTTATCGAAACTCAAACCTCTGAACAGGACCGTGAACATTTGTACACCTCACAGGCTCCTTAAAATATCTTGTTTGAATCCCTAAGCAGACCAATTATTATGTGGCTCTTAAACTGTTACCACTCTTGCTACTTTTACTACTACTACTACTGCTATTATTTTCTGAGTGTCCTCCCTCCTGAATAACCCACGTGAAGAGAATTGTGTGTGCGCTCTGGTCTTACGGGAGCTGCTGAGAGTGGAGAGCGGTGAAGAGCAGCCACAGATGAAGCGCAGCTGTCATGGCCTCCTCCCGCCGCCACCTTTGACCCCGGGGCTCGCTGGTTGTTGTGGAAACAGACGGAGGAAGAGGAAGCAGGAAGAGGAGCGTGAGTTATGTGTGTGTGAGACTCACGGCACAGAACATGGGGGAGTCCGGATGAGCTTCAGTCGCTGCGTTTGGCTAAAGTTTCTTTCACTGTAACGACTGTAAAATACAAACATGAACCACTCCAAATCTGCATTATTTTAGGATATTAAGGATTATTTCACTCCTGCTACGAGTACTACTACTATACAAACTACTACTACTACTACTACTACTATACAAACTAGGCTACACAATATCTGACTGAAATATCTGAATTGTAACTTTTACTACTCATCCTTCTGTACTTTTCAAATGTCATTATGGAAAAGTCTCCAATAGGTCCAGCGTAGGTCTGAAAAAGCCCGGACTAAAGAATGACACTGACTATTGGTGGTAAAGGAGAAATTCAAGTATTTTTGGTGGAATATGTTTCGCAGTTTATCCAAGTGAAACATGTTCAACCAAAAAAACTGTCCAGTTGACAAACTGATTTTCTCCTTTGCCATTTATTCTCCCTGGACGACTGAGGGATTCTAACACAGACTATCGGTGCTGTCACAATACCAACACTGCAGACTATATTTGGTTTGCTTTTTAGTGCTGTGTATGTCTTGGATTTACTTGCTGATAGTTGCGTGGAAGCTGATCTTTTGTATACAACATTGATGGTTCTTTATTTTTTTTAATTTTTAGACAAATTTTATTCGTTCACAGGGGAAATGACTTGGACACAGCTCACAGCAAATTATAATAACAAAAGAGAAATTCTATAACATTCGAAATAAACAGCAAAAATAGCAAGAGACAGGTATCAAATAATGCAGAATTATATAAATGTGTACTACTACTACTACTGCTACTACTACTACTACTACTGCTACTACTACTACTACTACTGCTACTACTACTGCTACTACTACTACTACTACTGCTACTACTGCTACTGCTACTGCTACTACTACTACTGCTACTACTGCTACTGCTACTGCTACTACTACTACTACTACTGCTACTGCTAATACCACCACTACCACTACTACTACCACTACGCTACCACTACCACCACTGCTACTACTACTACCACTACTACTACTACCACCACCACTACTACTACTACTACTACTACCACCACTACCACTACCACTACCACTACCACTACCACCACTACCACTACCACTACCACCATACTACTATCACTACCACCACCACTACCATCACTACTACCATCACCACCACCACCACCACTATCACCACCATTACCGCCATCACTACCACTACCATCATCCACTACCACTACCACTACTACCACTACCACTACTACCACTGCTACTACTACCATCACTCATCACTACTACCACTACCACTACACTACTACTACCATCATCACCAATACTACCATCATCATCATCACTACCACTACTAATACTACTTCTACTACTACTACTACTACTACTACTACTACTACTACTACTACTACTACCACTACTGCTACTACTACTACTACTACTACTACTGCTACTACTACTACTACTACTACTACTACTACTACTACTACTACTACTACTACTACTACTACTACTACTACTGCTACTACTTCTGCTCAAATCAATAACATCTGCACCTTTTACCATCTAAAAAACAGCAAAAATCAAAGGTCGACTGTCTGAAGCACTTGGAGAGACTTATCCATGTGCTTGTCTCCAGTAGGTTAGATTACTGTAACGGCCTCTCACTGGCCTCTGCAAACGAGCTGTAAAACAGCTACAGAACATCCAGAACGCTGCAGCTCAGGTCCTGACTCGAACCAGGAAGTACAAGCACATAAGTCCTGTGCTCAGGTCTCTGCACTGCCCCCTGTGGCTCAGAGACTTTACAGCAGCTCTGCTTGTGCACTTAAGTACATCTCTGACATGTTAGTGCCACATGAACCATCTGCATCTGAGGAGTTCAGGGACCGGCCTCCTGCTGGTGCCCAGAGTCAGGACTAAATTCGGGGAGTCAGAGTTTCAGACTCATGCAGCTAAAACCTGGAACAGTCTGAACATGTGAGACAGACTCTGACTCTGCTTAAATCCAGGCTAAAAACGGTTCTGTTTAGCTGCATATGACTGAAAGGTTTCAGTTTCATTCCGCACTCTTCTCTCTAATTCTCTTTCATTTAATGTCCCATCTCTACTTTAATATTTCATGATGACTATTTATGTATTGATTTGTTTGTATTTGATGTATTTCTTATTCTGTAAAGCACTTTGACACTTTGTAAACCTGCCTTGCCTTTCATGTTTTGTCTTTCCATTTACATTAACTTTAAACTGTAACATCCCAACACTTACTCTTACTTGAATAGTACTTTCCCCAAATACGTTTTTTTTTCTCTTGCTTGAGTCATTTCTTGGACCACTACTTTGTACTTCTACTTGAGTCGTATTATTCTGAAGTTTTTGGCTACTCTACCCAGCTCTTATCAGCACTAAGCAGCCTGTAGCTCTTTTCTATACACAAACATCGACTGCTTGTTACCATGGAGATGTCATTCCATGGAGATGCTCTGCCTGGAATGTCCCACAGTGTGCCATTAAACAGCTCTACTTTACATTTACTCAATTACAGCTGGTTTTATAGCTCAAAAATACCTAAAACAAAACAAACAAAAAAACAGAAATTCTGACTGTGAGCGGGGTCACCTCCCCACAGATCTGACCTGTAACTTGGTCTGGTTTGGTCTCTGTGAAGACAGAAACTTCTGTGAAACATTTGAAGCATTTGAAAAGTGACGCAATGCACCTTAAAATCTTCAAGCGAAAATCCACTGAGAATAAATAATGCGGAATAGAACCTGCGGCGATCATGGTTCAGACAGAGCAGGGCTTCGTTTGTGGAGTCATGACAGAGCAGCAGGAGACCCCATCAACACCAAAGGCACCGTGACCCTGGATGTCGGAGGTCATCTGAACAGGAAGTGAGCCCATGCCATATTTGGAAGGTCAAACACAAGGGGGTCATTTGTTTCAGTCTGAAGTCTTTACTACACCTGATGCCCGACAAAGGCAGAACGCCGTGAAAATGGGGGTGTTTGAGACCTCCATTATCATGTGGAAAAATATTGTGAAAATGTTTTTTCATTATAGAAACCACAACCGTCAAATTTTGGGAGCAATACTTATTATACTTTTGTGTGGACAAAATAGAAAGTTTGAAGTAATTCTCAGTTTTCCTCTCTGATGAGTGAAGGTCTCTGCATTCGTAGGGCAGCAGTGTTTTCACTTCATAGACTAAAGGTGCAGTATGTAGCTTTTCTCGTCGAGGTTCTGCCATCCGCTTGTTTCCATGGAGATGTTATTCCTTTACTTTAAATGTTCCACAGTATGGCCTTTAACGCATTCAATTACATTTGATTTCTATAGCCCAGAGTCGCCCCAATGGGCTTCACAGTGAAAAACATGGAAACATAATTATGACATAAGAATTACAACACCACAGGGCACATGTGTCAAACATGCGGCCCGGGGGCCAGATCCGGCCCTCCAAGACCTTTAATCTGGCCCTCGGCTGATTTTTCTATTAAAATACTTAAAATTTTCAGATTTTTCTGTTAATTTTCTGCACCGTTTAGCATGGCAGCGTCTCCGGCGTTTCTGTACGTTGCGACTCCCACCAGAGCAGCACAAATGAAGACTTTCCTCTTTCCAAACGCTCTTAAAGGACGATCGTTTTGACTGTCGACCGTGACCCTCATCAGCAAAATGTCAAAAAATGAGAAAAGCAGATGCTGAGTTCAGGATTTCCCAAGAAAAATAGTCTAATTCTTATTTGTTGACAGAGGTGAATGGGAAATCTGTGCTCAGTGTGTTTGGAACAAGTGGCGTTGCTCGAGGAATATAATCTTAAACACCACTACGAGACACGGAGAAAAATACAATAACTTGAAGAGAGAACTGAGTTTTCTGATCCGGCCCTTTTGGGATCAAAGTAGGCTGCATACGGCCCCCGGACCAAAATGAGTTTGACACCCCTGATCTAGGGTATTCATTTCTAATTACGGGTGTAATGATATCCAAGTCTCTCATTATGATATCGTCACAGCATGAGCTTCATGGTACGATATTTATTGCGATATCGTGGGAAAGCTCACGATCCGGTGGGAGGCTCACGATATTACGATATTCTATAGATTAAACCAGACTGACTCTAAAACGCTTTGACCAGTCATTTCATACATTTATTGTCATTAGGGACGGAACGAAAACCAAAAAATGAAGAGAGAGAAAAAATGAAGATGTAAAAGTGCTTAGAACAGTTATTTCTTCATGTCGTCTGCACTGAAACGGAGCAAAGGATCATGGTCTATGTAGTTCCCTCTGTTTTTTTTTTTTTTAGCTATTTTTGCATCAGAACTGTTCATTTAACATTTTAATTTATTATTGTATTTATCTATTAAAGCTGCACTGTGTAACTTTTTGATCAGGGGTCCGTCAACTGCTTGTTTCTATGGACATGTCATTGTTCTGTCTGGAATGTTCCACAGTGTGACATTAAACAGCTCTACTTTACATTTATTCAATTACAGGTGGTTTTATTGCTCAAAAATACTTAGTAAAACAAACATTCTGTGAGCGGGATCGCCTCTCCGCAGATCTGACCTGTAACTCTGTCTGCTTTGGTGTCCGTGACGATAGAAAGATTTTACACCAAACTGTGAAACATTCCAGACAAAGCAATAGAAGAAATCTCCATGGAGAAAAACACTTTTCCAACAGAAAAGTTACACACGGCACCAGTAAAATGTTTCATTAGTTTCTGTCTCAGTGATGCTCGCCGTGCTAAGCCACTCCCCCTTCAGAGTGCCATTACAACACAGTCAGCGGAATATAAAACTACTGCACATCGCTTCAGGTTTGTGAAGTTGTAGTGCACAGTTTTGTATCATGTTTTTGTATATTTGGAGAATTGTCGTGTGGGAGCACGGGGACATAGGCTTGTGGGTGAAGCCTTGTACAGAATCTTACAGCTACTCATCAGGAGGGTTTGAATAGGCCCCAGGAGAGATCCCTAGATTACTCAGCTTATAACATGGTAGAAAGCTCCAAAAAGTAAATTTTGCATAATACCTCCTCTCAAAAAATGCACACCTTTTTGTCGTAAATTACATAAATGAACACACCGGCGCACTAACAGCTCACCCCTGCGCTGGATCCTTTTTTTCCCACAGTCCTTTGCAGGTCTGTGTGTGTCTGAAGGTGACCTGTGACCCCATCACCGTGGGAACAGGAGCAGAGGATGAGACGGCGTGACGAGCAGGAAACAGCAGCGGTGATAAGACTAACAGACCCACTGCACCTGTCCATCACGCGCAGAAGTGCTACTGCTCAACGGCACAACAACAGGCACTGGGGCTGTCAGGGCGCAGACATTTTTTATACTCAATACTGATTCTGATACCACCATCATAGTAAAAAACACTCTTTATTTAAGCAAAAGAATGTGATTTTCAACATTAAAGGTTGTATAGATTTTCCAGGGAAGGAGAAATGCAGCGATCATTAGTCCTTTTGCAAAAGTTGCTCATGTGACACCAAACCCTTCACTCCTCTACGGCTCCCTGAGCAGAAACACCTCCTCCCACCTCCTCCTAACGCTAGAAATCATGTTTGTTTACAGCCGTATAGAATAGGTGTTGAAGTTTCCCGTCCAGAAGTTATTTAACGACCGACACGTCAGTCTTTAGATCCTTCGTCTGATTCAGTCGCGCCATCGCTGGAGGGAACCTCCAAGAATCAGCTCAGATTGGCTCTGCTCCTTTTCCCTTTATCTTCTTCTTTCAAAATGGACTTTCTTTTATGGCGAACCAGTCGTAGATTCTCTTCTGCCACCGCGACAGACTTTTGGAACAGTTGGAAAAAGCCGCTAAGAACCACTGCGTTGGTCGAGCAGAATGGCATCTGTAATGTGAAAAGCGAGAGAGAAAAAAGGGAGTTTGATTGACAACCAGATAGTCAATAGACTACGAGGGCCCCACCACATCCACAGATGAGGGATTTTCATTCTTTTTTTGTTGGGTATCATAATTATCAATGCATCTCTAGAATGCTAGTTTGAAATTTTATTGACAATTTGAAACTGAAATAAATCCTCTATACGACCTTTAAATGGCAGTACTTTCTTTTATACTCCCACCTGTGCTTCTGATACAGCTCCAGATCATTCTAAAGTCACTCGGGAAAGCTTCATTTCTGTCCTGTGAATTGGACGTTTTGGTATCGATACCTGCTCAAACAAGTATCTAGTTTTGGTATCGATTAGTATTTGATTTTCAATACTTTTAACAATCCGAGCCGATATTAAAAGCTGTGACCAGACACACGCTGAGATTAGATTTGCAATTTATGTTTTAATAATATGAGTCTGACATTGTCTCATGCATTTTGATCAGATTTATGTGTAACATTTTGGTTGTGGACCCCTATGAACTAACATCAAGGACCATGACGTCCACCCTCCTGTGGGCTCCACCTGCAGAGGGGTTCATGGGGGGGGTCAGGGGCTGTGAGGATTGGGCAGCAAACTGTCCCCGCGACCCAGCTGGATTAAGCGGGAGAAGATGGATGGATGGATTTTGGTTGTGGGTCCGTTACTTGCTTGTTTCTATGGATACGTCACTGCTCTGCCTGGAATGTTCCACAGTATGACATTAAACAGCTGTACTTTACATTTATAAATTTACAGGTGGTTTTATAGCTCAAAAATACCTACTTAAACAGGCATTCTGACTGTCAGCAGGGTCGCCTCTCCACAGATCTGACCTGTACCGCGGTCTGGTTCGGTTTAGATGAAGATAGATAATAGATTTTGACCAGTTTTATGAAATCCAGCCTTTTGAATGCTAAAATGAAAGACATATTGTGCTTTTGTCCACCATATGGTTGGAATCTATGACACCCGTTTGTCATTATGTTATATTCTGGAGAGTTTCAGTATTAGTTTTCTGGAATTTTTGGAGCAAGATAACTCAAACATGCATGAATCACTGTAAATACAATTTCAGAGGAGAAGGGAACAGCTCACTCTGAAAAGCTGATGTAGAGTAATATGTCCAGAGGTGGGCAGAGTAGCCAGAAATTGTACTGTAAAAGTACAAGTAATGTATTTGGGGAAAGCTCCTACTTAAGGAAGAGTAACATAAAGAGTAACTGTCCAGAAGTAACGTCTGATTTATGATTTGATGTTGAAGTTAAAGGGATAGTTTTTTTGTTTTTTTACATAAATCTGTGTGGCATCCCCGTCAGAAGTGTTGTGCATCAACACTGACTGACCTCTCGACATCTTCTGGTGAGCCGAGTTTTTCCCTGGTTTTGGTGCTGATGAAAGTGTCCGGCAAGTTGGCTGGACTCATGAAAATTAAAGCGTTTTTTTTTTTTTTTCTCAAAATAATATGTGTTCAAAAGAGTGATACATGTGCATCACAAAACATGAACCATAAAAAGTCAGACCTCATAATCTCGTGGTACTATTTTCTCTCCGCTCATATCACAGACATGCACGAATCCAACACTTTTTTCAGTAGTTCGGCAGTGTTTACGTGCTCAAACTGATGAGCAGGAGAGCTAACGTGAGAGCCACAGCCATAAGTATATAAGCTTGTATAAGATGTAAAAGAATATACATAAAAATGGTTCGGACTTGTTGTGATTCTCCAGGCTGGAACAACAAAAATCCAGCTTCAGCTGGTCCCACTCTGTCCCTCCTCTCTCTTCTGCTGTTCTCACTCCATCTGGTGAATTTAGGCATCAGTATATTCGGGTTCATAAAGATCTCCCCTTGGCTCTGTGCTAAATGCAATGTCTTCATCGTCGGTGTCGTAGTCACACGTCGTCATTAACTTTCCGAGCAGGAAACACAGTGAATCACCTGGCGGCAGCGAGCAGTGATATGAGCGGAGAGAAAATAGTACCAAGCGATTATGAGGTCTGACTTTTTTGTTCATGCTTTGTGATGCTGCTGCAAATGCTGCTCTTTTGGGCACAGTGATTTGAGAAGAAAAACGCTTTATTTTTGTGACCCCAGCCAACTTGCCAGACCCTTTCATCAGCGACGAAACCGGGGAAGAACTCGGCTCAGTGGAGGCTGTCGGGAGGTAAATCAGTGTTGATGTACAACACTGCTGATGGGGACGTACAGATTCATGTTAAAAAACCCAACTATCCCTTTAAATGGAAGTGCAAAATTAAACGGTGCACCAGATGTGGTATTTTCAGATAGACAGGACAGACACTGAAGGACTGCTGCAAGAAACACAAATGTTCAACTCAAACACAATCTTTACTGAAGTACAAGTACTGTTACTGCAGTAAAAAGGTTATTCCGGTAGAAATATAATATAATATACTCTGAAAAGTACTATTTCTTTAAGGCTTTACTCAGGTTAATGTAACTGAGCACCACCCGCCTTTGGATTTGAAGTTAACTGGAAGAACCAGACATGAAATAATGCACAAAAATGAAACTAAACAGGAAACACAAGCGAGAAACACAAATGTGCAAATCAATTCTTTTTAAAAAAAATTGCAAAACTACTGAAAACTGCAAAATGGATTCAAACCACACGTCATAAAGCTCGGAGTCACTCAGAAGTCTCGGCTCGCGTTTGTATATCTGATCTCGGTTTGATGCCGTCTGGAGTTTAAACATTTTTGAGTTCGTGGGCGACTCAGAGCTGCGCATCAGTTGGACTGTGGGTGAGGTCTGTCCTACGTTATTTATGTATGTTGCTTTTGCCGGAATTTGCAGTTTTCTACAGAAAGCAGCTGGCCTCACTCTCCACCCAGCACTGTTCTGTATACACCGTACACAAATACCGCTAATACTCCGAGACCATATAAAGAAGTGGACTAAGGGGGTGCGACATCCAATTTGGAGCTGGGTTAATATGAATATTTTAAGATCAAAATGACTGAGGCTGATAGCAGCAGTGACAGAAAGAATGGAACAATTTCTCAATACAAAGTGGATTGGAGCCAGAGTCAATGGATTTGTCCATGTTTACAGGCTGTGGGAATACGGCTACTACTACTCAGAGGAGTAGAACAGTTACTGCTATTATCACTACCACTACTTCTACTATAACACTAGTGAGACATACACAAACTCAATTACAAGGACACAGTAGCTCATCCATCACAATATAATATATAATATAATACTAGAGTAAAAATATAAATGGTAATAATACATTCTAAATAAGTAGCAGAAATAGCAAGAGACTGGTGTCAGATAAGGTATAATTATATAAATGTATAAGGACAAGTCAAAAGAAAATTTACAAATGTAAAACTTATTACTACTATTAACACTTCCACTGCTACTAATACTAATGACCAAGAGAAAATACAGGTGTTGTCACTATTTCTTTTTTTTCATTTTATTTTGTATTCTTTATTTTTGTTTGAGCTCATTACAAACATGAGAATCTGTAGATGTGCATTTGGACCATTTCTGGTGCTCAAAAGGAGGAGGTTTAAAAAACTTATCGTTTCCCACCCCAACTGTTTTACCTGAACACATACATGACACATACATGCATCAGCTTTCTCATTTCTCATTTCCACTTGAAAACAAAGGTTTCTAGAGACAAAGGGGATTATGGAAACCAAAGCTATGTTTATTTTTAAAGCTGCACAGTTTTTCTGGCGGAAGGTCAGTAATCAGCATGTCTCCATGTCGATATCTTTGCTTTGCCTGGATTGTTCCACTGTATTGCAAAAAAGCCCTGCGGCATCAGCTGCTTGTCTCCATGAAGATAGATAAGTTTAATACCATATTGTGGAACATTTTGTAAAGCAGTAACATCTTCATGGAGAAAGTCAGTTAGCACAATCTCCACCAGAAAAGCGACAGTGCAAGTGTTCATCTTTCTTGTAGTTTGTACATCATTTGCATGGATTCCATGGAAGTAGGAAGTTAAACCAAACTTCAGATCTCCTTCATGGAGACAGATTAGTTTGATACCATTCTGTAATTAGAGCCAAACGAATGACATTTCCATGGAACGACGCAGGAGGAGGCCCTCCTCCAGGTCAAATATGAGATGCAAGGCCGCTCACAGGAAGGAAGCTTGTTTTTTCTTTTCTTTTTTTCACTACAATCATTCTAACAAAAATAAAAACAAAAAAAACATTTTACCCTCTAAACTTTTTTGGCTCAAGAGTTACATACTTTGGCCCTAAATAAATTGAATTTTGGAAACAGCCACTCAGCATTGACCCCAGTATCAAGCACAATACATTTTTCAACAGAAAACACCTCCTCCCTGATGTGACCTGTTGACTTATGACTTGCCCTTTTATGAAAAACATATATTTTTATTCCCCATGCTTTTCCTGTCATTGAGCACATTTTGCTGATGGCTCCAATCTGATCTTTGTGTGGTCTTGGGCCAGAGTCCAGGTTTCAGTCCAGGTTTTAGAGTTCAAAGGGCAGTGGAGCTTCCTGTGCTTTTGCTGAGCACTTTTACTGGAACACTTATAAAATATGAGCCTTTAACCTTGTGACGTGGGGTCATTTCAAGCACACACTGCTGAGAAAGGGAACAATGCAACTGGAACTACAATCACAAGCACTTCAGTTATAAATTAGTTTCAGTCACGTGATCATTTTATTTCTCTTTTTTTTTTTTTTTTTTTCACGCTCCAAAACCCCCAGATACATGTATCGAGGGAAAACGAAACGAAAACTAATCATACATTATACAGGAACTGACCGTTTAAAATGCATTGTGTAAGTTTTTTGGTGGAGTGTCCATCCAGTGCTTATTTTCGTGGAGATGTGAGCGCTTTATCTGCAGTGTTTCACAATGTGGAGTTAAACTTTGCTGTCTTCATGGAGATAAACTGCAAAAAAACGGCCAAAATTTAAGATACAAACACTTATTATCTGTCCTTGCAGCAAGATAATTTACTTGACAATATCTATCTATATGTATATCTTAAAATAAATGACCTCTATATTAGAATGAGGCAGTCTCTGGTGAGTGTTCATGGGCTGGAGGCTAAATTCTAAACACTTAAAAGACTTTTGATTAGTGTTTATGGCCAGAGAATAACGTCAAAGATGCTAAATTCTAGATAGAAGTACTTAAATCAGTCGGACATGATAGGAGTTTGTCGTCAGTCTGTATCAAGCAAATCTGTATCACTGAATCTAAAAACAAGTGAAGTGTTGCAGGGGGAAACTATGGGAAATGGACTGAAGCTTCTTTTAAACATTTATTGCCTAAATTTAAGATTTTCTGACTAGTTGAGTCATGGAAGAAATATATGTGACCATTTTTAAGATTATGCAACCAATTCAGAATTATTAAGTAGCTCATACATCCAGGGTATCCTCAGGTTTGACTCCCCCAAATTTAAGACTTTTTAAAGACTTTTTTAAGACCACTTAAATGAAAATTAAGACCAACATCGCACCCATTATGGCCATACCGGCTTGACAGAGCCTGATCCCGTCAGATCTCAGAAGCTCAGCAGGGCCTGGTCAGTATTTGGATGGGAGACACTGGGAATTCCAGGTGCCACAGGGGGGCGCCAGTCACAGAAACGTTGTGTCCTTAGGCAAGACACTTCACCCACATTGCCTAGTGTGAAAGTGATGTGTGCAGGGCAGGACTCCCTTGAAAAAGAGATTAGTGTCTCAATGGGACTTTTCTGGGTAAATAAAGGTAAAAAAAAATAATAATTATGCAGGTGAAAAACACCAGATCCAATTCTAATCATGACCATTACTGCATTAAATAACAAAAATACATTCATTATAAAATCTCATTCAGAACTCATTTATAGTTTAGTTATAGCTTCTAAAATGACCAAAAATCATTTATAACATTCAAACTGAGCTTTCACATTGTCTTGTCTCACATTGCACTGCAGCCTGGTTGAGTGCAGGGCTCCGCAGTTCGCCCATTTCACTCGCATTTGCGAGTAAATATTTCGCCGTGCGAACGAGGAAAACAAAACAGTCGCACCAGTGCGAGTGCTTCTGCAGCACAATAAGGAGCTGCACAGACGTAACTCAGTCACACTAGGACTTTAGAACCTGCCCAAGTCTGGATCGCCCCTAAAGCGCCACACGCCCAGCGCGAGCGCAACCGAACCGAGCCCGGACATGACACCTCCGAGCGCACACGACTCCAGCATACGAGCTCCACGTGTGGCCGATATCACTCATACAAACAAACTCCGCTTAAAAACTCACCCACGTCCCCTTAAAGGAGGAGCGGCACCGCAGCAGGACCCACACCTGTCCCACTCACAGACACCCCCACACCGCTGGACTTCCTCCTCCGCTAAAGCGAGAGTTTTGTCTTGGTCTCGTCTCGGACGTGAGCGCATTTGGACTCGGTCTCGTCACGGACTCGGGGTCTGAATACTGAGTGCATCATATTTCATTACGGCCGCTGCCTTCGGCAATAAACTTGTACTGGTGTGCGGGACCTGTGCGCTGGAGCCCGTGGACACTGCGGCACCGCCAGAGCGCGGCTCGTCCACAGCTCCACCCTCAGCCTGCATCACAGGGCAGGTTAAACATCTCACCTGTCCATCCGCCTCGTCAAATACACCAATACTAATTTTATGTCCGTGTCCGCACAGAGCAGAGCTACAGCACAGAGCAGAGCTACAGCACAGAGCAGAGCTACAGCACAGAGCAGAGCTACAGCACAGAGCAGGTGATATGTGGGCTGAAGTTTTCCAAATAAATCTGTTTGTCACAATGTGCGTTTGGTTTGGTAAATGTGCAGAGGCTAAAAACCACTGTAAAACCAGTAAGAGAAAGTAACTCCAGTTTGGAATTTGAAAAAACAGGTTTAAAAATCCTGCCCACTTTTTACACTTTGAAGCAGTTTTGTGTAAAGTGCCAGTGGAAGTTCTCTTAAAGAAGAGGTTCTCAAACTGTGGTGAAGGTCCAAAAAGGGCCACAGAGTGTTTCAGTGCTGTACAGTTTGTTTGGCTTATTTTAAGTCTAAATATTAATCAGATAAAATGAAGATATATTTATAAAAAACATTGTGATCATGAGGAAAAGTACAGTCATAATTCTTTTGTTTTTTGTATTAAATTTATTCAGGGTTGGTGTTGGTGTGTGCAAGTTCTGCACTGAAATAATCGTTCAAAACGAAAACTTATTTGTGCCCCATTTTTTTTCTGTGCTCCTAAAATTTTTAACTTAGGGGCACATGTGCTCCTGAAAAAAAAAAAGTTAGTGTAGAGTCCTGGTTGAGTGTACAAAAATAGGCTCATGAAATGAAAAAAAAAATATTTTTTTAAATTTATTTATAACAGACAGTGCATATTGACCAACAATTACTGTATAACATGACAGAATTAGCCAAAAGGCTCGTTTTCATCTGTTGTCCGATGCCTGGTGGACACATGGCTCCCTGGAAGAAGTGCAATAATCGTCGTTATACATCAATAAAATACATATTAATTAACACATTAACACATTAATCACAAATTTTACAGTGTAGTAAGGCAGTTGCAGGCAAAGTTTAAAAGTATAAGAAGCAGTAAAATGAGCAGTGGCAAAATAAGTGGCACAAGTTAAAAAGAAAATCCAGGATAAAAGCAACACAAGACAGAGTTAAAAGAACATTAATACAAAAAAAGAGTAAAATATTAAGCAATAAAAAGCATGCAGGGGTGAACACAGGATGGCAGCGGCAGTAGTTTAGTGCTGACAGGTCCGGTGTGTTAAGAGCAAACGTTTAAACTGGGATCGAAATGAGCTGCATGTTGGGCTTTCCCTGGTTATTGTTGGGATGCTGTTCCATTCTTTGGATGCTCTAATAGAAAAGGCTGATTGGCTGAATGTTGTCTTCCTAAATGGGATCAGACGGTCTCCTCTTGATGCACCTCTGGTGACACGACTGGAGCTGGATCTTAAGATAATAAAATCACTAAGGGGTGGAGGAGCAAGACCATGGAGGATTATATAAACCAGGCAAGTATCTGAATTTGATCAGATTATCCAAACTTAAAAGATTGTATTTAGACAGGATGTTGCAATGATGAAAGTGACGTGGTTTCCTGTCCAGTACTTTAAGTGTCTGCTTCTACAGTGATTGTAATGGTGAGTGTGGTTGGCCTGGGATCGACTTGTGAGGCAGTTTGTCAGATGGGAAATAATCATGGAGTGCATGTAAACCTTGGCTGCTTGTGTGGACATAGAATTTCAAATAAATCTGAAGTTTGATAGATTGAGTTTGATCCTTTTGAGAGTTTGTGAAATGTGTGACTTAAAATTGAGGTGTGAGTCTATAACGATTCCAAGGTACTTATATTCTTCAACAATTTGTAGTTTTTTTCCAGATACTAATATGTCAGGGTTAGCAGTAGAGTTAACCGTTTTAGTGAAATACACACCATCTGTTTTGGACACATTTAGCTGAAGACAACATTGGTTCAGCCATGTGGTAACTTTAACCATTGCGTTTGCAACTTCTGTTTTTGATGAGCCTTGAACAAACAGGACAGTGTCGTCTGCATACATTTGAACGCTGACTTCAGGACACACATGTGGTAGGTCATTTATGTACATACAGAATAAAAGAGGGCCCAGTACTGACCCTTGTGGCACACCAGTTGACAAGAAGAGAGGGACAGATTGATGATTTTGGATTCGTACGGTTTGTGAGCGATGGGACAGACAGGTTTAGGGCTGAAACGATTACTCGAGTAACTCGGATAATTCGATTACAAAAAATATTCGGGGCAAATTCTTTGCCTCGAGGCTTCGTTTAATTCATGTCACCAAAGTCAATTTATTTAAAATGTCTCTGCTATCGTATCACTCCTCCTTTGTAGACTGCTGCGCCAGTCTGGGATCACTGTTTCACACGGACAGTTATCAATGACGTACATGTCAAAGATTTGAAGCGGCGCGATTTATTCCACGGTGTGGAAATGGCAGATAATGATGTGGCCGGTGCCAGTGTGCACTGGCAAAGCCAACCTGATGTACCACAACAGTACGTCTTCAATGCTGCAGCACTTAAAGCGAAAGCATCCTCATGTGAACTGTACTTCTCTAAGCGGAGTCGGAGAATCTACGAGGTAATATACTTTTACGATTGCTCACTGAAATGAAAAGTAACGCCTATTAGAATGTACAGTATTTGTAATTATTTGTAACCTGTGTTATGAGTCGATAGTAACGAGGCATAATGAGCAGCAAGAGAGCAAATGATCTCACTCAAATCGCTCCCTTCCTCACGTACACACAGACACACGCACACACTCGCACACACACACACACACACACACACATACACACACACACACACACACACACACACACACACGCACACACTCGGTGTTTCCCATATCAGAAACGTCTAGTTCGTTGTTCTACTTTTACCAAAAATCTGATTTAATGTAGAACCGCTGGCATCAATAATTCCAATATCAGAGAAAGGAAATATTTTACCGACGTTTACGAACACTTTTGTGTTCGCTAGTTCTATATTTAGCTTATTAATTAGGCTAGTTAAAGGATTAACGTTGTCACTTAGAAAACTCCTGTCTTATAAGCCAATAAACCAAAGGTTTTACACTTGTTTAAAAAAAATGTTGACTTTAAATAAAAACCTTTTTTGTGAGGAATAACAGCAATTGCTTGCTCATTTTAAGAGGCCTTTCATGTTGCGTTACACACTATTGATATAGTTGTATAAAAACAAAAAAGTGTGATTTATCCGATTACTCGATTAATCGATGATATAATCGACAGAATACTCGATTCCAAAAATATTCGATAGTTGCAGCTCTAGACAGGTTTCCACCCATTTTATTGCATTATTTGAAAAGTTAAAGTAAGAAAGTTTTGACAGTAAAATCCTGTGATTAACTGTATCAAATGCTTTTGTGAGATCTAAGAATATGGCACCAACAACGCTGTTCTTGTCAAGTAAGTATTTGAGTTTCTCAATAAAATAACAATTTGCTGATTCTGTTGAATGATTTGATCTGAATCCAAATTGTAGTGGATGAAGATATTGAGTGTTATTGAGGTGGTCTTTAATCTGCTGTGATACCCACTTCTCAAGGACTTTTGACATGATTGGCAAAATGCTAATGGGTCTATAATTAGAAACTGATAGTGGATCCCCTGATTTAAAAATTGGGGAGACTACAGCTGATTTCCATGCAATTGGGAACTCATTTTGGTTAATAGATTGATTAATCAGTTTTGTAATGGGACAAGCTAAGGATGAGCTGAGGTTTTTGAGTATTGTTGTGTCCTTCCCAAACATATCCTTAGATTTTGAAGGCTTAAGTGATCCAATTAAGGCTCTGACATCTTGTTCGGCTGCACAAGCAAAGGTAAGGCTGGGCTTGAATGCTGCGGGTGTGTAAAGTGGACTGTTTGACTGTTTGAGGGAAGCTTTGTGCAATAACCGCAACAGAATCAATCAATCATGGGAAAAAAGACCAAAAATGGTCAGACACAGTAAGAGGAGGTCACGCAGGAAAACAAACCCGTCACCAAATGTGTAGTTCAGAAACAGTCATGGAAAGTACAAAGTCCAGAGAATAAACAGGAAACTCTGTGTTTACAGCAGCCGCTCCCCCATCTCCCCAACAGGACCGGGACATTAGAGGATCTGAGATCTCGGCTGTAACTTACGGGTTATGATCTAAGTTCTATTGATGTTTCTTCATCACAAACACACCTGGAGTTGGCTTTGGTTTCATTTAATTCGCACACGTTTAACACAAACTACACTGCATATTTACGCTGTGTTCTCCACCTCGTGATGGTCATATGGTGTAATACAGGAAGTGCTCCACTGTGTTTTTAAACTCCATATGCCTTCACTAGAATAATTTAGCTCAGGGGTCTCCAAACTTTTTTCTCTGGCGAGTTACTTTTACAAAACGAAAATGCCAGAGAGCTGCTTGTTTTAAGTCACAGGAAATGGAGTAAATCTAAGAGCTTTAGATAAAGTTGTGAAACAAGTGCATACGGAAAATTGTTATACACTTGGTTCATTCATGACGAACATATGAGCCAGTATAGTGCATTTTCTTTGTGTTTTGGTCATTTTTAAGTAGCTTTTCTGTATTTTACACAAACAAATGACAGTTTATGCTTCTCTTTACTGTTGGCAGGGATCAGACTGATCAAAAATAGGGACACCTGGGACATTTCTTGTATGAAATTGGGACAAATCACTGGTTTTGTATAAATCTGGGGATACAGAGATCAAAACTGGGACCATCCCAGGTAAATGCACTGGGAAAAAACTATATCTAGGTAAGTTAAAATAACTTAAATTAAGAACATTTCACTTTATTTGAGTGGATTCAACTCAACAAGTAAAATGATCCACCAGTGGAATAAGTGTGTTTTTCTTAATTCAAGAAACAATCGATTTTGTTTCTTATTTTAAGTGCAAAAAGATGTTTTTCTGATTTTAAGTGTAGAAAAATGTATTCATGTTAAGTGATAAAAATCATGATAAAACTTTCTTAAATCAAGTGATCTTAATGTCTGATCATCCTCGCCTTAGATGGGGTACATTGTGATGCCTAAAACACTATTATCCATTTATTAGTGCACAAAGAGGCATCAGAATGACATAACTGCAGTGGTAACAGGCATGAAATTTCCCAGTAAGTATGATTCAGAAGATTCCTTTGGGGAGTTACTTGGAAGGGGGTGGAGAGCTGCTGGTAGCTCCTGAGCACTGCCTGAAGTTTTTATCTGTCATCCGTGCATGTTTCAGTAATCTAGTGATCTCTCCTGGGCCTT
Source organism: Odontamblyopus lacepedii (assembly GCA_034769755.1). NCBI lineage: Eukaryota > Metazoa > Chordata > Actinopteri > Gobiiformes > Gobiidae > Odontamblyopus > Odontamblyopus lacepedii. The sequence goes on from CM068357.1 coordinate 39,833,691, forward strand.
ATTCATATGCTCCTTATGTTAGATTCTGTCCAAGGTTCTGCCCACAAGCCTACGATACCCACACTCCATGACAATTCTCCATAAATATATAAAAACACGATACAAAACTGTACACAGCAACTTGACAAACCTGACGCGATGTGCAGTAGATTCATTAGCGGGATGGAGGCTTGTGGTGTTGTCATGTTGCTCTGAACAGGGAGTGACTCAGCGCCGAGAGCAAAGGGCTGAGATGGGGGCAGAACTTGGGCTCAGTGGTTTTTTGCATTGTGTATATGATAAGTGAATCTAAAAACAACAGCTGCTGCCGTGGACACTGAACAGTCGCCTCGAGGAGTGAATCTGGGCGCTGAGCTGTAAAGTTCTGTGCGTGGATTATACACAGACAAGCTGGGGGAAGTGTCTTGCCCAAGGACACAACAGCAGCACGGCACCACTGAGCTACAGCAGAAAATGTAAAAAGTCAATATTTTATATTTAATGTTTTATTTTTGTTCTGTTTTCAGGTTGAGCCATTCACTCCCAAAGAGAAGTCATTTTGCGTCTTGAAATCTGCCCAACATCAGAGACATGTAGATATCGTTTCATCCCTAATGACAATACATGTACCAAATGACTGGTCAAAGCATTTTAGAATGTCAGTTATTCTGTAGAATATCATAATATCATGAGCCCACACCTTTACCACACCTTTTTTCTGTCATGTTTTTAGCCCCGAGCCCCTACAGGGCGTAGGGCCTATTGCTTTCACAACGAGCCCAGGCATCATCGTTGTCTTACCCTGTCCCTCGATCGCTCTCTCCGTGAACAGCAGTATCCTAGCAACCCATGCCGAAGGCATGGGACATGCATATTTGTTCTTGCTAACAAGTCATCGTCAACATTGAGTGAATGGGCGAAGCCCATTCACTCAATGTTGACAAAAGTAGCGCGAAGCGCCTCCTGTCCCTAAAACACACTCCTGACATCAAGCTGTATCCAAGCCCCCATGCCGAAGGCATGGGCCATATTTATAGCTGCTAAAATGAATGGAAATCAATGGGGGGTCAATGGCGGACCCCGACGAGATGGTGAATGGGAGACATCCTGATGTAAAGTTTGTCGTACAGTCACGAAATTCGGTACAGACATTCCTCATGTGAAAAGAGAAAAAAAATATTATTATGGCCACGCCCCCTGACAAACCAGAAGGCAGCCATCTTGGATTGAAATAAAAAAGTTGCTGAGTCAGCATTTTCGCTCACGTCGCATTTGAACGAACTCCTCTGAAGGCGCTTCACCCACTGGGGTGTAAATCGGCGTACATCAACTAGTGAAGTTGGGCATCAAACGATAGCTGAATTTTTTTAATAACTGTCACGGTTTACGCGCGGCAAAGCTGCAAAATTTGTTCAGATTTTTTGCAATTTTCTATCGGCCATACAAAGTCCAATTGGGCTCAAATTTGAATCAGTTGTAAAACTTTTGTGCCAAAGCCGACTAATTGTGACACGAACAAAAATGGTGTGATAGCGCCCCCTGCAGGACACAATAAAATTTTGCATGGACGGTCAAAATGTTACTTTTTCTAAAATGTACCAAATTTTGTACAAAATTACCTTGGGCCATCTCAATCAAAAAAGCAAATGTAAACCATATGATATTTTTAACCGTGTTGCCATGGTGATGCGCGAAAGCTCCAATGTTATCCTAATGGGAAAGATTAGATAAATTCCCATTCATGACAAATATTTTACTTTCACAGAATATTCTCAAATTTGGCACAATGACTCTTCATGTCATCCCGATCAAAAAAGTCAATGACAACTATATTGTATATTTCACTGGGTTGCCATGGCGATGCGCCAAAACCTCCATGTTATCCTTATGGGAAAATTTCAACAATTTCTTACTTTTCAAAGTGATATAACGTCTTATTAGTTTCATTCAAGAATGTGAAATTTGGCACAGTGATTCTTCAGGTCAGTCCAAACAAAAAAGTCCAGGGGGGCCAAAGTTGTATTTTGCACGGTGTTGCCATGGCGATGTCCCAAAGTTCCCATGTTCATCAATGTTAACACATCAGCATCTCCAGTGTGTGTGGACTTTATGTGTTTAGTGACACGTTCAGCCCAAAGCCACAAACACACAGAGACAAGAGGCTCATCAGCGCCACCCGGGGGAGCGTCAGCGCCACCCGGGGGAGCGTCAGCGCCACCCGGGGGAGCCTCTCAGCCTGAATACACCAGTGGTCCCCAACCTTTTTGTCACCGCGGACCGGCCAACGCTTGACAATTTCACCGCGGACCGAGGGCTGGGGGCTCATAACATTCATAACATTGCGCCAACAACATAACCAGTGTGTGAAATACCCGTCAGTATTCAGGGGTCCCCATCTCCGAATTGTTGAGCAATACAGATCTACATTTTCAATATGCAGAAGCCTGTGCAGAGCTGTGTAATTACAATGTGAGCAAACGAGTGAATATGATATTTTCTGATCTATGTTATAATGTTGTTTCCTCATCACAAACCTGCATGTTTGGCTGGAGTTCTTCTCTCAAACTGAAAACACTGTTCACCTTGTGATGTCATGTGGTAATACAGGCATTTCTCCACTGTGTTTTTAAACTCCATCCAACTTCACTAGTGTTGTATAAGTTTTCAGCTTGTCCAAGAAAGGGTGGAAGTAAAAGGCTGAAGACCGACTGGACGTCCTCAGCAGGAAAAGTTTATTTACCATCATCACGGGCCCCGGGGTCTGGAAAAGTCAACATAGTCTGAGATCAAAAGTGAACGTAGTCTGATCTTTGAGTGTTCGAGCCCCTTTGACTCTGCGTTCAAACGAGGGGGTTTATAAAGCGAGTGGGTCAGACTATGAAGACCAGCAGGCACCAGTTAGACAGAAATATGCCACAGTTTAGACAGCGGTGCCAGTGGTGTGTTAAGAGAAGATCCTGGTGTAAATACAGTCAATGTTCAACTCAGAGATTTACATGGAGGATAAATGACTTAATCTCTATTATAACTAGAATCATATGGATAATTTCAGCCCTGATATTGCCAGTCTCTACTGAACTAAAGGTAAATGGAGCTGTTAACATGAACAGTAGCACTGCATGACATCACAAGATGGAACAGAGCATTTTGAGTTGTAGCAGTGTAGACAGACTAATATTAGAGGATCACTGAAACAAAACACAGCTCCAGGTCTGTTTCTGAGGTGGTAACAGCATTAGAACACTGCTTAAAAATGTTAAAATTGTTAATAATCTGATACAAGCGATAACAGTCTCTAGAAGTGCTTCTGACTGTTTAGATTTCAGTAAAAAATAATGGGATAAATTATAGAAAAGCAGTGAATACAGTGAACTCAAGACAGTCAAGACAATAATGATTTTTTAGTCATTTACCTGCTTCATCTCATCTGCTTCTGTATCTTCTTTCACAGGTTACGGAGGAAAGAAAGACGTCCTGGAGAAGTGCTCGTCGTGTAAAGGCAGAGGGCGCAGGTCAAAGGCAGAGGGCGCAGGTCAAAGGCAGAGGGCGCAGGTCAAAGGCAGAGGGCGCAGGTCAAAGGCAGAGGGCGCAGGTCAAAGGCAGAGGGCGCAGGTCAAAGGCAGAGGGCGCAGGTCAAAGGCAGAGGGCGCAGGTCAAAGGCAGAGGGCGCAGGTCAAAGGCAGAGGGCGCAGGTCAAAGGCAGAGGGCGCAGGTCAAAGGCAGAGGGCGCAGGTCAAAGGCAGAGGGCGCAGGTCAAAGGCAGAGGGCGCAGGTCAAAGGCAGAGGGCGCAGGTCAAAGGCAGAGGGCGCAGGTCAAAGGCAGAGGGCGCAGGTCAAAGGCAGAGGGCGCAGGTCAAAGGCAGAGGGCGCAGGTCAAAGGCAGAGGGCGCAGGTCAAAGGCAGAGGGCGCAGGTCAAAGGCAGAGGGCGCAGGTCAAAGGCAGATCGGTCCAGGCAGGATTCAGCAGATCCACAGCAGGTGCTCAGACTGCCAGGGACAAAGGGAGAAGTTCAGCTCCACAGATCAGTGCAGGAAAGAGACCAGGAGTTCTGTTTTGTTTCTTTTCATTCGCACATGTTTAAAGCACGAGCCCTGCAGATTTAGGCGAGTAGAGTTCTTCTCTCAAACTGAAAACACACTATTGCACCTTGTGATGACATGTGGAATCGCCCGTCTCTGTTGAACTAAAGGGAAAAGGAGCTGTTAACTTGAAAACTACCACTTCATGACATCACAAGGTGGAACAGAGCATTTTCAGCTTTGGAGATGTAGACAGACTCATAATTAAGAGTTACTCAAACATGCAAATGCAGCAAAACACAACTGCACAGGAGAAATGAAGGTTAATTACTGGTTCTTTTCTGTTTCAGACCTCGTTTTAATCAGCACAGTTGCTGCCGTGTTAAAAGTCACTGTTCAGAAAGAATCTGTTCAGGTACATAAATGTACATTTACAGTACAAAATCGTTCTGTATATGCAGTAAATATCTCATTTTTCAACATGGATATCAGCGCTTATAGCCCAGTTGCGGCTTGTATATCTTTAAAAAAAAAAAAAAAAAAAAAAAAATTAAGTGGATGTGGCTTATATGCAGGTGCCTCTATAGTCCAGAAAATACGGTAATCTTCTCAAACTAAAACACCTGGTACATTACTGACAGTAATTGTGTCTCCAGCTTCTCAATAACAGACAGCGCTTTAAACCCATCACATGTCCTATTGTCGTCTGAGTAACAGTGTTCTTAAATCTGCTTTTGTTTACAGACTGAATTCCCAGAAAAAGACGGGCTCCCTAAACACCTCATGTACCAGCTGGAGAGACGACTGCCTCCCAGAGAGGACCTGATGCTGACGGTCACATGGAGGAGGTGGACCTGGTGGAGGTGGAGGTCCAGGCCCAGCAGAGGAAGCACCAGGGAGAGTTTACAAGGAGGACGAAGACGCCCCACAGTCAGGAGTCCAGTGCCAGACACAATGAGCCGCTCCTCTGCCCAAACTCAGAGTCAAAGCCAGAGTTTTGTGTTCCTCCATCTTTATTTAAGTGTGTTTTTGTCCAATTCTACTTTCTGTGAAGGTAATTTCATATTTTTGGTAATAAAAGGCACAATATTTACAAATGTGGTCTTAATTTATTGTCTCTTCTCAGTGTAGAACTAAAAATAAACCTGTCAGGAGTTTTTACATGGCTGTAAATGAATATTAGTGGGAGTCAGTAATTAGTGGTAGTAATTCTGGTGTGCAGTTTTCTGGAGGGTCTGCACCTGCTTTTCTCCATGGGGATGTTAATACTTTGTCTGGAATGTTCAGCACCTTTACTCCCTCTTTATTGGTTAGTTGTGTGATTTTTTAAAACTGCTCATTGGCAGTGCAATAAACAACTTTATTTTTCCACCACAATAGAAGGAACTCTGTCCTTTGAGGTTCTGTACTTCTGTACTTTGCCCTGAAATATCTAAAAGGTAAATGCACAAATGTGGAACCTGTGTGTTTCTATTAGTGATACACCCAAGAACTGACTGGATTACAATCAAACAAAATGTCATTTTAATAATATTTTTAGCTATATATGACCTATAGAAAGTTATGATGTCATTTGAAATCCAGCAACATCTTAGGCTGGATTTATAATATATCTATATTAGTGGTGGGCATAGATACATTTTTATATATATCTCTACATCTATATCCACACTGGTTTTGCTCCTAACGCCCTTGGGGGGGATTCGAACCCAGGACCGCCATGGGAAAGTGCAGTGACTAACCCATTGAGCTAACCAGCCGCTTGGGGGCTCATCCCGGACGAGGTGCTGTGTTTTGAAGGGGCACAAAACACTTCCTGCCCCTAAACCCACCAATAGCTTTAGGACACGTGGCCTGGTGATTAGCGCCAGGTGAGTGTGATTAAGTAGCACAGGTGTGTATAATTAGGCGCCCCGGTGCTCACAGGATCTGTGCAGAAGAGGAGAGCTCCACCGGGAGCTCCACCGGGAGCAGCGGATACGTGGATTTGTTTGTGACAGCAGCGCTTCTGTTTTACGCTCTTCTAACGCGCATTTAGCCACAGCAACATGGACATGTGAAAGTTTATCACTGCAGCTCCAGAACAGCGAAACTCTGGAAAAGGCGCATATTTGGCCACAGCACGTGCAGCTCCAGAACGCCAAACTCTCATAAAGGCGCATATTTGGCCACAGCACGTGCAGCGGCGGGGCTACGGAGACGGTGCAGCGGCGGGCCTACGGAGACAGTGCGGCGGCGGGGCTACGGAGACGGTGCGGCGGCGGGGCTACGGAGACGGTGCGGCGGCGGGGCTACGGAGACGGTGCAGCGCGTCCAGATCACCGCGTCAGCATGTTGAACCAGGCGAAGAAGCCAACACCAGATAAGATTTACCAATATGGTTTTACCTGTTGCCTGACCAGCCGAGACCCAACCGTACAGACTTTTACTACTTTATAAAGCCTGTTACAGTCGAACCGGATGTTTCTGAAGTCCCTCATACAGGTGGGATCATATTAAAGGGGAAATATCACTTGGGCTTTTTCCAACTGGATAAATTGAACTGAATTTCTTTGTGGTACAATAATCCATTTGGTGACATGTTTTTAGACTGTTCTGGCTGGTCACGCAACTTCACCCGTTGGTGAACTCGACCGAGTATCGCAATGTTTGGGCTTTTGTCGCAGTGTTGGTGAATAATGTTCGTGTTGCCGCTGTTTCTCGCTCTGCTTGGTTTCTTAATGCAATGTGGTTTTAATAATGCTTTGTTGGGCTTTCATATGTCATTTGTGGCAATGCTTTTGTTGAGAGGAAACGCTGTGTTTTCATAGTGTAGATGTGTCTAAATATAAGGGGAAAATGGGGGTTTAACATGTCGTGAAATTTTCTGGAAAAAGGTAAGTGAACATTGAGAAATTTTCTGGAAAAAGGTAAGTGAACACTGAGAAATGAAACAGGCCAGAACCCGATACTCAGAAAAAAAAGAGGCCCGGTAGAGTTCAATTTGTCAACTGGGTAAAAGAGTTTTTGGTAGATGTTTCACAGCTCATCCAAACTGTTTCTTCTGTTCTTGTCCACTTAACAAAGTGAATTCTACCCTTTGCCATTTTTAGCTGATGATTAAAGCCGTAAACAGGGAGGTCATTATAGTTCTATGGGTGGGTGAGGTAGGCAGGCTTTACGAATTTCTTATGATCCGTTCTTCACCATTGCCAGTGCTCCAGGAGCAGGTGAGGCAGGCGCATTTCACGAATTTTTTATGATCCGTTCTTTACTCTTGTCAGTGCTCCAGGAGCAGGTGAGGCAGGCGCATTTCACGAATTTCTTGCGAGTCATTTTTCACCATTGCCAGTGCTCCAGGAGCAGGTGAGGTAGGCGCATTTCACGAATTTTAGTACTTGACGAATTTCTTGATGGAATTTTTTTGCATTTGACCCAACCCCCGCCCCCCCCCAACTCTGTACATTGAGCACACAGCCCGCAGCCACGTAGTTCTATGCCTGCAATTTCCCATAGAAGCACAAGGCATTTTTTGCTAAATCACACTGCTCGTGTTAGGCTGCCAGGGCTTCCACAGCTTTCATAAAGGTTGAATTTTGTAGGGATTATAATGTATTTTTACAATAAGAACTTAAAAGAAATAAATAAATCATCAAAGCACCTAAAAATCAGCTTTGTAATGGTTAGCCTAGCTCCTCTCTGGTCAGAACTACGTTGGGCTGCAGAAGTAAAACTTTTTTGGGGTCATGTGCCAAGGAGCACAGCCCATTTAAAACAATATGGTGCCATTTTGGATTCATCCAGATTTTATTATAGTTCTATGGGCCATTGGATTTTTTTTTACCTTGCTGTGCTAAACTGTGCTAACTAGTAGTGTACTGCTAATCGCTACTGGGACAATTAATTACTAACCATTTAGTTTTCAGGTTTTGGATGGAGTCTAACCTTTCTTTTTTTACAGGCAGCAGTTTTTTGTCATGTTTTTACATAACAGTTACATTAAAGTTAACCCATACGTTTTTTTAGGCTGGCGTCTAACCTTTTTTATTTTTTTTATTTTTTACAGGAAGCAGTTTTACTGTCACCATGTTGATTTTAAGCATTTATTGTTATAACATAAGCCAATGCTAAATCTACTTAAATTCATGTCTAGTTTACTGACTAACACATTTTCTGGTTTTAGGATGGCGTCTAACCTTTTTTACAGGCAGCAGTTTGTCATGTTTTTTTTAAGCATTTATTGTTCATAACTAAAGCGAAATCTACTAAAATTCATGTCTAGTTTACTAACATACATTTTCTGGTTTTAGGATGGCGTCTAACCTTTTTTTCTTTTTTGCCATGTTTTAAGCATTTATTGTCCATAACTAAAAGCTAAATCTCCTTCAGTTCATTTCTAGTTAATCATGTTTTAGCTTTAGCTGTGTTTAAATTAGCCAAATCTAAATCTACCTCATGTCTTGCAACTGTGAGGCATAAAGATCATCTGCGGCAACTGCAGCGGATGATCTGTTAATTATTTTATTATTTAAACACAGCTAAGACTAAAACATGTCTGTCATGTTACTGACTCGCCCTTAAATTTTAACATTGCTAAGATAAACTATGCTAGCTTTAGTTGTACTGCTAAGCTAAATGCTACTGTGACATATAATTAACATGTGGTGGTGGGGAGGTGTCTAACCTCTTTTTACAGGGAGCAGTTTAATTATCAGTTACTAAAGCTACTTAAATTCATGGCTCGTTTATTTCAATATAGCTAAAGCTAAAACATTATGTTTGACACATGTTATTGACTAACCTGTAAATGTTCTGGTTTTAGGATGGCGTTTAACTTTTTTTTTTCAGGGAGCAGTTTTATTATCACCATGTTGATTTAAGCATTTATTGCCCATAAGCTAAATCTACTTGCATTCATTTATAGTTTATTTAAATACAGCTAACGCTAAAATATGATGTCTGCCATTATGTTACTAACATTTTCTGGTTTTAGGATGGTGTCTAACCTTTTTTACAGGCAGCAGTTTTTATTATCACTGATTTTAAGCATTTATTGTCCATAAAACAAGCTAAAACTAAATCTACTTAAATTCATGTCTAGTTTATTTTAATACAGCTAAAGCTAAAACATACTGCATATTCAAATTCATGTCTTGTTTACTGACTTAACACATTTTCCGGTTTTAGGATGGTGTCTATCCTTTTTTACAGGGAGCAGTTTTATTATTGCCATGTTGATTTAAGCATTTATTGTCCATTGTAAAGCCAAGTCTACTTAATGTCTTGCAACTATAGCAGATTTTAGATTATTTGAATACAGCTAAGGCTTAAACATGTGTTATGTTACTGACTAGCCTAGCATAGCTAAACTGTTGCCGCTAGTTGTGTACTGCTAAGATAAACGCTACTGTGACATAATTTACATGTGGTGGTGGGGAGGTGTCTAACCTTAACATGCTAATCCAACCTTTTACAGGTAGCACTGGGATATTTGGCCTAGTACAGAGTGTGGACTACTGAGAAATGAACGTTCACCTCTATTTGAAGTCAAAACGCCAAAAAAAGGTCACAGGAGAACACCTCAAGAGAGGAAATGCCCAAAAAATATGGAATGAATAAAGAAACTATATCATTTAAAATGGATGCACAAACTTAAATCACCCGAACACCTTTCATACCCAAATACATCAAAGTTAAAGAAAATGGAGCCCTGAGGAGCCATCTATTAAAGTGCAAACGCTGAACAGTGACTAAACAATTACATTTTTGAAAAATGGATTGCATTGTGGACAACCTACAAACAAAACATGTCCTGGGACTAATCTGGAGAAAAGGAGTCTTACCTGGCACAAAGAGTTTGAATGTTGATCCTGGGATCCCAAAGGAAGGAAAGACAAAGGCTGGAGGCTGAGAGAATCGCACAAGATGGAGAAATGTTCAAACTTGAACATTTTAAATCGAGCTGCTGATTACTTTCCCTTGTGAGGGAAATTCACTCTTTGCATTTAAGCCATTTATCACCTTGACTTTTGGGCCACACACCAGCTGAGTGTAATGGTTCAAACCTTCTTCTTGCTGCTGGTTTCACAGGTTTGTATTGGTCTGTCCATGGAGACTTGAACTCGGTAGGTATTTGAGGTCTGTCCGTGCAGACTTAAACTCTGTGGGTATTTGAGGTCTGTCCGTGCAGACTTAAACTCTGTAGGTATTTGAGGTCTGTCCCTGCAGACTTAAACTCTGTAGGTATTTGAGGTCTGCCCGTGCAGACTTAAACTCTGTAGGTATTTGAGGTCTGTCTGTGCAGACTTAAACTCTGTAGGTATTTGAGGTCTGCCCGTGCAGACTTAAACTCTGTAGGTATTTGAGGTCTGCCCGTGCAGACTTAAACTCTGTAGGTATTTGAGGTCTGCCCGTGCAGACTTAAACTCTGTAGGTATTTGAGGTCTGTCCCTGCAGACTTAAACTCTGTAGGTATTTGAGGTCTGCCCGTGCAGACTTAAACTCTGTAGGTATTTGAGGTCTGTCCCTGCAGACTTAAACTCTGTAGGTATTTGAGGTCTGTCCGTGCAGACTTAAACTCTGTAGGTATTTGAGGTCTGTCTGTGCAGACTTAAACTCTGTAGGTATTTGAGGTCTGCCCGTGCAGACTTAAACTCTGTAGGTATTTGAGGTCTGTCCCTGCAGACTTAAACTCTGTAGGTATTTGAGGTCTGTCCGTGCAGACTTAAACTCTGTAGGTATTTGAGGTCTGTCCGTGCAGACTTAAACTCGGTAGGTATTTGAGGTCTGTCCGTGCAGACTTAAACTCTGTAGGTATTTGAGGTCTGTCCGTGCAGACTTAAACTCTGTAGGTATTTGAGGTCTGTCCGTGCAGACTTAAACTCTGTAGGTATTTGAGGTCTGTCCATGCAGACTTAAACTCTGTAGGTATTTGAGGTCTGTCCCTGCAGACTTAAACTCTGTAGGTATTTGAGGTCTGTCCGTGCAGACTTAAACTCTGTAGGTATTTGAGGTTCTCTGTGAACCTTGTGTCATCTCAAAACAAGGTCTGAATATGCCAACAATGCTTGTTACTGTAAAGTTTTGGTTTTGGGCCTGAACTGGTGTGTGCCAGATTCTAAACATTGGCACAGTTTTGGAGATCTAAATGATCTAAATGTGAAAGAGATTTAAGCACTGATGTGTGATGGTCTCATGAGTCTGAGACAATAAAACCCCTGATTACAAACTAACATTTCCACAGGTTTAACTGATTTTTCTGTTCATTTAGTGTGAAAACCAGGTCTGAACTGACAATCTTGGGTTTTTAAATGTGTTTTGTGTTTGGTCTGGTCTGAGGTGGCCTAACTTTGGGCCAGATTTGGGACTGGTTTGAGTGTAATAATTCTGGTCCTAAGTCTTACACTGGACTGAGATACTGGTTATTCTAAACTTCCACAGGTTTAACTGATTTTTCTGTTCATTTAGCATCAAAACCAGGTCTGAACTTGACAATCTTGGGTTTTTAAATGTGTTTTGTATTTGGTTTGGTCTAAATGTGCCCGATTTGCACTGGTTTGAGTGTAATTGCTCTGGTCTTAACACTTCCACAGGTTTAACTGATTTTTGTTCATTTAGCGTGAAAACCAGGTCCGAACTTGACAATCTTAGGGGTTTTTTTTTTATGTGTGTTGTGTTTAGTTTGTTTTGAACTGGTATAAATGTGCCAGATTTGAACTGGTTTAGAGTGCGATGGCTCTGAACTGAGATACTGGTTATTCTAATCTCAAACTCTTCCTCAGGTTTGCATTGTTAATTGACCCTTTAAACCATCTGTTAACATTTCTTTTTGAACACTGTGATTTAACACAAGGTTAAGTGTCTTACTAATGTTGTGGGTCATTGCTGCCATTTTGTTTGTTTGTTGTTGATTCTGACTCTTCTGAAATCTCAATGTTTTACCTAAACTGTTAAATGAGTCTCCACAGGTCCGAGGCTGCTGTTTGTGGTGAGTATCTGCACTTACTAACACACTAACCTTAAAAAACACGGGCGGTGGGTTAATCCAGCCACAGAGGGCGCTGTGCCCCTCTGTGCCAGTCCCCAGCCTGGACAAATGGAGAGGGTTGCTTTGGCATAAAACCACCGCCTTTATCATGATCCACACATGATAAACCCTTTATTATTCGCCTGTGTACGTCTCTAAAGCTCAGTGCTCTGTTCACCTGCTGATGTCATGCAGTGGTGGTTTGAGAGTTAACTGCTACTTTTTTTATCTTTAGTTTCCTGGAGATGGTGAAACTCCGCTCTCAGGCTCCGTCTGCTTAGAAACGACGATGCTTCAGGGCCAAAGAAGCCGCTGGACACACAGACTAATGCTGAACTGGAGGAGATGGAAAAGCTTGAAGCACTTGTTGAACCTGCAGGTCGGGCTACTTTAACAATAACAAATATTTAGAATTTATTTTATTAAAAAAAATGAAAACGTGATTTATTTTCTCTTTGATTGCTGGTAATTTATTGCAAAAAATGAATAATTTTGTTGTAGTTTTAACAGTTGTAGTGGTTATGAATTATGCAAAGGAGGAAAACCTACACAATAGTTTCTCTGGAGCTTAATCGTGTGCAGGCCTCTTTTTCATCATGCAGTGTTTACATTTGATTTCTTTGGCACTTTATGTACAGGACATAATGATTTTACTCTTTATATAATTATATTACTCTTATATTTATATATCTGTTATTAATGGCACTCTTTGGTTTTTCATGGCAGGTGTGTGGCTGAGCTTTTGGGCGGTGAACAGTGCATCTCCTGCACTGCGCCGTTTGTTCCTGGTGATGGAGACGACGGCCCAGGCCATGTGCTCCGGTTTAAAGCAGCCTTCACGTCTGACCTGTCACAGCGGAAGGAAAGCACCAATGTCCAGTGGTCGAAAATGGCAACAGCTCTTCACCCCAGATTTAAGGACCTGAAAAGCCTCCTGAGATCTGAAAGAGGAAGTCTGGAAGCTTCAGGCTGTTTGCTTCTCACAGGGAAATGGACCCAGATCCACCTCAAAATAAAATAAACCCCTCCTGTTGGCTGATTCAGATGAAGTGAACCCAGAATCGGACATGACTGTGGCTCGGTGCAGAGGTGAGGACTGAACATGCAGCAGACGACCCGAGCTCGGCACCTCTGGCAAACAAATACCTGGCTACACCTGCAGCAGCGGTGCCGTGTGAAAGACTTTTCTCACTCTGTTCATACACTGATGTTACATATGACTAAGTTCACTGCTGTTATTTCAAGCTAAGAAGTAGGTGTTTGTAATGTTGCCATTTTATTTTTTAATAAGCAGTAGATAAGAGTGTAATCTGACTCAAAGTTCTGACTCTGCTCTGCACTTTTCTGAAAGAAAATAAACAAAAGGTCAAAAAGGAAATTCTTTTTGTGTTTGATTCTCAATTAAACGGTGGTAATTGCTTTACATTATGGCTTTAAAACTGAAAATGCAAAATAACACAATTTTAAACATGCAATGCGATTATAAATATATAATTTTGATATGCAACTTTGTACTAATAACTGGATAATGGTTTATGGTTTAAATTAGGGCTGTCAAATGATTAATTTGGTTTGGATTGGATCAGCCCTTGGTTTGAATCCTACTTGTCCCACAGACAACAGTGTGTTTCCCTGTCTGGTTTTAAATCTTCCTGCCTTCACTGTCCAACAGGTCCCCCAAGGTAGCATTTTAGGACCTATTTTATTTAGTGTTTTTATTAATGATTTCCCGGAAATGTGTCCAAATGTCAATGTCCAGCTGTGTGCTGACGATGCTGTAATTTTCACACATGCTAAAAGCATGTGTGAAAATTACAGCATGTACAAGAAGCATCAGAAAAGTTAAAATCAGCCATGACTCAAGTCCAAAAGTGGGTCAAGAACTCATTATTACAACTCAATATAAAGAAAACTGCATGTTCAGTAAAAAAACAACTGAGCTGCAGCGGTCCAGTGTTTTCCTGGACAGAGTAGAACTCTGTCTCGTCAAAGAGTTTAAATACTTGGGACTGACGTTGGACCCGACATTAACATTCAAGAAACACATTAAGCGCCTCACAAAAACTTAATTTTAACTTGGTGAATTTTAGACAGGCAAGAGCCTTTATGACTCTATATGCGGCACGAATGTTTTTTTACACCATGATTCTGTGGCATATAGCAGGGGTCACCAATGCAGTGCCCGAGGACCACTTAAGGCGCCCGCAAGCCATGCTCCAAAAATAGCACTGGTCACAATGGAAGTCAATATAAAATATAAAGTTGCATAAATTTTAGAATTAATGCTTACATGTATGCAGAATAGTTAAATAACATAATAAATATAAATAATAATAAAAAAAATAAAACAACAATATTTGATGTAGACTGAGGTCTAAGGTCAGTAGTGCGCGGTCACCACACCTCTTTCCTACACGATGTGAAGCGATGAGGAGTTAGCCTGCTTATGCTTTAGCCCCAAAAGTCATGGCAGAAAAGCGAAAAAAGACATACTATTTTCACAGTGAGTGGGAGGAAGAGTTCTTTTTTACGTCATTCAAAGACAAATGTTTGTGTCTTATTTGCGGCACGACTGTTGCAGTACCAAAGCGACACAATGTGGAGAGACATTTCAAAACCTGTCACGAAAGCTTCGATGTGAACTACCCACCTGGCAGCGCATTACGGACAGAAAAAGCCAGTGGGTTAAAGGCAGCTTTAGACAAACAACGGACTTTTTTCACGAGGCCGGTGAAAAAATCTCAGAACGCAACCGAAGCTTCGTTTAGAGCTGCACATTTTCTGATAAAGAACAAGAAAGCCTTTTCGGATGGGGAGGTTTTTAAAGAAGCTATGATGCTTGTTGCTAACACACTCTTCAAAGATGAGAAACACGGTCCCGATGTCATCTCTGCGCTCTCCGATGTCCAACTTGGAGCAAGTACGATGGCTAGACGAGTGTCATCTTTGTCCGAGAACTTAACAGAGCAACTGGACCGGGATCTCGCTACGTGCAGGTGGTTTAGCATCCAGTGCGACGAGTCGGTAGACAGCGCCAGTACCGCTCAGCTGATGATATTTATCCGAATGGTGTTTGATGACTTTTTAACAAAAGAAGAACTGCTCACACTTCTGCCGCTGAAGACAACCACGAGGGGAGTTGACATCTATCACGTGGTAAAAACGTGCCATTACAGAAGTTGGCATCGATAACAACAGACGGGGCCCCAGCCATGACAGGCCGGCATGCGGGCTTCATTGCACAATGCAAAAATGATCCAGACTTCCCAAAATTTCAAAACTACCACTGCATCATTCATCAGCAGGCGATCTGTGCGAAAGTGACCGGCTTTGATCATGTAATGACTCCTGTGGTGAAGATCATAAATAGCATCCGCTCCAAAGCTAAACAACACAGAATGTTTAAGGTGCTATTGGATGAACTGTCTGCTGAATATGGTGACCTTTTATTACACACGGAAATACGATGGCTCAGCAGGGGACGAATTCTGCAGCGTTTTTTGTCACTCCTGGGTGAAATCAAAGAATTCATGCAATCCAAGGGGGAAGACGCATCGCTGCTTGAGGACCCAGAGTGGATACTTGACCTTGCGTTTTTAACGGATTTGACTGAGAAACTGAACCATCTGAATCGGGAGCTTCAAGGTAAAGATAAGACTGTCGTTCATATGATAAGTGCAGTAAACGCATTTAAAGCTAAGATGAACATTTTCTCTGTGCATGTAGAAAGAGAAAAATGCTGCATTTTCCCTCTGTGCAGGCAGTCTTGAATGATAGTGCTTCTGCATCTGCAGTTTTAGATGAAGCTGTAAAAAAATACTCCCAAGTTATAAACAGACTAGGACAGGAATTTGAAGACAGGTTTGCGCGGCCCGCGAGGGCCGTTCGATGCCGCTTGCGGCTTTAATTTTTTTTTATTTTTTTTTTATTTCCCTCCTCCCTAGCATAGTCAGTCGCCTACGTGTTTTTAAAGCTGCATTGTGTAACTTCTCTGGTGGAGGGATCCACCAGTTGCTTTTCTCAGTGGAGATGTTATTGCTTTGTCTGGAATATTTCACAGTACGGCATTAAACCTTTTATCTTCATGGAGACCAAACCAAACCAAGTTACAGGTCAGATCTGTGGAGAGGCGACTCCGCTCACAGTCAGAACGCCTGTTTCTCTAGGTATTTTTGAACTGTAAAACCACCTGTAACTGAATAAATGTAAAGTACTTTTTTACTGCCATAATTTTGATTTACTTTTATTTAAATCAGTCTTAATTAATATGTATATAATATGCACATAGAGAAAATGTGCTTTTGTTTTGGTAGTCAACATGTAGGAACTATTGTTGTTTTGTTCAGTTCCGCTGGACCCTAATTAGAGACGTACGCCTGGTTGAAAGTAAAAAATTTGGCATGTCGGCAACCAAGGAAATTAAAGTTAAAACAAAGTTCATAAACATGTTCAAAATGTCATTCTAACCCTCCAAAAATGGGTCAGAGAGTGGTGAAGTTGGTGGTGTCATGGTTAGAGTGTAGTAGAGGCAGAGACAGAGGTGCAGGTAGATGTTAAACAGGTTTACTGCCAGAGCAATGACTTTTTTTTTTTTATCTTGACAAATCTTTTCTTCTCTCGAAGTGGCTCCAAGTGGAGACATGTACAAGACAGCGACATTCCTGATTGAGATAAAGTGACTGTTTGTGAGGAAAGGAAGTCACCAATCAGGGCATTTCCTGGAGCTGTTTGGATTAAAATTGACCTTTTTTTACCACTGACCTAATGAAAAATGAGAGGTTCATTCCAGTCAGACAGTAGTTTTTGGTGTTTTTTTTAAGGTGCATTGTGTAACTTTTCAGGTAGAGGGTCCGCCACCTGCTTGTCTCCCGGGAGATGGTAATACTTTCGGTCTCATATTTTTCATTCATGTCATTCAAACACATCTTTTTCATTTTTATGCAGAGAAAAGAAGTTCCAAAACTAAGAAAAACAAATCACTCAGACCTTTAGAAAATAAGAAGAAATACTAGTAGATATACAATACACACAATATAATAATAGAATTGTAATAAATATTTTTATTATTGTTATTATTATTAAAAAATAAAAATAACAAAAATCTGGGATTGGCGTAGACTGTTTCAAAAAAAAGTTAATGTTTCCCACTTTGTAAAAAAAAGTTCATGTTACGTTTCTTGGAGTAATCTTCTCTACTTTCAAAAAAAGACAAATCTTCATTAATCCATTGAGTGCTGCATGTGGGGAGATACACCGTACTTGTCTGAAATGTTTCGCAATGTGACATTAAACTTGTCCATGTGCTATTCTTTCCATTATGATGTTTTTTTTGCTCATAGAACCTGCACACCTACAGTACATCACAGATCTGACCCGTATCTGGGCCTGGTGGTGTCTCCTGCTGTTTCCATGGAGAAAGTTCAATTTAATACTGTATTGTGAAACATTTCGATTGTCACTGAATATGTAGGCTGTGGGGGTCCCCAAATAATGTCTTTCAATAAAATACAGATAAGTCTGGCAAAACAAAGGACAAAGGCAGTGTACAGTCGGAATGTACAATCATATTAAAAATGGCTTCCCTTATGGCTTAATAAAATGTGCAAATTACAATAGAAAGTTTTGTAGTTGATCTTTAATCTATAAAGTGCTTAAGTGTGACAGAACTAAGGTGCGTTAAGTTTTAGACGGTTTAAAGTGCACTGTGCTAGAAGCCTAAATCGCACTGACCTTTACTGCATCAATAATCCTGACCATTAAAAGCATCTAATAAAATACAGCTACATTCTGAGCAGAAACGAGAGCAGAATCACAAGCAGCACAAAAAACCTTTGGTCAGTGTAACAAACAGGCCGTTCGTTATGAGTAACGTATTCACACATCGCACTTTCATTCACTTTGCGCTTTATATATTTACACTGCACTTTTATAGCACGGAGCACTTATGAGATACGCTGATTTGCACATAAACAAAATTGCACATATAAAACTTTATCATTTGTCGCGTGGATTCCGGTCGGGCACTTCTGGATATGGCGGCCGCCGGTCTGTGGAGACAAATGAAGGATTACGATTGTGCAATATATGTGCCGTGTTTAAATGGGTCGTGTCTCGTGTGTGTTTGTGTGTGTGTCTCATGTGTGTTTGTGTGTGTCTCATGTGTGTTTGTGTGTCTCATGTGTGTTTGTGTGTGTCTCATGTGTGTTTGTGTGTGTCTCATGTGTGTGTTTGTGTGTCTCATGTGTGTTTGTGTGTGTCTCATGTGTGTTTGTGTGTGTCTCATGTGTGTTTGTGTGTGTCTCATGTGTGTTTGTGTGTCTCATGTGTGTTTGTGTGTGTCTCATGTGTGTTTGTGTGTCTCGTGTGTGTTTGTGTGTGTCTCATGTGTGTTTGTGTGTGTCTCATGTGTGTTTGTGTGTGTCTCATGTGTGTTTGTGTGTGTCTCATGTGTGTTTGTGTGTGTCTCATGTGTGTTTGTGTGTGTCTCATGTGTGTTTGTGTGTGTCTCATGTGTGTTTGTGTGTGTCTCATGTGTGTTTGTGTGTGTCTCATGTGTGTTTGTGTGTCTCATGTGTGTTTGTGTGTGTCTCATGTGTGTTTGTGTGTGTCTCATGTGTGTTTGTGTGTGTCTCATGTGTGTTTGTGTGTGTGTTCGTGTGTGTTTGTGTGTGTCTCATGTGTGTTTGTGTGTGTCTCATGTGTGTGTGTGTGTGTCTCATGTGTGTTTGTGTGTGTCTCATGTGTGTGTGTGTGTGTCTCATGTGTGTTTGTGTGTGTCTCATGTGTGTTTGTGTGTGTCTCATGTGTGTTTGTGTGTGTGTCTCATGTGTGTTTGTGTGTGTCTCATGTGTGTTTGTGTGTGTCTCATGTGTGTTTGTGTGTGTCTCATGTGTGTTTGTGTGTGTCTCATGTGTGTTTGTGTGTGTCTCATGTGTGTTTGTGTGTGTCTCATGTGTGTTTGTGTGTGTCTCATGTGTGTTTGTGTGTGTCTCATGTGTGTGTGTGTGTGTCTCGTGTGTGTGTGTGTGTCTCATGTGTGTTTGTGTGTGTCTCATGTGTGTTTGTGTGTGTCTCATGTGTGTTTGTGTGTGTCTCATGTGTGTTTGTGTGTGTCTCATGTGTGTTTGTGTGTGTGTCTCATGTGTGTTTGTGTGTGTGTCTCATGTGTGTTTGTGTGTGTCTCATGTGTGTTTGTGTGTGTCTTGTGTGTTTGTGTGTGTCTCATGTGTGTTTGTGTGTGTCTTGTGTGTTTGTGTGTCTCATGTGTGTTTGTGTGTGTCTCATGTGTGTTTGTGTGTGTCTCATGTGTGTTTGTGTGTGTCTCATGTGTGTTTGTGTGTGTCTCATGTGTGTTTGTGTGTGTCTCGTGTGTGTTTGTGTGTGTCTCATGTGTGTTTGTGTGTGTCTCATGTGTGTTTGTGTGTGTCTCATGTGTGTTTGTGTGTGTCTCATGTGTGTTTGTGTGTGTCTCATGTGTGTGTGTGTGTGTCTCATGTGTTTGTGTGTGTGTCTCGTGTGTGTTTGTGTGTCTCATGTGTGTTTGTGTGTGTCTCATGTGTTTGTGTGTGTGTCCTGTAGGTATTTTAAAGTGTGAGTGGTATGCGTGTGTATGTGATGAATGTAGTTTGTGATTTTACTCATCGGGGTCTTGTGTCCATGTGTCTGGCCTAAAGAGTCCCCGGGGAACCAGACACCGCTTAAGAGTTCCGGGCCAGCTCAAAACAGAGGACATCGGGAGGGGGGAATGGCACTGGTTTTAATCGGGTTTATCACTATATTTTATTAGGTGTTTGGTTTTAGGGTTTTATCTTTTGTATTTGGGTTTTATATAGTTTATTTGGTTTGGGTTAATTTAGTGGAGGATTTTAACTTAGTTTTAAATGAGCTAATGTTAATTTTACACCCCTCTGAGTTTTATTGGTTTTACCCAGTGGTATATAAGGCGTCTGATCGTCAGTGATGGTCAAAACGAGGCTTCATGAAACAGCAAAACCATTGAACCATTTGTATTGAAGCTTCGAAACAGAATTCGAAACACTTTCCACAGTGACCTCTAGTGGCACGGTGCTATTAATAAAACATTTCCTAAAAACAAGTTCACGTTTGCGTGTGTGCATCTGATGTATTTCTGTTTCTAAAATAAAGTTCAATAAACACTGTTAAATGTTTTTTGTTCACAACTCTATAAAATATTTTTGACAGTGGAAGGATGCATTTCTTTATAGTTTAATTTATAATAAAACATCTATGTGTGTGGCTGACTAATTACTAAATTAAAGATCAAAAGCCTCGAAGTGCTTTAAAACTGTGCCGAAACACCCATTTCATTTCGCCCACCACTACTGATTCATTCTGTCATTCTGTGTTCTGCTGCTGGGGAAGACCGAGGCTCTTATCCTCCAATGCACCTTTTTGCACCGCCCTTTTGCACCTGTGCACTTTATTGAAAGGGAGCAATAAAGAATTGTGGAGCCCTCTAATCCTGCCTCACATCAGCTGTGCATCTGTAACTCACTGTAAGTCCAGCCGCTCGACCCATCCGGGTTACAGTCAACATCAAGAACGTTACTGAACACCACCAACACAAGGACACAACAAAAAGAGCATTTACCTAGTGCTCCGAAATGCTTGCCCTACATGGAGCGGGGTCAGCCCTATGTTCCCTCAGCCCTATGTTTCCTCAGCCCTATGTTCCCTCAGCCCTATGTTCCCTCAGCCCTATGTTCCCTCAGCCCTATGTTCCCTCAGCCCTATGTTCCCTCAGCCCTATGTTCCCTCAGCCCTATGTTCCCTCAGCCCTATGTTCCCTGAGCTCTATGTTCCCTCAGACCTATGTTCCCTCAGCTCTATGTTCCCTCAGCTCTATGTTCCCTCAGCTCTATGTTCCCTCAGCCCTATGTTCCCTCAGCTCTATGTTCCCTGAGCTCTATGTTCCCTCAGACCTATGTTCCCTCAGCTCTATGTTCCCTCAGCCCTATGTTCCCTCAGCTCTATGTTCCCTCAGCCCTATGTTCCCTCAGCCCTATGTTCCCTCAGCCCTATGTTCCACAGCTCTATGTTCCCTCAGACCTAAGTTCCCTCATCACTATTTTTCCTCAGCCCTATGTTCCCTCAGCTCTATGTTCCCTCAGCCCTATGTTCCCTCAGCCCTATGTTCCCTCAGCCCTATGTTCCCTCAGCCCTATGTTCCCTCAGCCCTATGTTCCCTCAGCTCTATGTTCCCTCAGCTCTATGTTCCCTCAGCTCTATGTTCCCTGAGCTCTATGTTCCCTCAGACCTATGTTCCCTCAGCTCTGTTCCCTGAGCTCTATGTTCCCTCAGACCTATGTTCCCTCAGCTCTATGTTCCCTCAGCCCTATGTTCCCTCAGCCCTTTGTTCCCTCAGCCCTATGTTCCCTCAGCCCTATGTTCCCACAGCTCTATGTTCTCCCTGCTCTATGTTCCCTCAGCCCTATGTTCCCTCAGCCCTATGTTCCCTCAGCCCTTTGTTCCCTCAGCCCCTTGTTCCCTCAGATCTATGTTCCCTCAGATCTATGTTCCCTCAGCCCCTTGTTCCCACAGCTCTATGTTCCCTCAGCCCCTTGTTCCCACAGGTCTATGTTCCCACAGCTCTATGTTCCCTCAGGCCTATGTTCCCTCAGCCCTATGTTCCCTCAGGCCTATGTTCCCACAGCTCTATGTTCCCTCAGCCCTATGTTCCCTCAGCCCTATGTTCCCTCAGCCCTATGTTCCCTCAGCCCTTTGTTCCCTCAGCCCTATGTTCCCTCAGCCCTATGTTCCCTCAGCTCTATGTTCCCTCAGTCCTATGTTACAGATTGTTTGTTCCTAGCACATAAAACTTTGAAAAGTACTAGAGGCCTTTCCCGTTTTAAGTAAACTGAGTAAATAGTGAAACATTTTGCTTATTTAGAATGTATACTTAACGAATTCTAGAAAGGTAATTGTGTGTTATTCTGTGTCTAAATTGCACTAACTTATGGAGGTGAGTTTAATGTCGGTATAAGAGTTCATCACTCAACCCTATGTTGGAGTAGTGTTGGAAGGGGTCAGCCCAGTGTTCCCAAGGCCCGATGTTCCCGGATTTAGCTAGAAGCCACATTACATTTGTAGTTAACTGCTTCTGGATAATAGGTTGGGTGTAATTGATGACCAAATTAGGAGAAATGACGATAAAATCTGATGTAAATTGATTATAAAGGAAATGAGGGAACATAGGGCTGAGGGAACATAGGCACACTCCCGATGGGGCTTGGGACGCGAGTGAAGCGGCCGCCATCACCACCGCCAACTCTGTACAACGCCTTTAATTCAGTTACCATAAATGTAGTGAATGATTAACTTAGGTTCAGGAACAGGACCACACCTCAGCCGCTCTCGCCTCCTCTCCAGCAAATCACAGCTCACTGCTGCCACACCTCAATTTCCCAGAAGCCTATTTGTAGCAGCCAGCAACCCAGCTTGTCCCGAATAACTCGACCCCACCCTCCCAACCCCAGTCTGTTCATCTTCCAGACATGAGACGCCTACGAGGGGGGTTCCATTCCTGCTGGGCCACGTTAAGATTGAGATTGAACCCCCACCCTGAGTCTCAACCCAGCCAACCCGCCTCGTCTCCCTATAATAAACTCTTTTTGCTTCGCACACAACCACCAGACAACATTACAATGTCGCTACTTACAGGCACAACGTACAGCGACCCGCACAAAGCCTCGACAACAACACTGAGGCACCTTTTTCTAAGCACAGAAGCACCAAATTATAGCACCGGTGACCCGCCTGTTACACAAGAAAAGTAATGATATCGTCATGAGGGCAAAAATATATGCAGACCTTCCTCCAGGAAAAGTCTCAGCGCACCAACTTTAACTTCTAATCTTTTTAAGCATAATTCCATTAATTTCGGTGTTGAACAAGAACAGTAAGACAGTGTGAAAACTCAAGAAAAAGTAGAAAAAGCACTTACGCTACAGGTTTTATAGAACCTGTGATCAATACTAATGTGCATGGGCCTGTTTAGGTTTTGATCTTCAGCCAAAAAATGTGAGTGACTAACTGAAAAGCTGTTGGCTAATAATAGGAAGCTTGTAACTGTGATTGTAATTTGAGACACATTTAATGGTGCAAATCAGCTCTCCTGTCATAGCAAAGCTGAGGCAGTTCTTCCTGATCATGTTGCATTAAAAGGTGCTGGACCTGATTTTTCCCCATCTTAAACACATGAAAAACACAAGTTCATCTTACACAGTTTGCAGTTGTGCAAAGTCCTTCTTACTTAATTCAGAGTAGAGTGTGAATCAGGACAATTTTTTTCTGTCCGAGATCAGCCCTCGTCCGACAGAACCGTGATCGAATCTGAACCGAGCCCGACAGGCATCAAGATATTTGTGTCCGAGTCCGTTGAGTTCCAGTGGGTCCCGTCAGACTTCGGTCGGGTTTCCACGCGCCGAACAAGCAATAAACAAATCTCACACACAAGAAGAACGATATTAGGGTAGACTAATATTTTCAATACCTTTTTTTGCTTGCATCAAGTGAAACAGGCCCATTGGCTCCGACATAATAGCTTAAGCTGTTTTTAATTTTATATTTCAGATGTCTTATCGCGCTGATGTGTCTGAGCCCAAACATAAGTTGTCAATATTTGGTCTCAGTCAGACTTCAATCAGGTTTCCATGTTCTAGTCCAGGGGTGTCAAACTCATTTTGGTCCGGGGGCCGTATGCAGCCTACTTTGATCCCAAAAGGGCCGGATCAGAAAACTCAGTTCTCTCTTCAAGTTATCGTATTTTTCTCCGTGTCTCGTAGTGGTGTTTAAGATTATATTCCTCGAGCAACGCCACTTGTTCCAAACACACTGAGCACAGATTTCCCATTCACCTCTGTCAACAAATAAGAATTAGACTATTTTTCTTGGGAAATCCTGAACTCAGCATCTGCTTTTCTCATTTTTTGACATTTTGCTGATGAGGGTCACGGTCGACAGTCAAAACGATCGTCCTTTAAGAGCGTTTGGAAAGAGGAAAGTCTTCATTTGTGCTGCTCTGGTGGGAGTCGCAACGTACAGAAACGCCGGAGACGCTGCTATGCTAAACGGTGCAGAAAATTAACAGAAAAATCTGAAAATTTTAAGTATTTTAATAGAAAAATCAGCCGAGGGCCAGATTAAAGGTCTTGGAGGGCCGGATCTGGCCCCCGGGCCGCATGTTTGACACATGTGCTCTAATGCATATTATCCTAATGATTCACCTCATGAGTTTTTCCACAACTCTCAGAGACCAGCACAGAGTTTTACCGTGGGCCATAAGGCTAACCAAAAAGTAGCATGCTAATGTGCACTTCCTGATATCAGACACCTCTTTTTTTACCTGACTTAATTTGACTTGTAGAGCTGCTCAGGCTGTGTAATATACGACTAATGGTCACATGGTCACATTTTTATACAGCACTTTTACACTTTCAAGGCTCAAATTGCTTTACAACAAGGAACCACTCACCCATTCACACACACACATACACACACACACACACACACACACACACACACACACACACACACACACACACACACATTCACACACACACACACACACACACACACACACACACACACACACACACACACACACACACACACACACACACACACACACCAGTGTACGCAGACACTGGGGGAGAGGTGGGAGTGTCTTGCCCAAGGACACAACAACAGCATTCATCTATGGGAGCTGGAATCACACCAACAAACACTCTATCAACTGGACTACGGTCGCCCTCAAATATATTCACTGCAACAATTTAAATCTAGTCAAGTTAACATGACTTGAATTAAGAAAATTTAATCCTGAAGTGAGTCAGTTTCACTGGACAAGTGAAATGATCAGACTTTATGTGCTTAACATATGAAAATACATCTGCTTACACTTAGGACAAGAAAAACAACTCTTTGCACTTAAAACATGAAACACAATCGAATGTGGCTTGAATTAAGAAAAACATTCCACTGGTAGATCATTTTTCTTGTTAAGTTGACTCGACTCAAATCAAGTAAAATGTTCTGAACGTGAGTCATTTTAACTTACCTACATATTGCTGTTTGCAGTGTTCGTACTGGCACAAGACCAAATTTGCTCAGTTTCCCACACTTCAAACCTGCAGCCTGGTGTTTGTCGTCAGAAACAAATGACTTTTAAATGGGTTTTAAGAAGTGATTGATATGATACTGATGGTGCTGGCCTCATCTCCTCAGGCAGGTGGTTCCAGACGCCTGGACTGAAAAGGCTCCATGGTGCTTCATCAGTAGCCTGGACATTGTAACAGCCACAGGCACCTGCCTGAGGATCTAAGGCTGCTCATACGGGCTTAAAAGTTCTGAAATGTAACTTGGTGCAAGATGTAAATGAGCTTTAAAAGTGATCCTCCTCCTCTCTTACTCTTTTCTTTAGTCTTTCAGCTACTGCCCAATTTGCACTTATTTTTCAGACATGTACTTTTACTCCTATATGAGTAATATTTAGTTTGAAGTGCTCTTATGTGAGTATAAGTTGTGGTTCCTCTATCTACAAATGACAAAAGCTTTATGTCGACTAGGGGTGGGTATTGCCAACAACCTTGTGATACGATACGATTCGCGATACAGGGGTCTCGATACGATACGATTCGCGATACAGGGGTATGCTGATACATGGTCTTCAAGGAGATACGTATCCCGATATTTTACATTACGTAACCTATCATTTAAAAAAAAGACGGATGTTTACTCAAATGTTATTTTTATTTTGGTGAAGCGCATCAGTTCCAGTGTAACAGAAGAAGCTGTAAGGCAGAAACTGCCTTTGATTAACCTGTTAACAGCCACACTCGGCACAAGGGTTCAAATATGTACCAGATGTTCCAAACTGTAATAAGATATAATGTATAATAAATAAACCATCTTCTGAAATTTAGGCATGTTTTCTTAAGATAAATAACTAAAACAAGCCAAAAGATTTCGCTCCATATGTCTCGTGTGCCTCCACCAGTGAGTGTGCGTAAAAGGAGGAGAGAGAGAGTCTCCATACACAGAGCGCATGGAGCCTATCACTACAGCACCTCTGCCCCACATGGGGCCCACCGCTGAAATCGTCTTTTCATAGGCTACTCAGATCTGTCAATAATTTCCTGAAAGAACCAATGACTGAAGAGGTTTGGCCGTGGAACTGTCCCTCGGTCATGCGTAATACGCCGCTAACTGGACGCACTCGTTTTGTTCCCCAAGCTGTAGCGCGGCGCCCCGTAGCCGGACCGAAGCCTGGATACGCTTGTTTTGTAGCTAAGAGTGTGGAGGAAACAAACATACCCCACACCGCTAACAGGAGCTAAGCGTTTAGCTATGCTAAGGATCAAGAGCGAGAGTAGTAGAGAGATGCGTCGCTCATCCATTCAGACAAACTCGGACTTTCTGGATTATTATACTTTCAGGGGGGCGCCAGTCGCAAAAACTGTCGTTGTGTCCTTAGGCAAGACACTTCACCCACATTGCCTAGTATGAAAGTGGTGTGTGCGTGAGTGTTGGTGGTGGTCGGAGGGGCCGATGGCGCAGATTGAAGTCTCGCTTCTGTCATTCTGCCCCAGGGCAGCTGTGGCTACAATAGTAGTTTACCACCACCAGGTCTGGAGTGAATGAATAATGCTCTGTAAAGCGTCTTTGAGTGTCCAGAAAAGCGCTGTATAAAACTGATGCATTATTATTATTATTATTATTATTATTATTATTATTATTATTATTATTATTATTTCTCCACATGGAATTATTTTATGAAAAAAACAAGAGCTCTGCCAGCGGGGCAAAATACGCCCGTACTTTGAATTAATTAATTGTTGGTGCAGTTTGGAAGTTTGACATTCCTAGGTGAGACGGTTGTCGAGTTAGAGCGCGGACAAGAAATTGTCCACAGACAGACGGACAGACGGACAGACAGACGGACGGATAATCAATAGGGAAATCTGGCTCTTGCAGTAGGAGTATGAGTATGACATCATCACATTCTAGAATCGGAATTCCACCAATCAGATCGCAGCAACAGAACTTAGACACTACAAAGCTTTGAAGTGTCAAAGCTCAAAGAAGCAGAGAATGTGGGTTGTTCTCGCTTTCAGCAGCAGAACATTTTTTGCCGGCCGTTCGGACGGACAACTGGATATTCTTTTTCTGTGGACTGTTACAGACTAATTGAGCACAGCTATTCCTGGATTGGACCCGTTTCGGACCAACAGAACCGGCTCAAAGGTAAGAAATGCGATGAATATTTTCGGGAATTATAAGTTCTGGCTCTTTGGGCTGTGTGGCATAAAATGAATGATATGGTGGTTTTACTGAGGAATTAAGCTTTCAAACGATGTATAGCAGGTCAATACTGGAAAAATAAGTACGGTGAATATCTGGCTTGACTTTTTATACGCCCGTATAAAAAGACGGGACGTATTATGTTATGGCGCTGTCCGTCCGTCCGTCTGTCCGTCCATCTGTCTGTCCGTCCGTCCGTCTGTCTGTCCGTCCGTCCGTCTGTCCGTCCGTCTGTCCGTCTGTCCGTCCATCTGTGGACACTTCAAAGCTTTGAAGTCTTTGAAGCTTTGTCCGCGCTCTAACTCGACAACCGTCTCACCCAGGAATGTCAAACTTCATGGCTGGACACCCCATGGGTCAAGGATGTTCCCTATTGATTTCAAGGTCACAGGGTCAAAGGTCAAGGTCACGGCCCGACCCTTTGCGAAAACCTGCCCGTCGCTCTTG
Source organism: Odontamblyopus lacepedii (assembly GCA_034769755.1). Lineage (NCBI taxonomy): Eukaryota > Metazoa > Chordata > Actinopteri > Gobiiformes > Gobiidae > Odontamblyopus > Odontamblyopus lacepedii. Next base: position 39,861,463 of record CM068357.1, read on the forward strand.
CTAACTGTGATCGTTCCCATCTCTGTCTTTTTATCTTCCATCTCTGTCCTTTTATGTTACGTGCCGTAGATCTGAACTCTCTTCTCAAATGTTCTGCTGCTGAAAGCGAGAACAACCCACATTCTCTGCTTCTTTGAGCTTTGACACATTAAAGCTTTGTAGTGTCTTTAAGTTCTGTTGCTGCGATCTTGATTGGTGGAATTCCGATTCTAGAATGTGATGATGTCATACTCATACTCCTACTGCAAGAGCCAGATTTCCCTATTGATTATCCGTCCGTCCGTCTGTCTGTCCGTCTGTCTGTCCGTCTGTCTGTGGACAATTTCTTGTCCGCGCTCTAACTCCACAACCGTCTCCCCTAGGAAGTAAACTGAAGATATGGCCTTAACAAGGCTGTAGTGCAGAAGGAATGCTGCCTCTGACTATACGAAATGCGCAGTGCAAGGATCACTTATCAGACGCAGTTTGCTGAAGCTTCATAAATAATGTTTGTTGCATGTAAAATATCGATACTGACGCCTCCGTATCGATACGTGTATCGCCAAGAGGCCCACGACGATGTATCCCCGTATCGATTTTTTTAACACACCCCTAATGTCGACATTATGTAATGAAAATGCCAAATTTTGTGGATTATTTCATATTTTGGCCAGTCTCTTGTGATGTCACCAACTATTTGGAAACTGAAGGCAGCACACTTAGCAACTTAGATTTTGTACATAATGCTGTGTAGTAGCAAAAAAAAAGTTTAGTTCTACTTATAATGTTTCCTCATCACAAACAGACCTGCAGTTGTGTTTTGTGTCATTCACATGTTTAACACACAAACCTGCACATTTACTGTGAGTTCTTCTCTCAAACAGGAAACATTTGGAGCTTTGGAGATGTAGACAGTTCGGACAAAATGGTTCAAAACAACCCTATACAACCGCTTATCACTATTATCATATTATTCTTATTTATATGTGCTTATATGTTTATCTGTAGCATTCTTCTTGTGGTGTTCTGTGTCTGCATGTCACTGTAACGCACTTTTACCTCGGCTCCTCACATCAGTGTGAATACGGCAAAGCTCACAGAAGGGTGCTCTAAGCACCCAGCATGTTTGAACCATTCTTCCTTTTTGGCATTTGCTTTTGTTCAACAGTAAACAGTTTCAAACATTGCTGCAGCGGCCGAGGGACCAAAATGAGGACAAAATGTCAAAAATGAGGACGCATAATAGAGGTCCAGACAAAAGGCTCTAAAATCTACGAAGAGTCAATAAAAACTCACGTTACCGCGATGTTCCAGCCATAGCAACAAGATCTCCGTGGAGGTGAGCAGATTTCATCATCAACTGTGCGTAATCTAGGCCCTTTAAAAAAATTATTTTTTTTTAAATTTATTTTATTTCATTCATTATAAAAGAAAAGGCTTTTTTTGTTTTACATGACAGTACAATATCAGAATGAAAAGGAGCAGAGAGAAGAACACATCTTATATTTTCTGCCCCTTTTTACAAAAAATATATTTACTTTTCACAATTGATTTCTGGTTTAGCGTCTTAATTTAACTAAAATTAGTCATAAATGTTTTCATCTAATGTTTCACTTTGCCACAGACACTGTCTCAGTTTACAGTTTCATAATTATTTAATACACTTGATTTAACAAGTTTTTTAAATATATTCAGCGATTTTGATTCTTTTATCTCATCATTTATGTTGTTCCATAAATTTACACCTTTTTTACCTTTTTACTCCGTTCCTTAACCTTGGTTCTAAATCGAGGTTTTTTAAATACTTCTGTTCCCTTCAGACTGTAATTACTCTTTTTTCAAACATTGTTTGAATATTAATTGGTAATACATTTCCATTTGCTTTGTACATTATTTGTAATATTCTAAAGTCAGCTACATCATGATATTTCAGTCCCTTATATTTGATAAATAATGGGTTGGAAGGAGCTCTAAAGTGACTGTTACTGATGATTTTCAAGGCTCTTTTTTGTAAAACAAATAGAGATTGTAAATAAGATTTACACGTTGATCCCCAGATTTCTACACAGTGAGTTAAGTACGGCACAATCAGTGAGTTGTACAGTGTTATTAATGCAGAACTATTTAATGAAAATTTAACTTTGTGTGAAACACCAGTGACTTTTGTGATTTTTCCTTTTGTATAATTTATGTGATTTCCAGGTAAGTTCTTCGTCAATCATGACTCCTAAAAATTTGGTTTCATTTTCCCTTTGAATTTCCCACTCATCTGTTTTTAATGTTACATCATTTTTTATCCGAGCATTAAACATTATGACATTTGTCTTCTTAAGATTTAGTGACAATCTGTTTATATCAAACCCATTTTTTACTTTTTCCAGCTCATGATTTACTGCCTGTATTTCATCTTTTATGTTTGATCCTGTATAAAACAAAGTCGTATCATCAGCAAATATAATTTTACCAACTAATGAAACATTTATCAGGTCATTAATATACAAAATAAACAGTTTAGGTCCAAGAACTGACCCTTGTGGTGCTCCATATTCAGTGTTACACTGTGCTGACTTTGTGTTGTTTATCTGAACATATTGTTTTCTGTTTTCTAGGAAGCTTTTTACCCATTTGTGTGCTACACCTCTAATTCCACACCGATGTAATTTTTGAAGAAATCTTGAGTGATCAATAACGTCGAAAGCTTTTTTTAAATCAATGAAAATACTTAAAAATAATTTTTTGTTGTCTATTGCTGTTGATATTTTCTCTGATAATTCCATAATTGCCATAGAAGTTGAATGCTTTGTCCTAAAACCACACTGACCTCTATTTAAAATATTATGTTTTTCAATAAATTTATCCAGTCATGTTACAAATATTTTTTCTATTATTTTGGGAAACTGTGGAAGCACTGACACCGGCCTGCAGTTTGAGAAATTATGTTTATCGCCATTTTTATATAGCGGAACGACCTTTGCTATTTTCATTGTATCTGGGACGACTCCAGTTGATAATGACAGATCACATATATAAGTGAATGGCTCAATAACAGATTCTATTATAGTTTTTACAGTCATCATATCTAATTCTTCGTTATCAGTTGATCTTTTATTTCCACAATTTTTGACAATATTTCTTATTTCGTCTTTTTCCACTTTTCCAAGAAACATGCTATTGACATTATTTACTATTGTGTCTAATTTATCTTCTATTATCGGTTTGTTTTTCATAAGACTTGAACCCACATTAGCAAAAAACTCATTGAACTCATTAGTTTCTGTTACATCAGGTATGTCTTTGTTTTCCTCAACAAAATAATTTGGAAGAGTTGATTTTGCTTTATCACTTTTAATCACACATGTAGCTTTTGTATTTTCTTTACTCTTATTTAATATATTACTATAATAATCTTTTCTTTGTTTTCTGATTATCATCAATAATTTATTTTTGTATTTTTTTATATCTTTCTTCTGCGTCTTTTGTTTGCAGTTTTTCTTTGCGCAGGCATTTTGTAATCCCTTAGTCATCCACGGTTTATTTACTCTTTTTTTGGCTGTTATTATTCATTTACAATGTTTATTATACACATTCTCCATATAGTGCTCATATAAGTTGTTGTAAGTCCAGTGCAGCGGTGGAGGTGTGGGAGGAGCTGATCCCTGTTGTTTTATTCTGGTCAGATGGAGATTAGACATGGTTTTCATCAGCAGCTGTTCCTGCGTCACTCACACAAAGACCCTCAAACACACTCCTGTAGTAACTGCACTGCACATTTCTCTGATCTGGCCAAGATTTTAAAACTTATATCAGGTTATTCATCTTGTTTTCAGATTTATGAGCTACTTAATAGTTCTGAGACGGCTTTATTCTAGTCTCGAGTTTGTTTATTTTAAATGATCTCGCTGCGTGGACACATAACTTTACTGCTTTCCAGTCATTTTCTGATAGATTTAAGTGTTTTATCTTAGTGATCTTACATTTTGGCCAACCTTTTCTGCAGCGGTGCCTCTTATTTCACTGGTATATGTCACTGGCTATGGTCTATGGTGATGTCGCTGCTCTGCCTGGAATGTTCCACAGTGTGACATTAAACTCTACTTTACATTTATTCAATTACAGGTGGTTTAAGAGTTAAAAAATACCTGGAAAAACAACATTCTGCCTGTGAGTGGGGGGTCACCTCTCCGCAGATCTGACCTGTAACTTGGTCCGGTTTAGTGTACATGAAGATAGAAAGTTTTAATGCCACACTGTGCAACATTCCAGACCAAGCAATAACATCTCCATGGAGAAAAGCGTCCAGCAAAGTTACACAATGAATCTTTTAGCAAACTTGAAAACTACTGCTTCATGACATCACAAGGTGGAACAGAGCATTTTGAGCTTTGGAGATGTAGACAGACTGATAATAAAGAGTTACTCAAACATGTGACGCTTTTGCTGTTTACATGTTATTTCAATCGTGTCACAAATCTGTCAGTAATCAGAGTTTGAGTGTGTGTGTGTGTGTGTGTGTGTGTGTGTGCATGTGTGTGTGTGTGTGCGTGTGTGTGAGTGTGTGTGTGAGTGTGTGTGAGTGCATGTGTGTGTGTGTGTGCGTGTGTGTGAGTGTGTGTGTGAGTGTGTGTGAGTGTGTGTGTGTGTGTGAGAGTGTGTGTGAGTGTGTGTGAGTGTGCATGTGTGTGTGTGTGTGCGTGTGTGTGTGCGTGTGTGTGAGTGTGTGTGTGAGTGTGTGTGAGTGTGTGTGTGTGTGTGAGAGTGTGTGTGAGTGTGTGTGAGTGTGTGTGAGTGTGTGTGTGTGTGTGTGAGAGTGTGTGTGAGTGTGTGTGAGTGTGTGTGAGTGTGTGTGAGTGTGTGTGTGTGAGTGTGTGTGCGTGTGCATGTGTGTGTGTATAAATGCAGCCAGTGCTTCATCTCAATCCAACACGTGTTACTGATTATTACAAGAGTTGTACGTGCTGACCTCTGACCTCTGACCTCTGACCAAACGACGGTGGATACACGTCTTTAATGAATGGTCCCATATTTCGCTGAATTAACCCCTCTGTGCTTTAAGCTATTGTGGCGTTACGAGCGGTTCCCAACTCGCTGGCGTGACTATTGGCTGTACCAATTAACATTTACTTTATACATAATACATGGAAAATACCAACAACGCCACCTGGGAGTTGGCCCAGGACCAGCCAACATAAAAGGCACATAGGTTCGTTGTTGATGGACAGAGGCATAATTCACATGTAGCAAAAAGATATTGTTTATTTATACATTTCCCATAAATTAGTTCAGTGTGACAGCCTGTTTACATGAGTCAGGACAATTCGGTTCACAGTTCAATGCATGACTTTGCTCCAAAGTTTGTTTGTAAATCCAGTCCGAGTTCAGATCTCCGGAAAATACCGGTACACGGTAAAGGCGGGAAAACAAGGCGTAAAGACAAGGCGTAAAGACAAGGCGGCGGCAGTGCACTCAACTCCATGGCTTGAGATCTAGGAAGTAAAATGCACATTACCCCCAATTGTACGACTAAGTGATTGTTTGGATGTACGATATTACCGCCCCACACACACCTGTATTAGTCACTGGACGAGTGGGGGGAATGACAGCCAGCCCACCCGCTCGCCGGCATGACGGGCGGTGCACAACACCGCAGCTAATACGGCCCATGGCAGCAAGCACTAAACAACAAGTAATCAGCGCTACAAATCTGAATGAACCCTGGGACTTAACAATGAATCTGGAATACTACCTGAGAGTGGCGAACAAGCAATGTCAAAAACGGGACCCGGAAGTAAGAGCGTGAGGTCAGAGGGCGAGGGGACGGAAAGGGAACGCTTTTATAGACGGACTGATATCACCGCTAACCAATAGTTAGACTGCACCCAAGTGGCAGAGCCCGCCCACAGGCCATACTGCCACACTATGTTATGCTGTTACCTCCCCAAAAACAGACCTGGAGTTATGTTTTGTTTCATTCACACGTTTGAGTCATTTACATAATTATGGCTGCCACCCACTACAGAAGAATTGTCCTGATTTTGGCTGCGACTTTGTGGATCGAGGTGAAGCTGCAGATTAGTGACAGTGACTCTACTTCATGTGGACTTTATCTCCAATCTTTTCTGCTTTAAAAATCCTGGATCTGAAGTATTGCACCACATTTCACAAATAATAATCACACAGTTTTGACTTGTGTCTAAACTGGAAGTGCAGAGCTCTGATCTTTGAACACTTCAGAGTCTCAGAACGAGTGGTTTTACTGTAGACGCTCACAGCTTTATATCCTGGGGTCTGCAGACACATCCCGCTGCAGTCTTTGTGATCAGACATTTAAAGTTTTTTCACACATATAAAAATTGTTTAAGACCAAAAAATCCTGCAGTGTGTAGCGGCCCTTAGTCTGTCTACATCTGCAAAGTCCAAAATGCTCTGTTCCACTTTGTGATGTCATGAAGCGGTAGTTTTCAAGTGAACAGCTCCTTTTATCTTCAGTTAAGTAGAGATTGGCTATTCCAGGGCTGAAATTATCCAAATGATTCTAGTGCAAGGATCTCCAGTCTGTAGCTCTCCAGCTCCTTCTAAGCAGCTCGCAAGGGTTTCTGAATTAGACATATTGTGCTGAATAAGTCAAATTTGATTTGATTAAATGCCTATTACTATTGTAAATGTATCATTCTGATGCCTTAATAAATGGATAATAGTTGTGTAAATATTTTATAGGCATCAAACTGGATCCCATCTCAGGCTCTTATATTTACTCCATTTCCTGCTGAAACGAGCAGCTCTCTGACATTTTTGTTTTGTAAGAGTAGCTCACCAGTTGCAAAAGGCTGGAGACCTCTGTTTTAGTGATTCTAGGTGTATGCGGTTTAAAAACACAGTGGAACACTTCCTGTATTACCGCGTGACATCACAAAGTGGAAGTGTTTTTTTGTGGAAGTCAGTTTGAGAAAAGAACTCGGCCTAAATGTGCAGGTTTGTGTGTTAAACGTGTGTGAATGAAACAAAACACAACTCCAGGTCTGTTTGTGATGAGGAAACATCAGCCGTCATATGTGTCCTTCAGATTACGTTTTCTGCTGTAGCTCAGTGGTGCCGTGCTGCTGTTGTGTCCTTGGGCAAGACACTTCCCCCACCTTGTCTGTGTATAATCCACACACAGAACTTTACAGCTCAGCGCCCAGATTCACTCCTCGAGGCGACTGTTCAGTGTCCACGGCAGCAGCTATTGTTTTTAGATTCACTTACCATATACACAATGCAAAAAACCACTGAGCCTAAGTTCTGCCCCCATCTCAGCCCTTTGCTCTCGGCGCTGAGTCACTCCCTGTTCAGAGCAACATGACAACACCACAAGCCTCCATCCCGCTGATGAATCTACTGCACATCGCGTCAGGTTTGTCAAGTTGTGGTGTAGTTTTATATCATATTTTTAGATATGTCTGGAGAATTGCTGTGTGGGAGCATGGGTAACGTAGGCTTGTGGGTGGAGCTTTGGACAGAATCTTAGAGCTAAACGTAAGGAGGGTTTGAATAGAGCCCGGGAGAGATCACTAGATTACTGAAACATGCACCCATGATAGATAAAACCTCTGCAGGTATGTTTAAGATGAGGGAACAATGATATAACATGGTAGAAAGCTAAAAAAAAAAATGTTAATTTTACATAATACTGCCACAACTACTTCTTTAAACACTTCTCTCAAACTCATATTCCCAGAAAAAACATTTTCTTCATCTGCCTGCCCCCTTCCACTGCCGCCTGCCCCCTTCCACTGCCGCCTGCCCCCTTCCACTGCTGCCTGCCCCCTTCCACTGCCGCCTGCCCCCTTCCACTGCCGCCTGCCCCCTTCCACTGCCGCCTGCCCCCTTCCACTGCCGCCTGCCCCCTTCCACTGCCACCTGCCCCCTTCCACTGCTGCCTCCTCATTTCTGTTTACAGTTTGGCTCTGGTATGTGGTCGGTCCAGTCCCAACCGTGTGCAGCAGTCTACTGTCTTATCTAGTGCTTTTATTAAATCAATTTCAGTGCAAACTTAGTCAGTTGGCGGCTCAGTGGTGAATACAAATGGGCATGTTCTGGCTCGAAGGGCCACTGCAATTTAAAGTATTATGTGACATCACTCAAGACTGCCCAGGAGCGGAAAGTGCAGATAGCTGCCAGACCTGCCTTTTCTTATACCTGCAAACCAGTGGTGGAGGAAGTACTCCATTTTACTGTTACTTAAGTAAAAGTACAGTTACTGGAGTAATCATAATAATAATAAATATAGCCGCAAGCGGCGATGATCGGCCCTCGCTCATGCCTATGCTCCGCCCCAGCCACGCTGAGCTCTGCACATGCCCCACAAACACACCTTACCTCCTAAGCCCTAACTCCTAAATAAACCCTACACGTGCACATGACATCATGCACTTTCAACACCGTTTGATCTTTTAAAAAGCTTCTAACAACTTTTAATGTTCCACTTGTCGAGATGACACAGAATGATTCTGGTGAGTCTGCGTCAAAAACCCTAGGACGAGTTCGTTAAAGTACAGGAACAGGAAAATGCCATTCCAATATGGCTGACTTCCTGTTGGTTGCCTAGCAACCGCGTAATATATTTTTTTGTTTGGAACGACAAGACGTTTACCCGACTTAACGATTATAATTATGCCGCTGTCGCGGCAATGGGCAGTGCCAGTCTGTACTACTGATGCCCTGAGTGTCACTGATGAGTGTTTGATCAGGGGGAGGGGCTTCGAGCTCAGTTTTCGCGGGTGCACATGACACAGTCATGACACTATGTCATGTGCACCTGCGTTTTTGGGTGAACAATTACAATTATGCCGCTGTCGTGGCCATGGCGATGCCACCGTGCCAGGTCAGCGGGCACCAGTCAGTGACATGGTGATGCCAGTGTGACTGGAAAGGGGAGAAGCTTCGCGCTCAGTTTGCTTCACTCTGGACTTTTAAAAACACTCTGGACTTTTAAAAACACTCTGGACTTTTAAAAACAAGGTTTAGAAAGTGCTGCACAAGCAGCAAAGAACAACACAGCCCGGACTGAAAAGGCTCCATCGGCCTTCGTCTGGAGCCTGGACTTCTAAGGCTGCAGGAGGAGTCGTACAGGGATTAAAGTTCTGAAATGGAACTTGATGCAAGTTAAATGAGCTTTAAAAGTGATCAGTAAAATCTTAAAATCTATTCTGAAACACACAGCCAGAGAAGAGAAGTAAAACAGGAGGAGTTTATGTCTGTTCAAACCATTGAGGAGTAGGAAAAGATGTGAAAGTGTCACATGAAAAAAATCAACTCAAGTAAAAATAGCAACGGAGAAATTCAATTTGTCAACTGGACAAAAGTTTTCTGTTGAATCCGTTTTGCTTCTTCAGTTCTGGTCAGAGGTTTGTGAACCTACACTGAACCTGCTCTGAAACGTAGACCACGTTTACACTGAAACAAATCACCAGAATGTTGGAAACGATTTGTTGCCTGAAACACTCGTCACATGATCAGGCCGGTGTCACTTCGTCACCATGTGGGCGGTAAAAACAAGGAGCGGAGCTGAAGGTCCAGCAGCCGATTTCGAGGCGAAGATGCAAACATGAAAACAGTCTTTTCTTGGACTGACGCTGTTTCCCGTTTGTCTGAACAGTTTTCTGCTCTGTCCTCTGTGCCGGTACAGCCTCTGGTACAGTACAGTCTTTACTACACTGAACAGAGTCGACCACATTACTGTTTGTGGCTCAGTGTTTTGTCCTTTGGGTGGTTGAGTTTCTGTTTCTTTAAAGTGTTTGTGAGTATGAAAATAGACTGGGATTTCATGTTCCATCCTTTTTCCTGGGTTCTGATTCTCTGTTGTCTTGTTTTTTATCTTTCTTTCTTCTATTGCATATGTGTCAAGCATGCGGCCCGGGGGCCAGATCCGGCCCTCCAAGACCTTTAATCTGGCCCTCGGCTGATTTTTCTATTAAAATACTTAAAATTTTCAGATTTTTCTGTTAATTTTCTGCACCGTTCAGCACAGCAGCGTCTCCGGCGTTTCTGTACGTTGCGACTCCCACCAGAGCAGCACAAATGAAGACTTTCCTCTTTCCAAACGCTCTTAAAGGACGATCGTTTCGACTGTCGACTGTGACCCTCATCAGCAAAATGTCAAAAAATGAGAAAAGCAGATGCTGAGTTCAGGATTTCCCAAGAAAAATAGTCTAATTCTTATTTGTTGACAGAGGTGAATGGGAAATCTGTGCTCAGTGTGTTTGGAACAAGTGGCGTTGCTCGAGGAATATAATCTTAAACACCACTACGAGACACGGAGAAAAATACGATAACTTGAAGAGAGAACTGAGTTTTCTGATCCGGCCCTTTTGGGATCAAAGTAGTTTGCATACGGCCCCCGGACCAAAATGAGTTTGACACCCCTGATCTATTGAAAGCTCATTTTGGAGAGCCACAAACAGAGAAGGTTTTCTGCACATGTTCTTTCTCCTTTCCCTCTGGGCTGTATCCAGATAACTCCAAAATACTCAAGTAAAAGTATTGAAGTGTCTGTACTTCACACAGATTTTGAGGTCTTAAAAGGCTTCAGAAGTAGTGATTTTGTATTTAATTTCACTTTTTTCCAGCTGTTTTTATCTTTTGTGTATTTGTGTGTAACGTGTTTCCAGCAGGTCTCAAACATTAATGAAACAATAAAAAAAAAATACTTTTACTTTTCATTCCAGTACAAAAATGTAGTGGAGAAGTACAGGTACCTGCTCTCAAATGGAATGAAGTAAAAGTAAAACGTATCTACTGTAAAATGCACTGAAGCAAAGTACAGATAACAAAAAAGTTTACTTATATACAGCACTTTACTACTTTTATTTCGTTACCTTCTACCTTCAGACTCTGCTCCTCCTCCTCTCTCACTCTTGTCTTTAGTCCTCCAGGTACTGGCCAATTTGCATTTACTTTTTAGACATGTACTTTTACTATTATGTGAGAAACATTTAGTTTGAAGTAACAGTGCTCTTACATGAGTCTCAGCCTGAAGTGACCCAAATCTGATTTTTCCGTCCCTGTGTGACCTGTGTCTGATCTTTTAATGACCATCTGAACGACACTGATCCGATTGTTTCAAATGTGACCCAGGCCACTTGGATCTGTGCTCCTAAAACTGATACAGATCCGATCTTTGGACACGCGACTTCAGTCTGAACGGCCACGTCACATTTCAGTCACAGGTCAGCACCTGTTGTGAGCCAGTACAGCCCAACACCCATGTGTTTGCTCAGTGAAAAAGGCCGAAGACGTGTTTTCTCCTGTGAAAGTGGTCCGACAGCAGCTTCTAAACCTGCAGGTGCTCAGTGCTTCATAAACCTGCAGGTGCTCAGTGCTTCTAAACCTGCAGGTGCTCAGTGCTTCTAAACCTGCAGGTGCTCAGTGCTTCTAAACCTGCAGGAGCTCAGTGCTTCTAAACCTGCAGGTGCTCAGTGCTTCTAAACCTGCAGGTGCTCAGTGCTTCTAAACCTGCAGGTGCTCAGTGCTTCTAAACCTGCAGGTGCTCAGTGCTTCTAAACCTGCAGGTGCTCAGTGCTTCTAAACCTGCAGGTGCTCAGTGCTTCTAAACCTGCAGGTGCTCAGTGCTTCATAAACCTGCAGGTGCTCATTGCAGCGTCCAGGTTTAGGTGACTTCTGTAGACACTGACCACACTGAGCTGCTGTGACGTCGTCGTGTGGGACACTTTGGGGCTGTTTGAAGTTCACACTCACACAGTTACTACAGCAGCACTGTCACTTAACCAACTGCTGCACCCTCGTACCTATTTGCTTAGTTAAATCCTTTTTTTAGCCAGTGAATAATCCACAGAATCTTGTCTGACAGAAGCTCACTGCATCAGGCACCAGTTGTTGTTTTTTTCACTATATGCAAATGAGCCATGCGGCTTTAAGTTTTGTTTCTGTAAAACATAAAGAAATGTGCACAAAGCTGCACTAAACACATTATTAATCAGTGTTTATATTGAGCGGAGAACCAGAACCATATGTAGAGCAGTGGTCGAGAGGAGCAATGGAGCAGCAGAAAGAACTGAGAAACTTGTGTTTGACTGGAGAAAAGTGGAGTTCAGTGAGACGGAGAGTTTGGTTAAACTTGTTCTGTTGTTTCTGCTCTAGTTTTCTGAATAACTGTTCATATGTGACGTGAACACACCAGACACATGTTCAGCCTGTTGTTCTACTGTAATTTGCCTTTCTAGATGAAATGTCTGTTCCTGGTCTCTGATTTGATCAAATAAATTTCCCCACAAAAATGCTTATATATGTTTTTTTCTTCTTCATTGTGCTTTTTTTTGGCTGTTGCGACTTATAGTCCGAAGCGACTTTTAGTCCAGAAAATATGGTCATTGGAAATGTGAATGACCTCGCAAACAATTTGGATTTCATCAAAAAACCCGAATCGAGCATTAAACCCTCAGTCTGAACGTAGGCTGTGGTTCTTCTGTCTACAAGTGACAATATGCAATAAAACACCACATTTGATGGATTATTTCATACTTTGTCCTTTTAACTTCAAATCACAATTACTTTGTAAAGCACTTTAAGGCAGACTGAAAACTCGACCATTTAATATGAGCTTGTCAGGTTATCCTGGTGTTTTATTGGACTTTTCACATATGCACATATCTGTACATGTGTTTGTTTCTTCTGTTTTTGTTGTTTTTATGTGAAGCACTTTGGTCACATGAAGTTGTTTTAAATGTGCTATAAAGAAACTTGAATTGAAAACTTTGAGAGTTACTTTTTCTAACCTTTACTTGAGTCATTTCTTGGTCCACAGCTTTGCCCTTCTGCTTGAGTAATATTAGGATGAAGTAACGTGACCTGATTATAGTTTGTGCTCTGCCCCCTCTGTATTTATATATACACCACATACACCGTGTAAAGGTAATGAATACGTGCGCGTATAATTGTACAAGCAGCTGTACTTTGATCAAATGTGTGACGCTGAGGTTCAAATACTTTCACTTTTCAAACCAGTCATGCCTCATGCCTCGTGTGCCCGAGCACTTTACGAGAATTTACATAACTGACACACACTCACTCAACTGGACTTGGATTCAGAATTGTACAAATAATCTAAAGGGAAATGCCCGCGATCAGTGTTGGAAATACCTGTCAGTATTCGGGGGTCTCCACCTCCGAACTGTTGAGCAGATCTACATTTTCAACATGCAGAAGCCTAAAGGTGTGTATTACAATGTGAGCAAACGAGTGAATAAATGTTAGGTTCATTTGAATCCTCTTTATCCACATAGAAAAGTGGATCGGCTTTGTGCAGATGTTTTGTTTATTTATTTATTTTAGAGCAAACCAGAACAATCGTCAGTGAGACTTTGTGCTCTGCAGCAGTGAGTGAAGTGTCTCTTCTGTCTTCAGAACAATAACATGTGAATAATAGTGAAATAAAGTGCTGTGACCTGAGGTGGTTCTCATGACTGAGGGACGTCCAGTGACCTGCAGTGAGAATGTGTTTGTTGTAGGGCTGCAACAACTAATCGATTAAATCGATTAAAATCGACTATTAAAATAGTTGGCAACTAATTTAGTAATCGATTAGTTGACTAGTTCACGTGACAAAGTCCAAGCGGGAGAATCGGGTGCTGTGAGATGTGTCTATATTGTGTCTATAGCTCAGTGCAGGAGAGAGAGAGAGAGAGGGGGAGTGATTGTGTGCTGGATGTATGTCTGCGCGGAGCAGTGGAGCCGGGTCTCGCTCCGGGTGTGTGTCCCGTGTGCTCTCAGGGAAAGACAGAGACGGCGATCGGGCAAGTAGAGGTGCTACTCCTACAGTGTAGTGAGCTAATAAAGCCCCACTCTGCAGCGAAACTGCCTCCTTTTATTTACATTTTCATACACCGCAAACGCACGAGGTCCTCAAGGGAGTTAACCCCGGAGGGAAGCAATCCCCGGCCCTGGAGAAGACGATCTCCCCTGTGCTCCCCAACCACGGTTAGGGGGCGAGAACAGGAAAGGTTAACACGAGGGAAAAAAAGAGGACACTTGAGAAATGGCGTCTCCCCTTTAAAATCAGTCAGACTCTGGTGAGATTTCACAAACATATTGGCAACCTTTTTTTGACATGAAAAGTAGTTGGGTGCATTACTGGTACAAGTTAATAGGAACGTTTTAATCACAACGTATTGTTTGACACTATACAAGTTAAACCGAAGTTGCTTGGTGTTAGCTAGTTAGCACATATTAGCCGCGATTGCATTGGAACAATGTGTTTCTAAGCCATTAACTAGTCCAGTTAACCTCTTAAACCCTCTCTGTGATTCGCTGGTGCTCCTGTCCATCACAGAGTGTGCGGTACAAGCCCACGAACACCGTGATTGGTCAAAGCTTTGTTGATCTGACGCTGCGCGTAATAGAGAGAGGGGTTGGCAGAGCGAGCACAGCTTCCGTGCGTAAACCCAGGACGCACGGCTAACTTACTTTTAGCACAGTTTTGGAGCACTTTCCTTCTTTTTATCCGATTAATAATCGATTAGTTGAAAAATAATCGCCAGATTAATCGATTATGAAAATAATCGTTAGTTGCAGCCCTAGTTTGTTGTTCCAACACCTTTTGTACCCGGGGCACTCGTGCTGGGACTTTGGGGCTGTGCTCGGATGCGGTTGCCTGGAGTTCTGTGTTCACACCTGTCGGGTTGCGGACAGGGCGTTGTCCCACGGTGCTGTTTGCGGGTCGGGCGATGGAGCTGCGGTTTTGGCGGAGGCGGTGGGTCCAGTGGCAGGGGGTGTGTATTGTGTGGTGGGGCGGGTGTGGGTTCTGCTCCTCCGTGTGTTTGTGGCATAGACCGTATATACAGACTATGATTTGTGGATGAGGGGCGGCGCGGTGGCTGAGTGGCAATACTCAGGCCTCACAGCAAGAAAGTTGTGGGTTCGATCCCCGGGCCTTTCTGTGTGGAGTTTGCATGTTCTCCCCGTGTCTGGATGGGTTTCCTCCGGGTGCTCCGGTTTCCCCCATCAACCCAAAACATGCAGCACCTGAACTAACATCAAGGACCATGTTGTCCACCCTCCTGTGGGCTCCACCTGCAGAGGGGTTCATAGGGGGTCAGGGGCTGTGAGGATTGGGCAGTAAACTGCCCCCGTGACCCAGCTGGATTAAGCGGGAGAAGATGGCAATTTGATGGTAGAAATGAGCAAATGGAGGTCCTGTGTGATGCCAAATGGACTTCTGTGAGTTTCAGGTCTTGTCAAAATGTTGTTACCGACAGGAAATCGTGTAATTAGAGAATCATAAAAATCAGCACTTTTGACTCTTGGTAAATTCAGTTTTATATATAGAATTAGTGATTCTTTGTGTCAGACAGGAGACTTTGTTTACCTGCTTTACATGTTTCGCCTGCTTCCTGAAGCGTCACGTGATGTAGTGGAGCCCGGACATGTAAAACAGTCTCACAAAACAGAACTAGTTGATTGTAAATGGTTTGCAGCAGTCTTAAAGCTCCTATATTACTCAAAATAGACTCTTGTGAGCTTTATACCATGTTAGAATGTTGTTACCTCATCAAAAACAGACCTGCAGTTGTGTTTTGTTTCGTTCACATGTTTGAGGATTCCTGCATTATTAGTCTGTCTGCATCTCCAAAGGTCAAAATGCTCTGTTCCACCTTGTGATGTCATGTAGTGGTTGTCAGGGTTGGACTGTCATTCTCCCCCTTTCCTCAATTTTTTTTTCGTGGGCCTTGTGGGGGAAGAGTGCCGGGTTGATTTTGGTCCCAGTCTGCTCCAGGTGGAACTGAGCATAAATCTGCAGGTTTGTGAATGAAAGAAAACACAAGTCCAGATCTGTTTGTGACGAGGAAACTACATTAGAACTGAGATCACAATAGTAATAGTCAACTTAAAGGTGCATCGCACAACTTTTCTGGTAAAAGATCCGTCTCTTGCTTGTCTTTATGGAGATGTTATTGCTTGGAATGTTCCACAGTATAGATTTAACCTGTGGGACACAACTATAGGCTACGGGTCAGGTCTGTGGAGAGTCGCCCCTGTTCACAGAGAGAATTATTGCATTTGTGAGTAACAGAAACACCTGTAATGAACATATGTTAAATGGACACACAGAAAAACATTCTAGTCAAGCTAAAATAACTTGGATGAAGAAACCACGACCTGAGTCAATTTCACTTGACGAGTAAAATGATCTGCAGTAAATATGAAAATACATCTTCCCACACTTAAAATAAGAAAAACAACTTTTTGCACTTAAAATAAGAAACAAAATCAAATGTTGCTTGAATTAAGAAAAAACTGGCAGATCATTTCACTCGTCAAGTTGAATCTGTTCAAATAAAGTCAAATGTTCTTCATTCAAGTCATTTTACTGAGATATAGTTTTTATCCAGTGTATGTTTAATGTCACACCATGGAACATTCCAGGCAAAGCAATAACATCTCCATGGAGACAAGCAGGTGATGCATCTTCCACTAGAAAAGTTGTGCGATGCACCTTTAAAGAATTCTGAGCATCTGAACTCTTCACCAGCATTAGTTTATAAGTGCTGAGTCTTCTACAGTGTCGGGGACTAGACTCATGGAGCTGGTGGCTGGAGGGCAGGATGTGCTGTCTGTTTATGGGGAGGGCGTGGTGTATTTTCCTGGATATTATAATGTTATCGTCCCCTCCTCCTCCTTCTGCAGTTGTGTTGTTTCCAGCTCTGGGCACATCGTGGACATCGTCCTTTTCTCTTTAGTTTTGGGGAAACTCCAGTCACATTGGACTATTTCCTCGTCGGCCGGGGTGGTTTCTGAACGTTATTCCTCCGTGTGGTGCTAAAGATTTCTAGGATGTGGAAAAAAACACACACACAAGTGAAACAAAACTCCAGCTGTTTTTGATGATGGGAATGATGTTATAACATCAGCTGAAGAGTCAATTCTGCAGGATATGTTCTCATTATAAATGTCATTTGGACAGTGCATTCTTACGGCAAGTTTCACACACTACAAAACGCAAAATTTAGTCAAGTTAAGATGACTTGAATTCAGAAAATTTTACCATGATTTGAATAAATTTCACTTGATGAGTAAAATGATCTGCCAGTGGAATAAGACTTTTTGTACTTAAAATATGAAAATGCATCTTGCTGCACTTAAAAGAAGTAGTATGAAAGTGGTGTGTGTGTGAGTGTTGCTGGTGGTCGGAGGGGCCGATGGCGCAGATTGGAGCCTCGCTTCCGTCAGTCTGCCCCAGGGCAGCTGTAGCTACAATAGTAGTTTACCACCACCGGGTCTGGAGTGAATGAATAATGCTCTGTAAAGCGTCTTTGAGTGTCCAGAAAAGCGCTGTATAAAACTGATGCATTATTATTATTATTATTATTATTAAAAACAACAACTTTTTGCACTTAAAATAAGAAACACAATGATTGTTGCTTGAATTAAGAAAAAACACTTATTCCACGAGTAGATCTAGTTGAATTGACTCAAATAAAG